>OZ038396.1:9447855-9551855 GCA_964036045.1 Eutreptiella sp. 'Long Island Sound 2002' | reverse complement strand
GGGGGGGGGCGCCTGAGGGTGGGGGGGGTGGACCCCCCCACCCCCCTGAGACCCCCCCCCCCCGCCAACCCCTCGCGCCATTTGGGTAATTATCATGAAGCATGGGACATTGTACCCGTTGTGAACCGTACGTTTGACTGGGCAGTGGTTATGGCAACATTTTTGGTCCGTATTGAGTACCATGCCTCGCTATTGTGCCCGTTTGACTGAATTCCTTCACCCAAAATTGAGGAAAATCAATTCGGCGCTAATTCCCCCACAGCCAATCCCCCTTCCCCTGCGGCGCCTGCGGTGCGCAGGACGCGTTCCCCATTGTGTAGCGGTGGGGGGGGGGGAAGCCACAAGGGCGATGAGCAAAGCCAACATGCGACCAGCCGTTGCGAAGCAAACCGTTGCATCCGCACTCCGGGAGCACGCCTCCACAACACGCAGTCGCAACCGCGCGGAACCGGAGGTACACCCCGCCCCAACTGCCAGTCGCAGCGAGGAAAGTTTTGGGTATCGCTTGTTCGGCTTCTCTGAGAGAGATGGCGGCGCACCTTCGCACTTCCCCCCGGTTCACCGCGGTGCCTGCCACTGCAGTGCAGTGTGGCAGTCATACAGGACCGTGTGGCAGTACCAGGGCCCTGACCATCATTTAAGCGCTCCTCCGTTTGCCACGGGCACATTCCGGCCAATCCGGAGGGGCAGCCGGGCCCGGCATTTGTATGCGACGCCCCCCCCCCCCCCCACCCCCTCGGGGTTTGACAGGGAAAACATTCGGAAAACCAATGTCCTTAATGGATACCGGTGCTTGCCCACGCCCCAACAAGAAAGCCGTAGGGGAGATCATGGTAGGCATGGCCATTTCCAACAATGGCAAATGATTCGCCCGTCTTCAACGCGTCAAATGGATAGTGCATGGCAGCTTTAAAGAGCTTCCGGCGAACGTGTGATGCCAGAAGTAGAAGCAAAACATTCGGAAAACCAATGTCCTTAATGGATACCGGTTGCGGTCCTCAGGGGGGGTGATGAAGGACTTACGCCGCCTGTTCTGCACTGCCCCACCTCCCCCCCATTCCGCCCCCTTCCGGTTCACGCACCCATTTGCATCGTCCCTCCCTCCCACTCCTCTTGGCAGTCATGTGCCGTTGAGCGGTTGCAATCCGGTAGCTCTTGGGAGGGGGCGGCGTGACACAGGGTACGTCTACCGAAGGGTCCACCCACACCTTCGCTTAGCTCAGCTGAATCAGCCTCCCCCCCCCCCGGATGTATTGCAAGCCCCCTTTCCCCCCCTCCAGGGCGCCCAGCCTAAGCCCAGCCACTGTCCCCCTGACGGCCAGCGCCATGTTCAATGGCATTTGTAACCGACAGTAACCGCCTCCAACCGCTTTGGCAACCGCCCCCAACCGCCTGTCTAACCGCTTCTGGGGCCACCTGAGGCTGCTTCCTTTCTAATGTATCCCTGCCCCCCCCCCGCCCCCCCCGCCCCCCGCCCCGCCCTTTGCGTATCACCCGTCGCCACCGCACCGTCTCCGCGTCGCCAGGGCGCCGGACATCCTCCGGGACCCCGAGTGCGCGCACTGGGAGCGGACCATCAAGCTGCTGGACGCCCGGGAGCCCGCCGCCATCGGCCCCGACCTGCCCCTCCACTGCCACAAGCATCCCCACGTCACCGCCGTGGCCAACGCCTACGAGCCCTTCCCGCGCCACTTCTGCGTCAAGTGCCATCCGTGACCCTGGGGCATCGGCGGGCGGGGGGGGGGGGGGGGGCAGTCACCGGCCGGCGGTTACAAACCCGGTGCAAGGGCCACTGCGGAAGCTTCATCCATCGGTCCTTCGACGACTATGACATTGAGTTTCGAGATTTGTGGGGGAGGGGGGGGCTGTGTTGTGTCGCTCTACAGGGCGCGTCCCGGCGGTTGCTGTTGAGCCCCCCCCCCCCCCCCGGGAGTGGGGGGTGGGGGCGTGGGTTAGAGGCCAGAGAAAAGTTTTTGTCTGCAGTATCGGCCTCAGATATTCGGCCCCTTTGATAATTTTCATTTTTTCCCCCGACCAAAAGTGTTCTGACGTGGGGCGTTTGGGGGGGGGGGGGGGGGGTTAGCCGCGGTTGTCAGAATCCCCCCCCCCCCCGCAAGGGGGTCGGTAAGCCACGATCCCCCTGCCCCTCGTACACGGCCCCGGTGCGCGCGTGCGTCCCTCCCTCGCACAGACTTGTGGGCGAAAGGCGCCGGGGGCCGGTCGTTGGGCCCCGGACGACCTGCTTTTCCTGTTTTCCTGCGGCGTCTGTGTGCGTGCGTGCGTGCGTGCGCGCGCGTGTGTGTGTGTGTTCACAGCCGATCCCCATCACTCCCCATTCCCCCGGGGGGGGGGGACGGAGGGGGGCACCGGAGGCCCCCGGCACGAAGGGGCGTGCGAGTGAAAAGGGGGAGGGGCTTCCGTCTCGGCCGGGCCTCCGTGTCGGCCCGACCCAGCACCAGCAGAGGCTCGCACCCTGCAAGCTTTTGATGAGGCAGCCTTCCCCCCGCGATTCATGACTCAAAAGTGCTGAAGGGGCTCTCCGGCGGAGTCCGCACCCGCGCGACCGGCGGCCGCGGCGGGTGGGCCGCGCGCGCCCCGGCGCCGAGGCCGGGGTCCGGGCGAGGGGGCCGTACTGACTTATATATGTCGTGGTGCATCCCGCGCGCGCGCAGGCGCCGGCGATGTGCAGCGTCGTGGGCGATCATGTGTTGCATGTCCCACGGCGGTGCGGGGGCCCGCCTCACGGCCCTGAGACGCGTGCCGGCGCCAGCGTGGGAGTCCCGCCGGGGCACCGCCCACCGCACGTGCGCCGTGGGAGGGCCGCCTCGTGTGCGCCTCCCGCAAACAGCGTTTTCCCACCGTCCGTGGACCCGGTGCCACACCTGAAACGCCCCCCTCGGTCCTGATCCCTTTGCCCCGGCGGGGGCCCGTCGGGGCCCGATCCTACCGAGTGCCCCGCAGGGCTCCGTTTAACAACTCGGCACCATTGGAGAGGGGGGCCAAGGGGGGGGGGGGGGCTGGACCCCCCCCTCCCCAAATATTCGGCCGAAATTTTCTTCCGAGCCTTTGGCCAATCAAAAATGTACTCTTTTTTTGTTGTTTTTTCGATTTTTCGATTTACTTTGGCGCCTTCGGCACCGGTTTGTTTCAACCGTGACTCTTCTTCGGCGCCTTCGGCGCCTCTAAAACCTCAGTACCACCGGGAGGGGGGGTGGACCCACCTGCACCCACCAGCACAACCCCCAGTACACCAATTACTGGTGGGAACCAGGGTTTGCTGGATTGCACATATTGCTGGGTGATCAAAACACGATGTGGCACCCGTTTTCCAAATTGCAAGTTTTCGCAAGCGCGGTCCATCTGATTGATATTCATGGTTGTCTGGGTTGTCTGGGTTGTCTGGGCAATGATGCTGTCATATGTCATACGCCTCAGAGGAGGGAGAGGAAACAAGATGGCAGTTGTCGAATCATTTCACCCTGCTGTGATACTTCGCGGTGAATTACTGGGCTCCGCTCAGGAGCACCGGCCGCAGCGGCCGACAGAATGCAGCGACCCGACGCTGCGAAGGGACGAACGGGTGACTGTCCAGGGCCCCGTAAAGGAACAGCCACCCGACGGAATGGCATACACGCCCCCCCCCCCCCCGCCGCTTAGGAGCCATTGTGCCCCGTCTCAAGGGCCACAATGGCGCAGGCGGGCGGGAAGGGGTGGGTCGGGGGAGGGGGGGGGGGGTGAAGGCCCAGGCAGTGCCTCTGCTGCGACCGCCGCAGGCGTTTGGGGGGCGGGGGGCAGCTCCGGGGAACGAGCCCCCCGTGCCATCGAGGCCCAACAACTTCACCGCTTACCAGACCTTCGACTGACCCAATGCCTCGCTGGCCTGTGGCGCCCCTTGTGCTGTGGGGCCCACTCTCTGTCGGCGGCCCATGTGCGGGGGGTGAGGGGGGGTTTGGTATGGCATTTGGGGGGGTGTTGGTCTGCGGCGGGCGGCGCCCACTGGCCCATCGCCACTCACTGCCCATCCCTTGGACCCTCTCCCTCCGTAGGCGGTGGTGCCTCTCGGCCTCTCACTCACCCTTCCTCCCCCTCCGTGGCCTGTCTTTCCCTCTCTACTGCCGTTCCCTTTCCCCTGGGAGGTCGTGCCAACGGAGCCCCCGGACCGCGGAAGTATTACAAGGGCCGTGCACCGCAGGAGGAGGAGGGGGGGGTTACCCGTTACCCCCCTTGGACCCCCCCCCCCCCCCGGGACCACCTCATTCAGGGCGGAGGGGAGGGACAAGAACTGCAAAGCACTGTCTGCGTGACAAGAACAATCATGGAACTGAGATGGCGATGAAGGTCGTGAGGCAGGCGCGGCTGGAGCACAGTGGCGGGTCCACACCTGACCTATTGAGGCCCCGGACCAAAGTGACCATCGCGGGAAAAAACGAAATTTACCGTTGGGAAATTGGGCCCTCGCGGCAGTTCTGCCGAGAGATCACGGCCGCTCGCGGCTTCTTTGCCACTCCGCTTTGGTCCCAACGGCACACGGTATCCACTGGACGGGGGGTGGCCCGGCACGAATGGAAGGGTCTGTTGCCGTGGCGTCGTGTTGGTTGCAGCAGCAGCACACGACAGTCGCACACGTCGTCAATATCGCTGTCTATTTGGAGGGCATCTTCTCCCGCGGATGGGACTGGGGGATGGGGAGCGTTGGGGACGGTGATGCACGAAAGGGATGGGGAGTCTGCAGTGGTCGATCTACACGAGGGAATGGCTGAGTGACCGGGGGGATCATCAACCGGGGGTTTGGGGCGGGCGGGGGGGGGGGGTCCGAGGGCATGAAAGGGTTCGTGCACCTGAATTTGGCCCCCATTCTCCGGCTTCTTTAAGAAGGCGCAGTTCTTCCGTGGGGAAACATTTTAGGTGGGCATACTAGAATTCAGGTGACTGTTGTGGGGTGTCCGTTCCCCCCCCCCCCGGGGGGTGGGGGGGAACCGTCGTCCCTGGGGGTGGGGGGGATCATTAAGCAGTCCCCTGACCAGGCTTTTGCTTCGGGGGGAGGGGGGGGTGCGGGCGACCCCCTCCCCTGGGCTGTGGCTATAGAGCAGGGCCAGCCCCGCAGGTCAGCCCACGCAGTCGGACCGGGTGCCAACCTTGGGGGCCACTGGGTAGGACCCAGCCCCATCCTGAAGGCGACTCCCTAAGAACCCCCCCCCCCGAGCCCCCCCCCCCCCCCCGCTAAGCAAAGCAGGGTCAGCGTGTGATCAGGGGGGGGGGGAGGGCATGTGCTTTTCAAGAGAGAGGCCTTTCTGGGGCGCCATTGCCGAACTGGATTGCTGGGTCCTGCGCCGTGGAATCCGCCAGCCACACGAGTTGATGATCACCGGGTACCACACGCCTGTTGGGCTTCAGAGCACGCGGCGCCACCATGTGGGACGAGGGTGGGCAAGTCCCCCCCCCCCCCCCGCGCGAGCATCGTCCATGCGTCATGACGCGGGGTGACCGTGATTTTTCGGATTTACTGTGTTTTCTGGCAACTGGGCCCTGCGTGCACAGGAGGTGGGCCTGGGGGGGGGGGGGGGGGGGGGCTACAGGGGTGGGGGGGGGGAACCTGGCTTGTGTGCGAAGGGGGGGGGGGGGTTCGTCCGAGCCCCCAGAGCGGAGGGGCCTGGGCAGCAAAAACCGTCAAACGACCCTCGCAACAACCAGCACAGCCCCGGTACACCAACTACTGGGCGCCGCTTCCGCACAAACAGCACCCGCCACATTCAGCACAGCCCCAACACACCAACGACTGGGCTCCGCGAACGCGGAAACGACACCAGCAGGAGCACCGGCCGCAGCGGCCGACAGAACGCAGCGACCCGACGCAACATGCGAAGGGGAGAACGGGTGACTGTCCAGGGCCCTGTAAAGAAACAAGAACCCGACGGAATGTTACACAGGGGGGGGGGGGAAGGGGCTCGAACGAACCCCCCCCCCTCCCGCGGGCGCAAGCCAATTTCCCCCCAGCCCCCCACGTGGCGGTGCTCATCTGAGGGTCACCATCCAGTCATTTGGAGCTGTCATGCCAAGCGTGGACAGTGCATCTGGCACTTTGTGCGAGGGCCGCTGCGTGCATTTGCTTGGTCAGTGGCCACCAGCCAAACGCTCTTGGACCCTGAGGACTCAATCGTTTGGTTCAGACTTGCATTTGTGAGGGACATTGCCTCTCCGGATCTGCAGCACCACGATCTTGGGACCGTGAACCAGATACGGTCATTCGATGACGGTTTGCCTCATCTGCAACCCCCAGCCGCTGCCCCCCCGGGCGGAACGCGCATTGCACCGCTGGGTCACCCGCTGGGGTGTGCTCCTGTTGTTGTCCCCTGGTGGTTGTCGGTGTTGACTGTCGCACGCCTCAATTTGCCGGTGCCACAGTCATACCGGGGCGCCAAAAAGGGATGCGGAGTTAAGGCCGTGGCAGTGACAGGGTCGGTGGTGGTGTTGCTTTTCAAACCATGAATGGGTGTGGGGAACGCGATGTGTGCGCATCGAATACATGAATAAAGGAGGGAGGCTCAGATGCAAAGGGATTGCACTGCAAATCTCTTTGTCAACGACCCTCGCTTTTCTAGCTCACCAGTCAAGCCTCGTATCGCCGTTGTTTGACATGCGTACCCCCCCCCCCCCCATTGCAAGGCCTTGTGCCAAACCCCCCCATTGCAAGGCCTTGTGCCAAACCCCCCGGTTGCAAGGCCTTGTGCCAAACCCCCCCATTGCAAGGCCTTGTGCCAAACCCCCCCATTGCAAGGCCTTGTGCCAAACCCCCCCATTGCAAGGCCTTGTGCCAAACCCCCCCATTGCAAGGCCTTGTGCCAAACCCCCCCATTGCAAGGCCTTGTGCCAAACCCCCCCATTGCAAGGCCTTGTGCCAAACCCCCCCATTGCAAGGCCTTGTGCCAAACCCCCCCATTGCAATGCCTTGTGCCAAACCCCCCCATTGCAAGGCCTTGTGCCAAACCCCCCCATTGCAAGGCCTTGTGCCAAACCCCCCCATTGCAAGGCCTTGTGCCAAACCCCCCCATTGCAAGGCCTTGTGCCAAACCCCCCCATTGCAAGGCCTTGTGCCAAACCCCCCCATTGCAAGGCCTTGTGCCAAACCCCCCCATTGCAATGCCTTGTGCCAAACCCCCCCATTGCAATGCCTTGTGCCAAACCCCCCCATTGCAAGGCCTTGTGCCAAACCCCCCCATTGCAAGGCCTTGTGCCAAACCCCCCCATTGCAAGGCCGTGTGCCAAACCCCCCCATTGCAAGAGAGGGCAACAGCACGTGTCGTTTCCGCAACTTTTTGAACCGTGGAATTTGGCGGTTCCATTATCTTGTGGTCCGTGAAGATCACGTTTTTTCGGTGATTTGAGGCTGGGGGATGGTATTTTAGGGATGGTGGTTGCTGCCCTCCCACCCCTTTTCACTCCTTCTTGTCCTTTGGAGGTGGAGATTGGGGAACCTCTTGACGACTCGTGCATTCATGACACAGTGGTCGCCCCTTGTTTTGTCTCACGGCGCGCACAAACAACACCCATGTCAGAGCAACAAGAGGTATTGTTTCCCTCAAAATTTTGGAAGTTTAGTTTTGCTCTCGCAAGGGGGGGGGTGGGTATGTGTTGGCCAACACCCAATTTAGCATCGGATGTACCCTCCCCCCCCTCTTGTCTAAGCTACGGCCTTGTCTAAGCTACCGCGGGGGGTAGGGACCGCATTTCATTCCGTACCCAATTTAGTTCGGTACAGATGTAGTGCAGCCACATAAGACATGGTTTTGGTAACAAATCTGCCAATTACATGGAATCATGGACACATTTGTTGTGATTGTTTGCCCAGATGAACCCACAGAGCTCTGATTTTGGGGATATTTGTGCATCATCCTCCCCTGTCTTGGCGGTGGCGTGTGTGCCGGTAGTTGTATGTGTCGCGCGCAACCCTGGAGCTCCCCCCACGCGGCCCTACCGGTTGCTCCGACCTGCCAAGCAGGCGGCCCCGCCTCCACCTGATGTAGCTGCAGTGGGCTCGAGTCACCAAGCGGCACTGCTGGCGGGGCGAGCGGCAGCGCCCAGCGATTTGTCTCAGCGCGTAGATGCGCTAACTCCCCCGGATGCACCTCTAGGATGGGCTCCGCCGTCGCCGTCGTCACCCCCGGTGCAGATGGAATACACCTCGGAGGAAGGGCCCTCTACCCCGGAGGTCTTCTCCTCGTCGTCCTCGTGGGAATCTGAGCCCATCAACACCGGGGGACACTACCGACGAGCGACAGCGGGGCCCAGATGCGGCCCCGCGCGGTCCTCACCGCCACACGCAGTGCCCCGCACACGCGCTCCCAGGGCCCGATCCGTTCACAGGTCAGGGAACCCGGCGCTGAGGAAGTCACGGCGTAGGGCACCACCGGCGCGGGTGCCCCGAGGGGTCAAAAGGCGACAGTCGGTCACAGAACGGCCGGGGAGCCCACGACGCAAGCGACCCCAGCTACAGCAAGGGGATGCGCGGTCACGTACGGCCCTGGAGGCCCCAGACCGTCACGGGAGCCCAGCCGGAGCTCCCCTCCCCATGTCCAGGCATGCGCTCTCATACCTACAGCTCACAGGAGCTATCACTCCTGAGCGTGCGTCACGCATAGTGGTGGTAAGCACCCCAGAGGGGCAGCGCACCCCACTACCGATACGAAGCCCGGAGCAGCCTCCACACGAAAAGGGACGCGACATCCCCCCGGGGATAGCAAGGATGTTGCAGCAGATCCGAATGCCTCAAGCAAGGCCACAACCGCTACAGCCCCGAAGGGAACCACGGCCCAACGCGCGGACTTCACGCACCGCCGTCCTGCCCACCGGCCCTCCGATGGGGTTCAACGTAACTAGCACCCCGTCTCCGCGGGTGCTGAGTAGGCCAAGGCAATTCTCGCCATCTCCGGCATGGTCGCCGGCGGTGACTTCCAGTTGGCACTCAGTGCGGCACGTGTCCCCAGAGCATTGGTCGCCCGCATGCACACCAGGGGGGGGGTCTGACCGACAGCAGGATTCACCTCACCTGCCCCCCGTCCTGCTGGCGCCCCTATTTGAGAGCGCCATGTCTACCCCGCGAAGGGACAGCACTCAGAGTGCGTCTGATGAGGACGTGCAACAATATGCCGTCCGGTGTTCTACCCCCCCCGATCTGCCCCCCACCCTGCTGGCGCCACTTTTTGAGAGCGTGATGTCTGCCTCGCGAGCGGGCAGCACTCATCGTGAGTGCGATGAGGACATGGGTCAGTACGAAGTCCAGTACTCTACCCCACCCTCCGTGGGGGAGTGGCCCCCTAACCCCTTTACCTTTCCCTCTCTTCGCGGAGCACAGCGTCTCTGCACGGAATTGCCTGGCATGGCCCGACAGGGCCAGGGATGGGTTCGTGACCCCCATGCACGACACTCCACCATGCTGTACAGCATGCAGGAGGGTGCTCTGTCTCCCAACAGCGCGGAGGGGCTCATGAAGCATGGACGGGCCTCACGTGAGGCAACATAAAGGACGGAGGGGGGAGCCTCTTGTCATACAGGGCGGCAGCTCTCCAGAAACCCGCGCGACTTGCCCCTTGGGTGAGTTTGGGGGCTGGAATGGGTAGAAGCCCCATGGACTATTGCTCCTTAATATGATTTCCTTCCTTGTATGTGTCGCGCGCAAGCTACGGCCTTGTCTAAGCTACAGTAGGCGTGGGGACTGTATTAATTCCGTACTTTTGCACAGCTTAGACAAGGGGGGGGCGGTATGTAGCCCTTTTGACCCCCCCCCCCCCCTCCCCTCTTTGGGGACCCCAAGAAGGCAGGGATTATGCAGCCCTGCTGAACTCTTTGGAGACCCCGAGATGGTAGCCACGCAACATTAAAGCGCTCCTGTGGGAGACAAAGACGCAGACAAGGCGTGTGCACACAATCCTTTAGTCCCCTTGCCACTTGCGTGTCCAACGCTCTGATGTTGGGTTGGCCGACACAATTTTCTGTGTGCTGTGGCCAAGCTGCCTGTGACTGAGTTCTGTAATGGCACAGTCAGCGAAGATTGTTGTAGTACGGATAGCTCTTAGTCTTGCTGCCTCCCTGAGGCTGGGCATGCTGCAGCCCACAGCATCATTGCAAGCTCTGGAGGTTCATATTTCAGATACGGACACCCAGTCCAAACGGGCCTGCACAGCCAGGTTGGGCTATGGTACGAATTTTCATAGGAGTGATCTGGGTTCCCAAGGGCGGAAGTGCGAGGAACAGCATGAAGTTGCGGAACCCCAAAGGCAACAGAAAAACAACATCCCAGCAAGTCTACACCCTGGCTCTGCTGAAATCTGTATTTAGCATCTGTACTTAGCTACAACACCGCCTCCACGGCACCTGGCACATTCGAACTTGGCCATTTGATTAAAAGAAGCATCCTAGCAAGTTCCCCCATCGCAATACACGGTATGTAGAAACAGTGAACGGTGATGGTACATGGTATCGCGCTTGAGTTGGTCCTTCCTGTGGACAACCCTAAACAAGAAAAACACAAATTGCAGTCCATGTATGTCGTTACATATGGTGACACGCAGTGTCAGTTCGAATGTGCTACGTCACGGTGTCGTATCGTTGTGCTATGACGAGCTTCAGTTTGTGTATGGGCAGTGGCCCAGCATAGCATTGCTCTTGAGCGAGGGTTTTCAGCCCCGGGAGCAACTTTGCCGACGTGTAGCATGCGACGTGGTGCTGAGCATAGACCGTAAGTGTGGAAACAGTGTAGAGACAGCGAGTGTGGAAGCACAGCAAAGACACTGAATGTGGAAGCAGTCTGTACACGCGGGGATGCCGAGTGTGAAAACGCTGCACAGACTGCAACTGTGCAACTTTGCACAGTACAGAGATGCTGAGTGTGGAAATTATGCGTAGATACCCCCCCCCCCCCCAGCAGGCCAATCGGGTGCCAGCGTCAAGCAAGACCTCCAGAGACGTCCAGGTGCCTTCCCCAGTGAGTGCATGCTGGACAAAAGCAAAAAGTAGCCACACAACACGGAGTAAGAGAGGGAGGAGTCAATAACCGACTGATCAGAGAAGCAATGTACATATAGATGAGCTCACTGTACATAGCAATGGTTCGGGAGCGAAGACTCTATCGGGACTGAGCATCTACGGTTCGAGAACGCTATTGCCCTGCCGTAGACCCGCTATATGTTGTTGAATGTGTTTGCAGGCCCCAGCAAGCAAGTAAGCCGTGTGTGACACAGGGGCGTTCGGTCGCTAAGTATCTGTTGCTCCATGGCCCAAGCAAGCATGGCCGGCTTTGGCTTGTTTGCCTTTTCCGAAATTCCCCCAAGCGAAAACCAACAGCAAAAGGCTGCAGTCCCTGCAAATGGTATCCCGCCAGGGTTTCAAAATGTTCTCTGCCATTTTGATCAGGATGGGAAGTCTAGTGAGTGCAATACAGGACTAAGTCGGTGAACAGCGGTGCTAAATGGACCCCAAGCAACCAGGGCTAGTCATGGGCTGTTCAGGCCTTCTGGGCACTCTGACACTCTCACACTCTCACAGAATCCACACCCAACAGGCAATGTGCAAGAGGAAATATTGTTGGGAATTGTTGGGGAATGGCTTCGGGCAACACTGAGGAGGTACGTCGTAAGTATCCCCGATCTCGAGAATCTGAAACACTGCCCACACCACATCATCATAACTTGTGTGGCAGTTGGGTAGGCATTGTGCATTTATTTTTTTGGTATTTTTTTCACCGTACCTTACGCTACCATCCTACTGAGGTACAGCCTGTGTCCCCCCCGCCCCCCCCAACTCTCACCTCAATACGTCACACCCATCGAATGCCTGCATGTGAGCAGGGTTGCATTGGGGGCGCACTGTGCACTGTGCGAAAAGTCGGCTGTTTTCCGACCCCAGTAGCCACGGGTCCCAGGGTCCTGAATTCTGCACCCCCGATGGTGTTTTGAATGGATCATGCATGCTTCTGTAGGTGGGTGGTTTTCAGGGGCGTTCCCGGGATGAACATCGTAATGATTGGCGCTATGTGCGTGCGCGAAAACACCCCCATTGACTGTTTCCCAGCGGTTACTGCAGATGTGAACACCACCACCACCACACTCCAGGGCCATGATGACTATGCCCCTGCCCCCCACAAGAATGGCCTCTTCTCTTTCCCTTTCTCGTTTCTCTCACCGGGCAACATTTAGGATTAAATTTGGAACTGCTATGTAATATGTTACGCTGTTACATCTTCAGAGGCCAGGGTTTTTTTTTGTTAAGGACAGCCCTTAAAGGACAACCCCCAGGGACGACCAACTGCCAACCGCCACCAACCGCCAACCGCTGCCAACCGCCAACCGCCAGCCTTTGAAGCACAGGTCCTCGTGAACGTCCGTTTCTGTTGGCGTTACGAAGGTCTCCCCCCCCCCCCCCCCTTAAGGACAGCCCTGCACACGGCCCAGTACCCCATGCCACGCGGTGTCGCGCCTCCACGGGCTTATGATCAGAGGTGAACAGTCTGTCTGGATTGTCACTCCAGGGCAGGGTCTCCCTGGCACCTTCTGCATTAGCCTGTACCCGGAGGCCGCCTGATTCTCGCCCGTCGGTATCGAATAACCAGATCTAATTGCATCTGTTGCGCTTCCATGTAGACCCAGAGACGCCCACAAAAACTGCCACCACCACAACCATTCTTCTCTCCTTCCCTTTGGGATTTTTTTCAGCTCAGGCCACCACCAGAACCACCTCCTTTTGGGGTCACTGTACATACGTAAGTGTACATACGGCAATGACGGCGTGACGTGCACACTGGGACAATGATGATGATGTTATGGGTGGCGACCAACGCCGTGGGAAAAAAATGTAGACCCAGAGACAGGGTTTGGGCCCCTTGTTGGGCTGGGCGACACCCCTCACCGGATGCCCGGTCAGCCGGGGCTGCCCGGACACCCGGTAGCGGTCGGTGTGACCGGCCAAGTCGTCGCTTGGCGCGCTGCTGCCTCGCGGCCCACGAATTGCGCCGTGCTTCCTTAGGTCCCCAGTCCAAAGAATCACTGCTGACTTCCCACGTGTGCAACGCCACGACATGCAACCGTGACCCTCTTTTGCAGTTGCCTTTTCACATGCCGTTCGAGCACATGGTCGCTTTCTGAGTGTCTGTTTCTGTTCTTCTGGGAATCGGTCAAAAATGGTGAAACGGGAAACGAAATCGAAGGAGAAGCAGAAGAGAGATGCGCCCAAAAGTCATTACAAGGGCCATGTCAGAGAGAAGAAGGCGATGGTAAAGGGGAAGAAGAAGAAGAACGACGCCTTCCCGGACTTCGTCAAAAAGCCGAAACGTAAAGTGGGAAAGAAGAAGTTACTTCCAGCGAAGGCCATAAATCCAGTGGTCCGATCGAAAGGAATCGTGGTGCCGTCGTTCGACAAGCCAAAACCCGAACCGGGCCAGTCTCGGACCGCCAAAGGCCAAACGTTGAACGACATCCTCCCGAAACTCGGCCATTACAATTTGAACGTCCGGAGGGACGCACTCCACGGCATCACCGCATTGGCCGCGACGCAGACCGACACGGGCGCCCCCGTGATCACCTCGTCGCTGGTGGGCGCGGTGCTGACCAAGGCCATGGCGTGCATCCTGGACGAAGACCCGGAGGTCCGGAGGGCGCTGCTGACGGCCCTGAAGGCGGTGTTCTCGCTGGACTTCGGCAAGGAGCGCTTCGCCCCCTTCATTCCGGTGATACTGCGGTACGTCAACATGGCCCTCACCCACGTCCTGCCCGGCGTACAGAAGAGCGGCGTCGACCTCCTGGGGGCCTTCCTGTCCATCTACGGCGCCCAGCTGACGCACAAGGACCTGATGCACCAAGAGGGCGCGCAGGTGCTCTGCAGCCTGGTCAAGTTCTCCCACTGCGAGTACACCCTCCAGGGCCGCAAGACCACGGGCGCCATGCAGGTGCTGGACGTGCTGGTGGCGCTGCTGCACGTCCGCCTGCGGGGGGACGTGCGGGACGCGCGCGCGCACACGCCGGTGGACTACGCGACGTTCCTGGACGGGCTGCCGAACAACGACCCGCTCCTCCTGGGCTCCAGCTCCGACGGCCTGCAAGGGCTGCAGGCCGCGAGCAAAAAGGGGAAGGGCCGGTACAAGGCGGCCCAGGCGCCGCCGACGGTCGCGGAGGCGCTGCCGGATTTGACCGCGGTCACGTCCACCCCGGAGTACTTCCACTTGCTGAGCGAGGGCGACCGCCTCCGGTTCTTCGACGACGTGGCCGCCGTGGCGCAGGCCCGGGTGCTGGAGCTCAACCCCGCGGGCCGGCGGGGCCGGGAGAGCGGGAGCGCGGCGAGCGTGTTCGCCGAGACCGGGTACCTCGCCCTCGCCCTGAACTCGGCGATCGCGCTGGTGTGCGGCGCCCGGCAGGTCTGGAGCGTCGCGCGCGCCGAGGACGTCGCGCAAACGCTGGGCCCGGACCGGCGGCTCTTCATCGTGAAGACCTTCCTGCGCTGCCTCCCGCTGGAGCAGCCCATCGGCCGCGGGTCCGAGACCCAGCGGCTGCACGCCACGCTGCAGCTCTGCCTCCTGGGGTCGCTGTTCGTGCCGAGGCGGCAGGGCAGCAAGCAGCTCCTGCACCACACGTCCCAGCGGTGGTACTTCGCGCTGGCGGAGGAGGTCATGCGCATCCTGGAGGACGAGGACGCCGACTCGCTCAGCGCGTTCTGCGCGCCCTGCGCGTGCCTCCCCGCCTGCAACGTCAAGTGCGTCACGATCCTGGTGGTCGTGGCCGAGCGGCTGATGATGTTCCTGCCTGCGACGCAGGCGCAGGCGCTGTCGCATGCGCTCCTCCAACTGTTCATCAAGAGCCCTCCGAACTCCATCGTAAAGCAGGAGTGCGTGACGTTTTTGCGCCATTACTTGGACCATTCGGTCGAGCGCTTCCGGTTGGAGAGCAGCCGGTGGTTTGATGAGTGGGTGCGGGTGCTTCCGCGGCTGCTCTGGGAGTTGCGCCTGCAGGACTGCCCTGAGATGCAGCGGGATATCCTCTCGATTTTGCGACTGGTTTTGAACGTCTTTTATCACGTGGAGCCCGCAGAGGATTCGAATGACAAGGCAAAGGAGCGTCAAGTGAAAGCGGTGGCCACGAGGCAGGGCTTGCAGAGCGCTCTTGTCAAGTCCATCTGGATGGCACGGCTGAACCGCCCCGAAACAGAGGCTGTGCAGACAGTGTCCGGCTGCTTTGTCCATGTGCCGCCTGACATTCAAATGCAATGCATCGAGCTCTTGTACTACTACAAGTTCTCTGGCCTTGAGGGCCTTGAAGCCCCCGATGCTCAGCCTGCCCCCTCAGAGCAGGCCCGGGCCCTCATGGAGGGCATCATTGCAATTCTGCCACAATGCACTCTCGAGGCCTCGGTGCTGGTCCAGGTTGTGGAGGCAGTCCGCTTGCACTGCAGTGCTCTGGACCTGCCATGCTACGTCAAGACCCTGCTTGTGCTGCTCCAGGCCTGCAAGGGGCCTGATAGATCCCGTGTGGCACAGGTGGTCGCATGTGCGCTGTCTGTGGCGGCAGGGCAGCACACCGATGTGTGGGCACTTGTGCGGGAACAGCTGCAGGAAATGCCAGACCAAGGGGGGTCCCTAAGCACTGTTTTGTTGAACTACATGACCCCTCAGGCCGATGCTGCTGTCGCCCTTCCTTGAACTCCTTCCGTCAACGCGCTTTGGCAAGTGAAAAACTCATTTGCAGTGGCGGGCGCTCTGAGACATTTGGGGGGGGGCGGGTTGGAAAGGGGGCTCCCGTAACCAACGGCCTGTCACTCAGAAAACCAGCTTGAAATGCGGCCCTCGGAGCAAACTTTTGGGGAAAAGTTTTGGAATTAATGGGAAGACGTGTCCTCCATGAGACATATGTCCAAATGATCAGGGCGTTGTGGATATTGATTTGAAGTTAAACCACATGTCCTGTTGGTGAGTCGGTCCCAGGAGCCTCTTTTTTGAGGGGGGGGAGGGGGATCCAGAAGGTGTGCCCAGCCCGGTTTCTCGGCAAACGAAATTTCCCCTTGCCTTCTGTGCACTGCCTCAAAGGCAAACGGTCTTTTCACTCTCACATTCAAACCGCGACCAAGTGCGTAGGCTATGCCCCGAGTCCTGCCAAGAAAGGACAAGCACCGACCCAATTTCGTCCTCTGGGGGCTGCAGCTGCGGGTGTGTAATTGGGGATCACCAGACATTGACAGGCTACACCTCAGGTGATTGGGTTCACCGGGGGTAAGTGACACCACCGGGGGCACAGGGAACGATGCTGCCAGCAACTGGTGTAGTTGTGCAGTCGGTGTCACAGCATTTGAAGGATAGGACAGTGTCTTTGCACTGCACCCTTTCTGTAAACAGGGATTGTAGGGACCAGAAAACAAAGTGTGCCTGGTGAGATGCCGGAGGGCGGCAACCAATGCCAGATGGTGGCTCAGGTACGGGCGTTGGTACCGTATTGGTTAGGTGCCTGAGCGACTTCGGTGCCCAGTGCAGGGGCACATTCAGGCTTGAGGGGTCTGGGTTGCGGTTGCAGGGCTTCATGATGCGGGACAGAGAGAACGGATTCTACTCCGAGGCGCACAGTACCACCCACTTCTTGTTCTTCGGTATCTGTCGAGCGACAACTGCCTGTGGCGGGCTTGTCAGTAGCGTCTGCCAAGCCAGCCACAGCCAGGCGGGGCTGGCCCCGACCAAATCATGCACCGGGTCGCTGTCATGCTGTTTCAATGGCCCAAAACACGCCAAAGAGGATATTTACGTTACATGCCACAGTTGCCACTGGGGCATGGCATACCTGTAGTTTCACTTGATGGCATTCTGTGCGCGGCCCACCGGCCCCTGCCCACCGGACCGCATTCGAAGCACAGCAAAGTGTATTGTGCGGCCACCACCATGTACCAACAGAAGACGACTTATTGAACACAGTATTTGTTTGAGAGACCGTGTGAGATGATGATCAGTGTCGCTGCGTACACCATAACGTGAGGAGGCGACCAATGGACAGGTGGTTTGGAAGCGAGCAATGCATGGTGTGGCCACATTTGTGCTTGCTGGAGGTCTTTGTGTTTCTGAGCAGTGCTCCGGTGCATCAGATTCTGGAGTATATCATTTGTGCACCGGAGGGTGTAATGTATGGTTTGTGCAGCAGGGGTTTTTTTTTCCCAGCACGTTGCACAGTGGCAAGACGGTGCTCTGCTGCATCCCACAGGGGAGGTGTTTGTCCGGGCCCCTTGCACAAAACAGGGAAGAATGGTTTCTTTGGGTTTTACATTGATGGGTACGCAAGATTGGAGCCAGATAGCATAGCCTGCTGCAGCAGCACTGCACCAGGCCCTGCAGTTTTGGGCATCAATTGGTGGTTTTTTTTTTGGTACAGGAGGGTGATGCGCAACTCGAGCCGGGATGACGGTAGCTCCTGCTGTATGTTTATAATAGTATCAAGGCACACGCACCAAAGCAAGACGCTTCAGATGATCATGAGTGGCTGAAATACGGTGATAAAGAACCGTTATGTAAATACAAAAACCTTCATCAATCGATGGCAATTGTGTACATTTGTTTGACTTGTTTGAATTGTGCGATGTGTAATGGTGACAGATTTGGCAGATTTCATGCATAAACCATCCGTTGTAGGTTGTGCGTGATTCCTAAAGAGCAAATGGAGGATTTTTCAGACAACAAAGAACACTTTTCATGTTTCGGGAAACTTTTAGGGTTTAGAATAACAGGTACAGAAATTCCGTCTTGAATGTTTGTGGATGTAGGCCATGAACACCATCCGATAGGAAGGCCAAGGACTGGACTTACAATTGCTAGTTCTTTAGGACCCATCGGGTTGGTTGCCTTTTGCCAGTGGTAAACATATATCAAAGTGCAGTGTACAATTGTATCTGGATGAAGGAGAATATATTTGTCTTCAAAGGAAAGCTGGCCAGTTAAAGAAGTAGAGATGAAGGTCCAAAGGTATGTCTATTCATCAAAGACCATGCAGTTTTGTGATTATGGGCAGATGATTCCAATGGTGGAAATTTCCATGAATTTGCAATGATTACTGGCACATGAGCAGTATCCGGTCAATAGGACACAACCAATGGCCCTATCTCTATCTGTGTGCAGCAAATTGCAGTTTGCTCATCAGTCACAGGCGTCCACAAGCAGGCTTGCCAAGCTGAAAGGCTTCTGATGGGCGTTCAATTGTAGCCCGATTCGTGTCGCTCATGACTGTGCATCACTCTGAATCGTCCCTCAGGCTACAACAAGGAATTCACTAATTCCATGAGCCCGAAAGGCATTCCGGTTCGCTGGCTCTCTTTGAAGGGACTCAACATCACAATCAATCTTATAATCAATCTTGATGCCACACCAATACCAATTGGAAGAGAAAAGCAATTGTGCCGCAATGGCCCGAGAAGTTCAAGAACGGTGTTTCCAAAGGTCTGCAAAGGTTAGCTGCCCCTGGTGAGTTGGGAGTTTGCTTGATTGCGGCAGCACGAGATGAGGTGGTGCATGCAGCAATTGTTAAAGCCAAAACTGCCCTTAAATTTTATGAATTGAATGGAATTCAAATTTTGGGGGAAACTTTGGAGATGGTGCATCCTTGAGGACACTTGTTACACAGCGCAAGCATGCCGGTGCCTTGCTGGATTAGTGGATTGCCATCTAGATCTAAGCAACAATAGCAAACATTTTGCTTCACCACCATTGGCTGTTGTTCCATCGTCTGAAGGCATCACCCTGTTTTGGGGCTGACGTCCCCCAATGTTGTGTGACTGACGACGTGGTTGTAACTGTAAAATAGGGACAGGCCAGTGAATGTAAAGGGTTGAGGACCCATCAATTATGAGCTGAGTGGTGTGAGAAGGGTGTGGCTGTGGAGTTTGAGCTGTTACTATTGGGTTTTGTTTTGAGGGGAGGGGGGCGTGCTTTGTTGGACGGATGTCCCATCTTTTTCCAAGCTGATGTGTATTGTAAGCTCCATTTTGGGCCATTCGCTGAGGTGGAGCCCGGCCAAGCATTGAAATTTTTGTTTGGGTACGTCTTCGGGGCTGTCTGCCATGTGTGCTGTGCGATAGCTTGGTTGTGAGATGCATGATGTTCACACTTTGGGTCAAGGAAGTTGATTTGGCGTTTGTACCATGTTTTGCCCCTTGGTTTTCAGAATAGTACACCACATCTTGGATGAAGCCGGACAGGGAGGGGGGCTACAAAGACCATTACCAATTTGAAGCCACAGGGCCTGCAATGGCCGTTGAAGTTGGTAGACAGGACGTGCAGTCCTGCAAGGTCGACTACGTGGACGTGGACGGCGTGGCTGCTGAGTTTCTTTCCAGGGTCCACAAACGGAATCAACAAGATCTTGCCTGGCTTCAAGCACAGCTGCCTTTACCAAAGCACATGGAAGCATTCCGAACGCAACTCCTGTCCAGGTTGAAGGCGGACAGAGAGAAAGTCGTCGCCGCCAGTGTGCAGTGGCAGGACCGCTGTGAGCATCAGTCCACATGGATCAACCTGTCGAAGTTGGCTGGGGATGCTGTGTTTCAGGGGTTGTACGCCGATGCCCTCGAAATGCTCTCAAAATGGGACGCCCTTCCATTCACCATATTCGACCCTTTTCCTGACGCCTGCGATTCGGAGTTTCCCTTCGCAGTTGTGGGGCCCACTTTCGGGTTCTTCCGTCCGAGCACTCTAATGCAAGTGTACAAGATCATATTGATCTACGCCAACGTACTTCACCGAGAGAATCGCCGCCTGCCTGTCGAATCGTTCCTCATGGAGATGTATGCAAGCGTTCAGTTCTGCTATGACATGGACGTGCCAGATGCGGTTGCAGAACATCTGAGAGGATGTGTGCTATTCGCTGAGGTTGAGCCCGGCCAAGCATTAAAATTTTTGGTCCCAAATGTTGGGTACGTCTTCGGGGCAGAGCTGAAAGCGGGAGAACCACGTTGCCGTGGGTTGGATTGCTCGTCTTTCACTGGATGGGCCACAGAATGTGGGAGACCCACCACAAGCCTGTACGCGTTGGCATGGAGGGTGTTAAATGGCAAGAGGCCCGCCATCCCGGAAGATGTTCGAGCCACGGTAGCGCTCTTGGTTGAGAAGCACGAAGTGGTCGACCTCGGCAAGGGCGACCTCCGCCCTGGGGACCTGGTGGTTTGGAAGCAAGAGCCCGGGACGGGCGGGCACGTCATGTTTGTGCGGCAAACCCTCGGTGACGCGGAGTTCCTGACGTTGGAAGTGACGTTCAACCTCAAAGCCATAGGGAACCATGACGTGGGATTTGCTTCCCGCCGATTGCCGGTGCACTGCCCGAAAGATCCTGCGGACGGGTGGTATGGGTTTGTGCTGCGGCCCCTGCGCTTGGATCGAATTGGACTGATAAATGATGGCATTGTCGAGGGCTCGCCACTTGCGAGCCCTGAAATGCTGCCGCCTCCCGGTGACGCACCCAGCGAGCACGGCAGTGGGCATGCACCGTCCACCGACCTGGTCGGCGAGGTGCTGGGCAACACGCAGTTCGAGGTCGTCATCCCCCTGGCGGTCTACACGTTTCTGCTGCAGCTCTGCAGAACCTCCGTCCTGCCCGCGACGCCCGTCCTGGCCCACGAGATAGGCATCCCCGCCGCCGTGTACGGGCTGACCATTTTCACGACGCCCCTGGCCCGGCTGCTGGCAAACAACCCCTGCACCTTTTGGTCGGACGAATACGGGCGGGCCCCGGTGTTGCGCTGGGCGTGGGGCCTAAACATGGGGTCCATCCTGGTGGGCGGCCTCACCACAAACATGGCCGTGCTGGCCACGTCAAGGGCGCTGCTGGGCTTCAGCCAAGGGGCCTCGCTGGTCGGCACGGCGAACGTGCTTTCGGACATCAGCGTCCCCGCCGAGCGCTCCCGCACGATGGCCTTCAACCGCGGGGCTATGTTCGCGGGGCAGTGCCTGGGGCCCCTCTGCGGCGGCCTGGTCGCCGCAAGATGGGGGGCGCGGGCGGTGTTCTTCGCCTGCCTCCCGGTGATGGCCCTGTTTGGAATGCTGACGTATCTGATCCCAGAAACGCTGGCTGAGGAGGCGCGCGACAGCCCCGGGTCTTTGTGGGAGAAGCTGCAGGACTCCGCAACGAACTATGGGACCCTGATGTCTGACACCGCCATGCAGTCCGCGCTGCTGGTCCAGTTCCTGCACGCCTTCTCATGCCTGGCGATGTCGCAGAACATCGTGCCCATGCTTTGCATAGAGCACTTCCATATGACCACCTTTCAACTCGCCATGATCTACACTGCGGGCAGTGGGGCCACCTTCTTGGCGTCACAGCCTTCGGCCATGATTGCCGACAAGTACGGCCGAAAGGTCGCGGTGGTATCGGGCATGAGCGTCATGGCCGCGACCGCGTGCACCCTCCCCTTTCTGAGAGCGTCCTGGCTCGTCAACGTCGCGTACGTCCCATACTCCGTTGCAATTAGCCTGGCAATGGCCGGGTTCACCCCGTACTTCGCGGATCTGTACGATTATGACGCGCACGCGCGCAGCCACAGCCTCGCGCTCCAGAGAAATGTGCTGGACCTCGGGGAGATAGTGGGTTCGCCGCTGCTCGGAGCCCTGGCGGCGTCCCACTTCGGGTTTGCGTGTGGTCTTCATTCCACCCTGCTGCTGGGCAGTGCGGTGTGTTTCGGTTTGTTTGCGAGGGAGACCATCACGGGCACGGCTGGGGGCACCCCAAGGAGAGGGACACCCAAGGTCGGTGAGGTCGGTGGCGTGCCGAGGAGTTTGGTTTCCCCCAGAGGCCACCGAAGTAAGAATGGTTTGTTGTATACGAAAAGCCCTGAGGCTCCGCCGCAGAACTAAAGGCTGAAATTGTCTGTGGCGGGGACATTCAGTCGATTGATACCGACCAGTATGGCCTAAGGCTCCGCCGCAGAACTAAAGGCTGAAATTGGCAAAAGACCCCATTTTTCCGCCGGTGCGTGCGGTGAGCTGAAGGGAGCTGAGGGAAGTGAGGGGAGATCTTCGACCTCCGGAAGAAGGGGGGGAATGGGACTGTGAAAATTGGGAATTTTGTCCCATTTTTCTCACATTTTTCTCACATTTTTGTCCCATCCCCCCCCCCCCCTGGGACGAACCAAGGAGACTCCGTGTCCATGCGGGGGTTTGCCGACTCCAGCACTGACTTGAGCGTGCTGGGGTGTGCATCTGCAGGATCATTTTCCTGAGGGGGGCTTCTAACAACCACAATGGTTCTTTCCTGTTTTTCGTTTCCTTGTTCTCCGGTGTGCAGGACAACAACGCCCCCCCCCCCCGATGCCAATGGACCCCCCATGCCAATGGACCCGCCATGCCAATGCCCCCCCCCCCCGTCTCAAAAGAAGAAACATGGCCCCCCTGGCTTGAAGAAACGCTGGCTGAGGAGGCGCGCGACAGCCCCGGGTCTTTGTGGGAGAAGCTGCAGGACTCCGCAACGAACTATGGGACCCTGATGTCTGACACCGCCATGCAGTCCGCGCTGCTGGTCCAGTTCCTGCACGCCTTCTCATGCCTGGCGATGTCGCAGAACATCGTGCCCATGCTTTGCATAGAGCACTTCCATATGACCACCTTTCAACTCGCCATGATCTACACTGCGGGCAGTGGGGCCACCTTCTTGGCGTCACAGCCTTCGGCCATGATTGCCGACAAGTACGGCCGAAAGGTCGCGGTGGTATCGGGCATGAGCGTCATGGCCGCGACCGCGTGCACCCTCCCCTTTCTGAGAGCGTCCTGGCTCGTCAACGTCGCGTACGTCCCATACTCCGTTGCAATTAGCCTGGCAATGGCCGGGTTCACCCCGTACTTCGCGGATCTGTACGATTATGACGCGCACGCGCGCAGCCACAGCCTCGCGCTCCAGAGAAATGTGCTGGACCTCGGGGAGATAGTGGGTTCGCCGCTGCTCGGAGCCCTGGCGGCGTCCCACTTCGGGTTTGCGTGTGGTCTTCATTCCACCCTGCTGCTGGGCAGTGCGGTGTGTTTCGGTTTGTTTGCGAGGGAGACCATCACGGGCACGGCTGGGGGCACCCCAAGGAGAGGGACACCCAAGGTCGGTGAGGTCGGTGGCGTGCCGAGGAGTTTGGTTTCCCCCAGAGGCCACCGAAGTAAGAATGGTTTGTTGTATACGAAAAGCCCTGAGGCTCCGCCGCAGAACTAAAGGCTGAAATTGTCTGTGGCGGGGACATTCAGTCGATTGATACCGACCAGTATGGCCTAAGGCTCCGCCGCAGAACTAAAGGCTGAAATTGGCAAAAGACCCCATTTTTCCGCCGGTGCGTGCGGTGAGCTGAAGGGAGCTGAGGGAAGTGAGGGGAGATCTTCGACCTCCGGAAGAAGGGGGGGAATGGGACTGTGAAAATTGGGAATTTTGTCCCATTTTTCTCACATTTTTCTCACATTTTTGTCCCATCCCCCCCCCCCTGGGACGAACCAAGGAGACTCCGTGTCCATGCGGGGGTTTGCCGACTCCAGCACTGACTTGAGCGTGCTGGGGTGTGCATCTGCAGGATCATTTTCCTGAGGGGGGCTTCTAACAACCACAATGGTTCTCTCCTGTTTTTCGTTTCCTTGTTCTCCTTCTGCGCTCCGCACCGTTTTCGGCGAGCGCGGTCCGCCCTGCCCTGTTACCCTGCATCTGAATGCACCTGGTCAACGGCACGGGCAACAGCCCGTCTCCGGGACAGCCGACCCCCGGAGTAGTCAAACAGGACAAGTCATCCAGGGGCTCCGTTGACACAACCAAAACACGTTCGGGCCCACAGAGGGTCAGAATGAGCAATGGCGAGAGGCCAATGGGCGCCGCCAAAGGCAAACGATCAGATACCGAGGCCTTGTGCCACCCCCCCCCCTTTTTCCGCGTCGTTTGCAGCCTCTTTTTTGTGGCCAGTGGCCCTCTTTCCTTGTTGCCTGCTCCATGCGGTGAGGAGGTACCCTATGCAGGGATGTCATGAATGTGGAAGGTTTTGGGTGCATTACGCAGAACTTGTGTTTCACAACAGGGGTGTCCCTTTGGAGCTGGGGGGCCTATGCAGAGAGTTCATCGGAGAGGATCACAGGTAATGTCTGAATGTTGTAAAGTAGGGTACTCAGCCACCGTGGCCAGAGCCCATGTGCACAATTTCATCTGCTCAGAGAACAGGGGTTTCCCTTCGCTGGGGGACCTATGCAGAGAGGTCATTTGAACGGATCATAGGTAATGCTTGGATTTTGTGAAGTAGGGCACTCAACCATGTTGGCCAGAGCCCAGGGGCACAATTTCAAGTCTCAGCGGAACCGACGTCTCAAGATCGAGGAAGGGACTACATGCTGGTAGCTGGAACAAATGTCTCACTCCTACCCCCCTGCCCCCCTTTCCTTCCGCCCCCCCGCCCCCCCCCTTGTCGTTCCCCACCCCTTGTCGTTCCCCGGGGGGGGCTGGGGGACCGTCACTTGGTCAACCCAAAATTTTTCGTTACGGCTCATTGTGTTGTTGTGTGGGTGACTGTGTTGTGGGGTACTGCCACTTGTATCCTTTGTACTCATGGCAGGACATTTTGCTCACTTTCGCTGAATGGAACTTGACAGCACAGCCATGTTTCTCCCTGGGACAAATGTGATGTTCATCCGCTCTGCGGGGGAACCTGTTTTGGCACAGGTCGTTGGACGCAGTTTTGGGAACAAGTTGTATTTTACAAGGGACATTCCCGAAGGGAAATAGGTTCCCAAAAATCTGCTTGCCCCTGCCAAGCGGGTCTGTAGTAGATTTTCATTTCTCAAAATGTTCCAAGTCCCCTATGGAGCAGACTGAGATTGTCTGGTAGGTCATGCCTGCATTTTGTAAAGCCGAGTACTTGGCCATGTTGGCCAGAGCCCATGTGCACAATTGCATGTTTCCGGGGAACCAAGGTCTCGGGTTTGAGGAAGGGACTACATCCAGCCAGGTTGTTTCTGCTCATTTCTTCTGGAGTGCATTGTGCCACCCAGCTGCCCCTGCTTTGCTGCAGCATTTGACAGCCATAGTGATCAACTTCTGGGAGCTTTGCAACGCAGAGTGATCCAGCCAGGTTCACAGTGCTGAAATTTTTTCAAGCAGGCGTGGGGCCACAGATTTCAGCATGTTTCGCTCAGGTCAAAGTGCCGTGATTCATTCTGTCATTCAGCCAATTGCAGTTGCATGGGATTCATGTCTATTTGATAAAAATTTTATTGCGCACTTCACAGAGCTGAATTTTTTCAAGCAGGCCTGGGGCCACCCCTTTCAGCTCTGTTGTGTGCCTGGTTTCCACAATGCTTCCCTGATCAGTGCCACATCTGGACCCAGTGGTATGTTGCGATCCAATGCAGGCCACGCTCGTCAGCTTCATTGACTGCCACATAAAGTATATGGTGCTGAAAAATTTTGAACCAGGCCTGGGGTCATTTCCACATCACCTTCTTTTTCCAGGGTAATGGGTTTTTGATGGTTCTGGTGGATGTAGGACAGCTATTCAGGTGTGCAGGACAACAACGCCCCCCCCCCCCCCCATGCCAATGGACCCCCCATGCCAATGGACCCGCCATGCCAATGCCCCCCCCCCCCGTCTCGAAAGAAGAAACATGGCCCCCCTGGCTACCCCCTCTCGAAGGAAGAAACACCCCCCCCCCCGAGATTTTTTCACCAAATCGCACAAAATTGCCCTTTTGTCCGCGTCGTTTGCAGCATAGCCTGCTGCAGCAGCACTGCACCAGGCCCTGCAGTTTTGGGCATCAATTGGCGGTTTTTTTTTTGGTACAGGAGGGTGATGCGCAACTCGAGCCGGGATGACGGTAGCTCCTGCTGTATGTTTATAATAGTATCAAGGCACACGCACCAAAGCAAGACGCTTCAGATGATCATGAGTGGCTGCAATACAGTGATAAAGAACCGTTATGTAAATACAAAAACCTTCATCAATCGATGGCAATTGTGTACATTTGTTTGACTTGTTTGAATTGTGCGATGTGTAATGGTGACAGATTTGGCGATTTCATGTATAAACCATCCGTTGTAGGTTGTGCGTGATTCCTAAAGAGCAAATGGAGGATTTTTCAGACAACAAGGAACACTTTTCATGTTTCGGGAAACTTTTAGGGTTTAGAATAACAGGTACAGAAATTCCGTCTTGAATGTTTGTGGATGTAGGCCATGAACACCATCCGATAGGAAGGCCAAGGACTGGACTTACCATTGCTAGTTCTTTAGGACCCATCGGGTTGGTTGCCTTTTGCCAGTGGTAAACATATATCAAAGTGCAGTGTACAATTGTATCTGGATGAAGGAGAATATATTTGTCTTCAAAGGAAAGCTGGCCAGTTAAAGAAGTAGAGATGAAGGTCCAAAGGTATGTCTATTCATCAAAGACCATGCAGTTTTGTGATTATGGGCAGATGATTCCAATGGTGGAAATTTCCATGAATTTGCAATGATTACTGGCACATGAGCAGTATCCGGTCAATAGGACACAACCAATGGCCCTATCTCTATCTGTGTGCAGCAAATTGCAGTTTGCTCATCAGTCACAGGCGTCCACAAGCAGGCTTGCCAAGCTGAAAGGCTTCTGATGGGCGTTCAATTGTAGCCCGATTCGTGTCGCTCATGACTGTGCATCACTCTGAATCGTCCCTCAGGCTACAACAAGGAATTCACTAATTCCATGAGCCCGAAGGGCATTCCGGTTCGCTGGCTCTCTTTGAAGGGACTCAACATCATAATCAATCTTATAATCAATCTTGATGCCACACCAATACCAATTGGAAGAGAAAAGCAATTGTGCCGCAATGGCCCGAGAAGTTCAAGAACGGTGTTTCCAAAGGTCTGCAAAGGTTAGCTGCCCCTGGTGAGTTGGGAGTTTGCTTGATTGCGGCAGCACGAGATGAGGTGGTGCATGCAGCAATTGTTAAAGCCAAAACTGCCCTTAAATTTTATGAATTGAATGGAATTCAAATTTTGGGGGAAACTTTGGAGATGGTGCATCCTTGAGGACACTTGTTACACAGCGCAAGCATGCCGGTGCCTTGCTGGATTAGTGGATTGCCATCTAGATCTAAGCAACAATAGCAAACATTTTGCTTCACCACCATTGGCTGTTGTTCCATCGTCTGAAGGCATCACCCTGTTTTGGGGCTGACGTCCCCCAATGTTGTGTGACTGACGACGTGGTTGCAACTGTAAAATAGGGACAGGCCAGTGAATGTAAAGGGTTGAGGACCCATCAATTATGAGCTGAGTGGTGTGAGAAGGGTGTGGCTGTGGAGTTTGAGCTGTTACTATTGGGTTTTGTTTTGAGGGGAGGGGGGCGTGCTTTGTTGGACGGATGTCCCATCTTTTTCCAAGCTGATGTGTATTGTAAGCTCCATTTTGGGCCATTCGCTGAGGTGGAGCCCGGCCAAGCATTGAAATTTTTGTTTGGGTACGTCTTCGGGGCTGTCTGCCATGTGTGCTGTGCGATAGCTTGGTTGTGAGATGCATGATGTTCACACTTTGGGTCAAGGAAGTTGATTTGGCGTTTGTACCATGTTTTGCCCCTTGGTTTTCAGAATAGTACACCACGTCTTGGATGAAGCCAGGGAGGGGGGCTACAAAGCCCATTACCAATTTGAAGCCACAGGGCCTGCAATGGCCGTTGAAGTTGGTAGACAGGACGTGCAGTCCTGCAAGGTCGACTACGTGGACGTGGACGGCGTGGCTGCTGAGTTTCTTTCCAGGGTCCACAAACGGAATCAACAAGATCTTGCCTGGCTTCAAGCACAGCTGCCTTTACCAAAGCACATGGAAGCATTCCGAACGCAACTCCTGTCCAGGTTGAAGGCGGACAGAGAGAAAGTCGTCGCCGCCAGTGTGCAGTGGCAGGACCGCTGTGAGCATCAGTCCACATGGATCAACCTGTCGAAGTTGGCTGGGGATGCTGTGTTTCAGGGGTTGTACGCCGATGCCCTCGAAATGCTCTCAAAATGGGACGCCCTTCCATTCACCATATTCGACCCTTTTCCTGACGCCTGCGATTCGGAGTTTCCCTTCGCAGTTGTGGGGCCCACTTTCGGGTTCTTCCGTCCGAGCACTCTAATGCAAGTGTACAAGATCATATTGATCTACGCCAACGTACTTCACCGAGAGAATCGCCGCCTGCCTGTCGAATCGTTCCTCATGGAGATGTATGCAAGCGTTCAGTTCTGCTATGACATGGACGTGCCAGATGCGGTTGCAGAACATCTGAGAGGATGTGTGCTATTCGCTGAGGTTGAGCCCGGCCAAGCATTAAAATTTTTGGTCCCAAATGTTGGGTACGTCTTCGGGGCAGAGCTGAAAGCGGGAGAACCACGTTGCCGTGGGTTGGATTGCTCGTCTTTCACTGGATGGGCCACAGAATGTGGGAGACCCACCACAAGCCTGTACGCGTTGGCATGGAGGGTGTTAAATGGCAAGAGGCCCGCCATCCCGGAAGATGTTCGAGCCACGGTAGCGCTCTTGGTTGAGAAGCACGAAGTGGTCGACCTCGGCAAGGGCGACCTCCGCCCTGGGGACCTGGTGGTTTGGAAGCAAGAGCCCGGGACGGGCGGGCACGTCATGTTTGTGCGGCAAACCCTCGGTGACGCGGAGCTCCTGACGTTGGAAGTGACGTTCAACCTCAAAGCCATAGGGAACCATGACGTGGGATTTGCTTCCCGCCGATTGCCGGTGCACTGCCCGAAAGATCCTGCGGACGGGTGGTATGGGTTTGTGCTGCGGCCCCTGCGCTTGGATCGAATTGGACTGATAAATGATGGCATTGTCGAGGGCTCGCCACTTGCGAGCCCTGAAATGCTGCCGCCTCCCGGTGACGCACCCAGCGAGCACGGCAGTGGGCATGCACCGTCCACCGACCTGGTCGGCGAGGTGCTGGGCAACACGCAGTTCGAGGTCGTCATCCCCCTGGCGGTCTACACGTTTCTGCTGCAGCTCTGCAGAACCTCCGTCCTGCCCGCGACGCCCGTCCTGGCCCACGAGATAGGCATCCCCGCCGCCGTGTACGGGCTGACCATTTTCACGACGCCCCTGGCCCGGCTGCTGGCAAACAACCCCTGCACCTTTTGGTCGGACGAATACGGGCGGGCCCCGGTGTTGCGCTGGGCGTGGGGCCTAAACATGGGGTCCATCCTGGTGGGCGGCCTCACCACAAACATGGCCGTGCTGGCCACGTCAAGGGCGCTGCTGGGCTTCAGCCAAGGGGCCTCGCTGGTCGGCACGGCGAACGTGCTTTCGGACATCAGCGTCCCCGCCGAGCGCTCCCGCACGATGGCCTTCAACCGCGGGGCTATGTTCGCGGGGCAGTGCCTGGGGCCCCTCTGCGGCGGCCTGGTCGCCGCAAGATGGGGGGCGCGGGCGGTGTTCTTCGCCTGCCTCCCGGTGATGGCCCTGTTTGGAATGCTGACGTATCTGATCCCAGAAACGCTGGCTGAGGAGGCGCGCGACAGCCCCGGGTCTTTGTGGGAGAAGCTGCAGGACTCCGCAACGAACTATGGGACCCTGATGTCTGACACCGCCATGCAGTCCGCGCTGCTGGTCCAGTTCCTGCACGCCTTCTCATGCCTGGCGATGTCGCAGAACATCGTGCCCATGCTTTGCATAGAGCACTTCCATATGACCACCTTTCAACTCGCCATGATCTACACTGCGGGCAGTGGGGCCACCTTCTTGGCGTCACAGCCTTCGGCCATGATTGCCGACAAGTACGGCCGAAAGGTCGCGGTGGTATCGGGCATGAGCGTCATGGCCGCGACCGCGTGCACCTTCCCCTTTCTGAGAGCGTCCTGGCTCGTCAACGTCGCGTACGTCCCATACTCCGTTGCAATTAGCCTGGCAATGGCCGGGTTCACCCCGTACTTCGCGGATCTGTACGATTATGACGCGCACGCGCGCAGCCACAGCCTCGCGCTCCAGAGAAATGTGCTGGACCTCGGGGAGATAGTGGGTTCGCCGCTGCTCGGAGCCCTGGCGGCGTCCCACTTCGGGTTTGCGTGTGGTCTTCATTCCACCCTGCTGCTGGGCAGTGCGGTGTGTTTCGGTTTGTTTGCGAGGGAGACCATCACGGGCACGGCTGGGGGCACCCCAAGGAGAGGGACACCCAAGGTCGGTGAGGTCGGTGGCGTGCCGAGGAGTTTGGTTTCCCCCAGAGGCCACCGAAGTAAGAATGGTTTGTTGTATACGAAAAGCCCTGAGGCTCCGCCGCAGAACTAAAGGCTGAAATTGTCTGTGGCGGGGACATTCAGTCGATTGATACCGACCAGTATGGCCTAAGGCTCCGCCGCAGAACTAAAGGCTGAAATTGGCAAAAGACCCCATTTTTCCGCCGGTGCGTGCGGTGAGCTGAAGGGAGCTGAGGGAAGTGAGGGGAGATCTTCGACCTCCGGAAGAAGGGGGGGAATGGGACTGTGAAAATTGGGAATTTTGTCCCATTTTTCTCACATTTTTCTCACATTTTTGTCCCATCCCCCCCCCCCCCTGGGACGAACCAAGGAGACTCCGTGTCCATGCGGGGGTTTGCCGACTCCAGCACTGACTTGAGCGTGCTGGGGTGTGCATCTGCAGGATCATTTTCCTGAGGGGGGCTTCTAACAACCACAATGGTTCTTTCCTGTTTTTCGTTTCCTTGTTCTCCGGTGTGCAGGACAACAACGCCCCCCCCCCCCGATGCCAATGGACCCCCCATGCCAATGGACCCGCCATGCCAATGCCCCCCCCCCCCGTCTCAAAAGAAGAAACATGGCCCCCCTGGCTTGAAGAAACGCTGGCTGAGGAGGCGCGCGACAGCCCCGGGTCTTTGTGGGAGAAGCTGCAGGACTCCGCAACGAACTATGGGACCCTGATGTCTGACACCGCCATGCAGTCCGCGCTGCTGGTCCAGTTCCTGCACGCCTTCTCATGCCTGGCGATGTCGCAGAACATCGTGCCCATGCTTTGCATAGAGCACTTCCATATGACCACCTTTCAACTCGCCATGATCTACACTGCGGGCAGTGGGGCCACCTTCTTGGCGTCACAGCCTTCGGCCATGATTGCCGACAAGTACGGCCGAAAGGTCGCGGTGGTATCGGGCATGAGCGTCATGGCCGCGACCGCGTGCACCCTCCCCTTTCTGAGAGCGTCCTGGCTCGTCAACGTCGCGTACGTCCCATACTCCGTTGCAATTAGCCTGGCAATGGCCGGGTTCACCCCGTACTTCGCGGATCTGTACGATTATGACGCGCACGCGCGCAGCCACAGCCTCGCGCTCCAGAGAAATGTGCTGGACCTCGGGGAGATAGTGGGTTCGCCGCTGCTCGGAGCCCTGGCGGCGTCCCACTTCGGGTTTGCGTGTGGTCTTCATTCCACCCTGCTGCTGGGCAGTGCGGTGTGTTTCGGTTTGTTTGCGAGGGAGACCATCACGGGCACGGCTGGGGGCACCCCAAGGAGAGGGACACCCAAGGTCGGTGAGGTCGGTGGCGTGCCGAGGAGTTTGGTTTCCCCCAGAGGCCACCGAAGTAAGAATGGTTTGTTGTATACGAAAAGCCCTGAGGCTCCGCCGCAGAACTAAAGGCTGAAATTGTCTGTGGCGGGGACATTCAGTCGATTGATACCGACCAGTATGGCCTAAGGCTCCGCCGCAGAACTAAAGGCTGAAATTGGCAAAAGACCCCATTTTTCCGCCGGTGCGTGCGGTGAGCTGAAGGGAGCTGAGGGAAGTGAGGGGAGATCTTCGACCTCCGGAAGAAGGGGGGGAATGGGACTGTGAAAATTGGGAATTTTGTCCCATTTTTCTCACATTTTTCTCACATTTTTGTCCCATCCCCCCCCCCCTGGGACGAACCAAGGAGACTCCGTGTCCATGCGGGGGTTTGCCGACTCCAGCACTGACTTGAGCGTGCTGGGGTGTGCATCTGCAGGATCATTTTCCTGAGGGGGGCTTCTAACAACCACAATGGTTCTCTCCTGTTTTTCGTTTCCTTGTTCTCCTTCTGCGCTCCGCACCGTTTTCGGCGAGCGCGGTCCGCCCTGCCCTGTTACCCTGCATCTGAATGCACCTGGTCAACGGCACGGGCAACAGCCCGTCTCCGGGACAGCCGACCCCCGGAGTAGTCAAACAGGACAAGTCATCCAGGGGCTCCGTTGACACAACCAAAACACGTTCGGGCCCACAGAGGGTCAGAATGAGCAATGGCGAGAGGCCAATGGGCGCCGCCAAAGGCAAACGATCAGATACCGAGGCCTTGTGCCACCCCCCCCCCTTTTTCCGCGTCGTTTGCAGCCTCTTTTTTGTGGCCAGTGGCCCTCTTTCCTTGTTGCCTGCTCCATGCGGTGAGGAGGTACCCTATGCAGGGATGTCATGAATGTGGAAGGTTTTGGGTGCATTACGCAGAACTTGTGTTTCACAACAGGGGTGTCCCTTTGGAGCTGGGGGGCCTATGCAGAGAGTTCATCGGAGAGGATCACAGGTAATGTCTGAATGTTGTAAAGTAGGGTACTCAGCCACCGTGGCCAGAGCCCATGTGCACAATTTCATCTGCTCAGAGAACAGGGGTTTCCCTTCGCTGGGGGACCTATGCAGAGAGGTCATTTGAACGGATCATAGGTAATGCTTGGATTTTGTGAAGTAGGGCACTCAACCATGTTGGCCAGAGCCCAGGGGCACAATTTCAAGTCTCAGCGGAACCGACGTCTCAAGATCGAGGAAGGGACTACATGCTGGTAGCTGGAACAAATGTCTCACTCCTACCCCCCTGCCCCCCTTTCCTTCCGCCCCCCCGCCCCCCCCCTTGTCGTTCCCCACCCCTTGTCGTTCCCCGGGGGGGGCTGGGGGACCGTCACTTGGTCAACCCAAAATTTTTCGTTACGGCTCATTGTGTTGTTGTGTGGGTGACTGTGTTGTGGGGTACTGCCACTTGTATCCTTTGTACTCATGGCAGGACATTTTGCTCACTTTCGCTGAATGGAACTTGACAGCACAGCCATGTTTCTCCCTGGGACAAATGTGATGTTCATCCGCTCTGCGGGGGAACCTGTTTTGGCACAGGTCGTTGGACGCAGTTTTGGGAACAAGTTGTATTTTACAAGGGACATTCCCGAAGGGAAATAGGTTCCCAAAAATCTGCTTGCCCCTGCCAAGCGGGTCTGTAGTAGATTTTCATTTCTCAAAATGTTCCAAGTCCCCTATGGAGCAGACTGAGATTGTCTGGTAGGTCATGCCTGCATTTTGTAAAGCCGAGTACTTGGCCATGTTGGCCAGAGCCCATGTGCACAATTGCATGTTTCCGGGGAACCAAGGTCTCGGGTTTGAGGAAGGGACTACATCCAGCCAGGTTGTTTCTGCTCATTTCTTCTGGAGTGCATTGTGCCACCCAGCTGCCCCTGCTTTGCTGCAGCATTTGACAGCCATAGTGATCAACTTCTGGGAGCTTTGCAACGCAGAGTGATCCAGCCAGGTTCACAGTGCTGAAATTTTTTCAAGCAGGCGTGGGGCCACAGATTTCAGCATGTTTCGCTCAGGTCAAAGTGCCGTGATTCATTCTGTCATTCAGCCAATTGCAGTTGCATGGGATTCATGTCTATTTGATAAAAATTTTATTGCGCACTTCACAGAGCTGAATTTTTTCAAGCAGGCCTGGGGCCACCCCTTTCAGCTCTGTTGTGTGCCTGGTTTCCACAATGCTTCCCTGATCAGTGCCACATCTGGACCCAGTGGTATGTTGCGATCCAATGCAGGCCACGCTCGTCAGCTTCATTGACTGCCACATAAAGTATATGGTGCTGAAAAATTTTGAACCAGGCCTGGGGTCATTTCCACATCACCTTCTTTTTCCAGGGTAATGGGTTTTTGATGGTTCTGGTGGATGTAGGACAGCTATTCAGGTGTGCAGGACAACAACGCCCCCCCCCCCCCCCATGCCAATGGACCCCCCATGCCAATGGACCCGCCATGCCAATGCCCCCCCCCCCCGTCTCGAAAGAAGAAACATGGCCCCCCTGGCTACCCCCTCTCGAAGGAAGAAACACCCCCCCCCCCGAGATTTTTTCACCAAATCGCACAAAATTGCCCTTTTGTCCGCGTCGTTTGCAGCATAGCCTGCTGCAGCAGCACTGCACCAGGCCCTGCAGTTTTGGGCATCAATTGGCGGTTTTTTTTTTGGTACAGGAGGGTGATGCGCAACTCGAGCCGGGATGACGGTAGCTCCTGCTGTATGTTTATAATAGTATCAAGGCACACGCACCAAAGCAAGACGCTTCAGATGATCATGAGTGGCTGCAATACAGTGATAAAGAACCGTTATGTAAATACAAAAACCTTCATCAATCGATGGCAATTGTGTACATTTGTTTGACTTGTTTGAATTGTGCGATGTGTAATGGTGACAGATTTGGCGATTTCATGTATAAACCATCCGTTGTAGGTTGTGCGTGATTCCTAAAGAGCAAATGGAGGATTTTTCAGACAACAAGGAACACTTTTCATGTTTCGGGAAACTTTTAGGGTTTAGAATAACAGGTACAGAAATTCCGTCTTGAATGTTTGTGGATGTAGGCCATGAACACCATCCGATAGGAAGGCCAAGGACTGGACTTACCATTGCTAGTTCTTTAGGACCCATCGGGTTGGTTGCCTTTTGCCAGTGGTAAACATATATCAAAGTGCAGTGTACAATTGTATCTGGATGAAGGAGAATATATTTGTCTTCAAAGGAAAGCTGGCCAGTTAAAGAAGTAGAGATGAAGGTCCAAAGGTATGTCTATTCATCAAAGACCATGCAGTTTTGTGATTATGGGCAGATGATTCCAATGGTGGAAATTTCCATGAATTTGCAATGATTACTGGCACATGAGCAGTATCCGGTCAATAGGACACAACCAATGGCCCTATCTCTATCTGTGTGCAGCAAATTGCAGTTTGCTCATCAGTCACAGGCGTCCACAAGCAGGCTTGCCAAGCTGAAAGGCTTCTGATGGGCGTTCAATTGTAGCCCGATTCGTGTCGCTCATGACTGTGCATCACTCTGAATCGTCCCTCAGGCTACAACAAGGAATTCACTAATTCCATGAGCCCGAAGGGCATTCCGGTTCGCTGGCTCTCTTTGAAGGGACTCAACATCATAATCAATCTTATAATCAATCTTGATGCCACACCAATACCAATTGGAAGAGAAAAGCAATTGTGCCGCAATGGCCCGAGAAGTTCAAGAACGGTGTTTCCAAAGGTCTGCAAAGGTTAGCTGCCCCTGGTGAGTTGGGAGTTTGCTTGATTGCGGCAGCACGAGATGAGGTGGTGCATGCAGCAATTGTTAAAGCCAAAACTGCCCTTAAATTTTATGAATTGAATGGAATTCAAATTTTGGGGGAAACTTTGGAGATGGTGCATCCTTGAGGACACTTGTTACACAGCGCAAGCATGCCGGTGCCTTGCTGGATTAGTGGATTGCCATCTAGATCTAAGCAACAATAGCAAACATTTTGCTTCACCACCATTGGCTGTTGTTCCATCGTCTGAAGGCATCACCCTGTTTTGGGGCTGACGTCCCCCAATGTTGTGTGACTGACGACGTGGTTGCAACTGTAAAATAGGGACAGGCCAGTGAATGTAAAGGGTTGAGGACCCATCAATTATGAGCTGAGTGGTGTGAGAAGGGTGTGGCTGTGGAGTTTGAGCTGTTACTATTGGGTTTTGTTTTGAGGGGAGGGGGGCGTGCTTTGTTGGACGGATGTCCCATCTTTTTCCAAGCTGATGTGTATTGTAAGCTCCATTTTGGGCCATTCGCTGAGGTGGAGCCCGGCCAAGCATTGAAATTTTTGTTTGGGTACGTCTTCGGGGCTGTCTGCCATGTGTGCTGTGCGATAGCTTGGTTGTGAGATGCATGATGTTCACACTTTGGGTCAAGGAAGTTGATTTGGCGTTTGTACCATGTTTTGCCCCTTGGTTTTCAGAATAGTACACCACGTCTTGGATGAAGCCAGGGAGGGGGGCTACAAAGCCCATTACCAATTTGAAGCCACAGGGCCTGCAATGGCCGTTGAAGTTGGTAGACAGGACGTGCAGTCCTGCAAGGTCGACTACGTGGACGTGGACGGCGTGGCTGCTGAGTTTCTTTCCAGGGTCCACAAACGGAATCAACAAGATCTTGCCTGGCTTCAAGCACAGCTGCCTTTACCAAAGCACATGGAAGCATTCCGAACGCAACTCCTGTCCAGGTTGAAGGCGGACAGAGAGAAAGTCGTCGCCGCCAGTGTGCAGTGGCAGGACCGCTGTGAGCATCAGTCCACATGGATCAACCTGTCGAAGTTGGCTGGGGATGCTGTGTTTCAGGGGTTGTACGCCGATGCCCTCGAAATGCTCTCAAAATGGGACGCCCTTCCATTCACCATATTCGACCCTTTTCCTGACGCCTGCGATTCGGAGTTTCCCTTCGCAGTTGTGGGGCCCACTTTCGGGTTCTTCCGTCCGAGCACTCTAATGCAAGTGTACAAGATCATATTGATCTACGCCAACGTACTTCACCGAGAGAATCGCCGCCTGCCTGTCGAATCGTTCCTCATGGAGATGTATGCAAGCGTTCAGTTCTGCTATGACATGGACGTGCCAGATGCGGTTGCAGAACATCTGAGAGGATGTGTGCTATTCGCTGAGGTTGAGCCCGGCCAAGCATTAAAATTTTTGGTCCCAAATGTTGGGTACGTCTTCGGGGCAGAGCTGAAAGCGGGAGAACCACGTTGCCGTGGGTTGGATTGCTCGTCTTTCACTGGATGGGCCACAGAATGTGGGAGACCCACCACAAGCCTGTACGCGTTGGCATGGAGGGTGTTAAATGGCAAGAGGCCCGCCATCCCGGAAGATGTTCGAGCCACGGTAGCGCTCTTGGTTGAGAAGCACGAAGTGGTCGACCTCGGCAAGGGCGACCTCCGCCCTGGGGACCTGGTGGTTTGGAAGCAAGAGCCCGGGACGGGCGGGCACGTCATGTTTGTGCGGCAAACCCTCGGTGACGCGGAGCTCCTGACGTTGGAAGTGACGTTCAACCTCAAAGCCATAGGGAACCATGACGTGGGATTTGCTTCCCGCCGATTGCCGGTGCACTGCCCGAAAGATCCTGCGGACGGGTGGTATGGGTTTGTGCTGCGGCCCCTGCGCTTGGATCGAATTGGACTGATAAATGATGGCATTGTCGAGGGCTCGCCACTTGCGAGCCCTGAAATGCTGCCGCCTCCCGGTGACGCACCCAGCGAGCACGGCAGTGGGCATGCACCGTCCACCGACCTGGTCGGCGAGGTGCTGGGCAACACGCAGTTCGAGGTCGTCATCCCCCTGGCGGTCTACACGTTTCTGCTGCAGCTCTGCAGAACCTCCGTCCTGCCCGCGACGCCCGTCCTGGCCCACGAGATAGGCATCCCCGCCGCCGTGTACGGGCTGACCATTTTCACGACGCCCCTGGCCCGGCTGCTGGCAAACAACCCCTGCACCTTTTGGTCGGACGAATACGGGCGGGCCCCGGTGTTGCGCTGGGCGTGGGGCCTAAACATGGGGTCCATCCTGGTGGGCGGCCTCACCACAAACATGGCCGTGCTGGCCACGTCAAGGGCGCTGCTGGGCTTCAGCCAAGGGGCCTCGCTGGTCGGCACGGCGAACGTGCTTTCGGACATCAGCGTCCCCGCCGAGCGCTCCCGCACGATGGCCTTCAACCGCGGGGCTATGTTCGCGGGGCAGTGCCTGGGGCCCCTCTGCGGCGGCCTGGTCGCCGCAAGATGGGGGGCGCGGGCGGTGTTCTTCGCCTGCCTCCCGGTGATGGCCCTGTTTGGAATGCTGACGTATCTGATCCCAGAAACGCTGGCTGAGGAGGCGCGCGACAGCCCCGGGTCTTTGTGGGAGAAGCTGCAGGACTCCGCAACGAACTATGGGACCCTGATGTCTGACACCGCCATGCAGTCCGCGCTGCTGGTCCAGTTCCTGCACGCCTTCTCATGCCTGGCGATGTCGCAGAACATCGTGCCCATGCTTTGCATAGAGCACTTCCATATGACCACCTTTCAACTCGCCATGATCTACACTGCGGGCAGTGGGGCCACCTTCTTGGCGTCACAGCCTTCGGCCATGATTGCCGACAAGTACGGCCGAAAGGTCGCGGTGGTATCGGGCATGAGCGTCATGGCCGCGACCGCGTGCACCTTCCCCTTTCTGAGAGCGTCCTGGCTCGTCAACGTCGCGTACGTCCCATACTCCGTTGCAATTAGCCTGGCAATGGCCGGGTTCACCCCGTACTTCGCGGATCTGTACGATTATGACGCGCACGCGCGCAGCCACAGCCTCGCGCTCCAGAGAAATGTGCTGGACCTCGGGGAGATAGTGGGTTCGCCGCTGCTCGGAGCCCTGGCGGCGTCCCACTTCGGGTTTGCGTGTGGTCTTCATTCCACCCTGCTGCTGGGCAGTGCGGTGTGTTTCAGTTTGTTTGCGAGGGAGACCATCACGGGCACGGCTGGGGGCACCCCAAGGAGAGGGACACCCAAGGTCGGTGAGGTCGGTGGCGTGCCGAGGAGTTTGGTTTCCCCCAGAGGCCACCGAAGTAAGAATGGTTTGTTGTATACGAAAAGCCCTGAGGCTCCGCCGCAGAACTAAAGGCTGAAATTGTCTGTGGCGGGGACATTCAGTCGATTGATACCGACCAGTATGGCCTAAGGCTCCGCCGCAGAACTAAAGGCTGAAATTGGCAAAAGACCCCATTTTTCCGCCGGTGCGTGCGGTGAGCTGAAGGGAGCTGAGGGAAGTGAGGGGAGATCTTCGACCTCCGGAAGAAGGGGGGGAATGGGACTGTGAAAATTGGGAATTTTGTCCCATTTTTCTCACATTTTTCTCACATTTTTGTCCCATCCCCCCCCCCCCCTGGGACGAACCAAGGAGACTCCGTGTCCATGCGGGGGTTTGCCGACTCCAGCACTGACTTGAGCGTGCTGGGGTGTGCATCTGGTACAGGAGGGTGATGCGCAACTCGAGCCGGGATGACGGTAGCTCCTGCTGTATGTTTATAATAGTATCAAGGCACACGCACCAAAGCAAGACGCTTCAGATGATCATGAGTGGCTGAAATACAGTGATAAAGAACCGTTATGTAAATACAAAAACCTTCATCAATCGATGGCAATTGTGTACATTTGTTTGACTTGTTTGAATTGTGCGATGTGTAATGGTGACAGATTTGGCAGATTTCATGCATAAACCATCCGTTGTAGGTTGTGCGTGATTCCTAAAGAGCAAATGGAGGATTTTTCAGACAACAAAGAACACTTTTCATGTTTCGGGAAACTTTTAGGGTTTAGAATAACAGGTACAGAAATTCCGTCTTGAATGTTTGTGGATGTAGGCCATGAACACCATCCGATAGGAAGGCCAAGGACTGGACTTACAATTGCTAGTTCTTTAGGACCCATCGGGTTGGTTGCCTTTTGCCAGTGGTAAACATATATCAAAGTGCAGTGTACAATTGTATCTGGATGAAGGAGAATATATTTGTCTTCAAAGGAAAGCTGGCCAGTTAAAGAAGTAGAGATGAAGGTCCAAAGGTATGTCTATTCATCAAAGACCATGCAGTTTTGTGATTATGGGCAGATGATTCCAATGGTGGAAATTTCCATGAATTTGCAATGATTACTGGCACATGAGCAGTATCCGGTCAATAGGACACAACCAATGGCCCTATCTCTATCTGTGTGCAGCAAATTGCAGTTTGCTCATCAGTCACAGGCGTCCACAAGCAGGCTTGCCAAGCTGAAAGGCTTCTGATGGGCGTTCAATTGTAGCCCGATTCGTGTCGCTCATGACTGTGCATCACTCTGAATCGTCCCTCAGGCTACAACAAGGAATTCACTAATTCCATGAGCCCGAAAGGCATTCCGGTTCGCTGGCTCTCTTTGAAGGGACTCAACATCATAATCAATCTTATAATCAATCTTGATGCCACACCAATACCAATTGGAAGAGAAAAGCAATTGTGCCGCAATGGCCCGAGAAGTTCAAGAACGGTGTTTCCAAAGGTCTGCAAAGGTTAGCTGCCCCTGGTGAGTTGGGAGTTTGCTTGATTGCGGCAGCACGAGATGAGGTGGTGCATGCAGCAATTGTTAAAGCCAAAACTGCCCTTAAATTTTATGAATTGAATGGAATTCAAATTTTGGGGGAAACTTTGGAGATGGTGCATCCTTGAGGACACTTGTTACACAGCGCAAGCATGCCGGTGCCTTGCTGGATTAGTGGATTGCCATCTAGATCTAAGCAACAATAGCAAACATTTTGCTTCACCACCATTGGCTGTTGTTCCATCGTCTGAAGGCATCACCCTGTTTTGGGGCTGACGTCCCCCAATGTTGTGTGACTGACGACGTGGTTGCAACTGTAAAATAGGGACAGGCCAGTGAATGTAAAGGGTTGAGGATCCATCAATTATGAGCTGAGTGGTGTGAGAAGGGTGTGGCTGTGGAGTTTGAGCTGTTACTATTGGGTTTTGTTTTGAGGGGAGGGGGGCGTGCTTTGTTGGACGGATGTCCCATCTTTTTCCAAGCTGATGTGTATTGTAAGCTCCATTTTGGGCCATTCGCTGAGGTGGAGCCCGGCCAAGCATTGAAATTTTTGTTTGGGTACGTCTTCGGGGCTGTCTGCCATGTGTGCTGTGCGATAGCTTGGTTGTGAGATGCATGATGTTCACACTTTGGGTCAAGGAAGTTGATTTGGCGTTTGTACCATGTTTTGCCCCTTGGTTTTCAGAATAGTACACCACGTCTTGGATGAAGCCGGACAGGGAGGGGGGCTACAAAGACCATTACCAATTTGAAGCCACAGGGCCTGCAATGGCCGTTGAAGTTGGTAGACAGGACGTGCAGTCCTGCAAGGTCGACTACGTGGACGTGGACGGCGTGGCTGCTGAGTTTCTTTCCAGGGTCCACAAACGGAATCAACAAGATCTTGCCTGGCTTCAAGCACAGCTGCCTTTACCAAAGCACATGGAAGCATTCCGAACGCAACTCCTGTCCAGGTTGAAGGCGGACAGAGAGAAAGTCGTCGCCGCCAGTGTGCAGTGGCAGGACCGCTGTGAGCATCAGTCCACATGGATCAACCTGTCGAAGTTGGCTGGGGATGCTGTGTTTCAGGGGTTGTACGCCGATGCCCTCGAAATGCTCTCAAAATGGGACGCCCTTCCATTCACCATATTCGACCCTTTTCCTGACGCCTGCGATTCGGAGTTTCCCTTCGCAGTTGTGGGGCCCACTTTCGGGTTCTTCCGTCCGAGCACTCTAATGCAAGTGTACAAGATCATATTGATCTACGCCAACGTACTTCACCGAGAGAATCGCCGCCTGCCTGTCGAATCGTTCCTCATGGAGATGTATGCAAGCGTTCAGTTCTGCTATGACATGGACGTGCCAGATGCGGTTGCAGAACATCTGAGAGGATGTGTGCTATTCGCTGAGGTTGAGCCCGGCCAAGCATTAAAATTTTTGGTCCCAAATGTTGGGTACGTCTTCGGGGCAGAGCTGAAAGCGGGAGAACCACGTTGCCGTGGGTTGGATTGCTCGTCTTTCACTGGATGGGCCACAGAATGTGGGAGACCCACCACAAGCCTGTACGCGTTGGCATGGAGGGTGTTAAATGGCAAGAGGCCCGCCATCCCGGAAGATGTTCGAGCCACGGTAGCGCTCTTGGTTGAGAAGCACGAAGTGGTCGACCTCGGCAAGGGCGACCTCCGCCCTGGGGACCTGGTGGTTTGGAAGCAAGAGCCCGGGACGGGCGGGCACGTCATGTTTGTGCGGCAAACCCTCGGTGACGCGGAGTTCCTGACGTTGGAAGTGACGTTCAACCTCAAAGCCATAGGGAACCATGACGTGGGATTTGCTTCCCGCCGATTGCCGGTGCACTGCCCGAAAGATCCTGCGGACGGGTGGTATGGGTTTGTGCTGCGGCCCCTGCGCTTGGATCGAATTGGACTGATAAATGATGGCATTGTCGAGGGCTCGCCACTTGCGAGCCCTGAAATGCTGCCGCCTCCCGGTGACGCACCCAGCGAGCACGGCAGTGGGCATGCACCGTCCACCGACCTGGTCGGCGAGGTGCTGGGCAACACGCAGTTCGAGGTCGTCATCCCCCTGGCGGTCTACACGTTTCTGCTGCAGCTCTGCAGAACCTCCGTCCTGCCCGCGACGCCCGTCCTGGCCCACGAGATAGGCATCCCCGCCGCCGTGTACGGGCTGACCATTTTCACGACGCCCCTGGCCCGGCTGCTGGCAAACAACCCCTGCACCTTTTGGTCGGACGAATACGGGCGGGCCCCGGTGTTGCGCTGGGCGTGGGGCCTAAACATGGGGTCCATCCTGGTGGGCGGCCTCACCACAAACATGGCCGTGCTGGCCACGTCAAGGGCGCTGCTGGGCTTCAGCCAAGGGGCCTCGCTGGTCGGCACGGCGAACGTGCTTTCGGACATCAGCGTCCCCGCTGAGCGCTCCCGCACGATGGCCTTCAACCGCGGGGCTATGTTCGCGGGGCAGTGCCTGGGGCCCCTCTGCGGCGGCCTGGTCGCCGCAAGATGGGGGGCGCGGGCGGTGTTCTTCGCCTGCCTCCCGGTGATGGCCCTGTTTGGAATGCTGACGTATCTGATCCCAGAAACGCTGGCTGAGGAGGCGCGCGACAGCCCCGGGTCTTTGTGGGAGAAGCTGCAGGACTCCGCAACGAACTATGGGACCCTGATGTCTGACACCGCCATGCAGTCCGCGCTGCTGGTCCAGTTCCTGCACGCCTTCTCATGCCTGGCGATGTCGCAGAACATCGTGCCCATGCTTTGCATAGAGCACTTCCATATGACCACCTTTCAACTCGCCATGATCTACACTGCGGGCAGTGGGGCCACCTTCTTGGCGTCACAGCCTTCGGCCATGATTGCCGACAAGTACGGCCGAAAGGTCGCGGTGGTATCGGGCATGAGCGTCATGGCCGCGACCGCGTGCACCCTCCCCTTTCTGAGAGCGTCCTGGCTCGTCAACGTCGCATACGTCCCATACTCCGTTGCAATTAGCCTGGCAATGGCCGGGTTCACCCCGTACTTCGCGGATCTGTACGATTATGACGCGCACGCGCGCAGCCACAGCCTCGCGCTCCAGAGAAATGTGCTGGACCTCGGGGAGATAGTGGGTTCGCCGCTGCTCGGAGCCCTGGCGGCGTCCCACTTCGGGTTTGCGTGTGGTCTTCATTCCACCCTGCTGCTGGGCAGTGCGGTGTGTTTCGGTTTGTTTGCGAGGGAGACCATCACGGGCACGGCTGGGGGCACCCCAAGGAGAGGGACACCCAAGGTCGGTGAGGTCGGTGGCGTGCCGAGGAGTTTGGTTTCCCCCAGAGGCCACCGAAGTAAGAATGGTTTGTTGTATACGAAAAGCCCTGAGGCTCCGCCGCAGAACTAAAGGCTGAAATTGTCTGTGGCGGGGACATTCAGTCGATTGATACCGACCAGTATGGCCTAAGGCTCCGCCGCAGAACTAAAGGCTGAAATTGGCAAAAGACCCCATTTTTCCGCCGGTGCGTGCGGTGAGCTGAAGGGAGCTGAGGGAAGTGAGGGGAGATCTTCGACCTCCGGAAGAAGGGGGGGAATGGGACTGTGAAAATTGGGAATTTTGTCCCATTTTTCTCACATTTTTCTCACATTTTTGTCCCATCCCCCCCCCCCTGGGACGAACCAAGGAGACTCCGTGTCCATGCGGGGGTTTGCCGACTCCAGCACTGACTTGAGCGTGCTGGGGTGTGCATCTGCAGGATCATTTTCCTGAGGGGGGCTTCTAACAACCACAATGGTTCTTTCCTGTTTTTCGTTTCCTTGTTCTCCTTCTGCGCTCCGCACCGTTTTCGGCGAGCGCGGTCCGCCCTGCCCTGTTACCCTGCATCTGAATGCACCTGGTCAACGGCACGGGCAACAGCCCGTCTCCGGGACAGCCGACCCCCGGAGTAGTCAAACAGGACAAGTCATCCAGGGGCTCCGTTGACACAACCAAAACACGTTCGGGCCCACAGAGGGTCAGAATGAGCAATGGCGAGAGGCCAATGGGCGCCGCCAAAGGCAAACGATCAGATACCGAGGCCTTGTGCCACCCCCCCCCCCTTTTTCCGCGTCGTTTGCAGCCTCTTTTTTGTGGCCAGTGGCCCTCTTTCCTTGTTGCCTGCTCCATGCGGTGAGGAGGTACCCTATGCAGGGATGTCATGAATGTGGAAGGTTTTGGGTGCATTACGCAGAACTTGTGTTTCACAACAGGGGTGTCCCTTTGGAGCTGGGGGGCCTATGCAGAGAGTTCATCGGAGAGGATCACAGGTAATGTCTGAATGTTGTAAAGTAGGGTACTCAGCCACCGTGGCCAGAGCCCATGTGCACAATTTCATCTGCTCAGAGAACAGGGGTTTCCCTTCGCTGGGGGACCTATGCAGAGAGGTCATTTGAACGGATCATAGGTAATGCTTGGATTTTGTGAAGTAGGGCACTCAACCATGTTGGCCAGAGCCCAGGGGCACAATTTCAAGTCTCAGCGGAACCGACGTCTCAAGATCGAGGAAGGGACTACATGCTGGTAGCTGGAACAAATGTCTCACTCCTACCCCCCTGCCCCCCTTTCCTTCCGCCCCCCCGCCCCCCCCCTTGTCGTTCCCCACCCCTTGTCGTTCCCCGGGGGGGGCTGGGGGACCGTCACTTGGTCAACCCAAAATTTTTCGTTACGGCTCATTGTGTTGTTGTGTGGGTGACTGTGTTGTGGGGTACTGCCACTTGTATCCTTTGTACTCATGGCAGGACATTTTGCTCACTTTCGCTGAATGGAACTTGACAGCACAGCCATGTTTCTCCCTGGGACAAATGTGATCTTCATCCGCTCTGCGGGGGAACCTGTTTTGGCACAGGTCGTTGGACGCAGTTTTGGGAACAAGTTGTATTTTACAAGGGACATTCCCGAAGGGAAATAGGTTCCCAAAAATCTGCTTGCCCCTGCCAAGCGGGTCTGTAGTAGATTTTCATTTCTCAAAATGTTCCAAGTCCCCTATGGAGCAGACTGAGATTGTCTGGTAGGTCATGCCTGCATTTTGTAAAGCCGAGTACTTGGCCATGTTGGCCAGAGCCCATGTGCACAATTGCATGTTTCCGGGGAACCAAGGTCTCGGGTTTGAGGAAGGGACTACATCCAGCCAGGTTGTTTCTGCTCATTTCTTCTGGAGTGCATTGTGCCACCCAGCTGCCCCTGCTTTGCTGCAGCATTTGACAGCCATAGTGATCAACTTCTGGGAGCTTTGCAACGCAGAGTGATCCAGCCAGGTTCACAGTGCTGAAATTTTTTCAAGCAGGCGTGGGGCCACAGATTTCAGCATGTTTCGCTCAGGTCAAAGTGCCGTGATTCATTCTGTCATTCAGCCAATTGCAGTTGCATGGGATTCATGTCTATTTGATAAAATTTTTATTGCGCACTTCACAGAGCTGAATTTTTTCAAGCAGGCCTGGGGCCACCCCTTTCAGCTCTGTTGTGTGCCTGGTTTCCACAATGCTTCCCTGATCAGTGCCACATCTGGACCCAGTGGTATGTTGCGATCCAATGCAGGCCACGCTCGTCAGCTTCATTGACTGCCACATAAAGTATATGGTGCTGAAAAATTTTGAACCAGGCCTGGGGTCATTTCCACATCACCTTCTTTTTCCAGGGTAATGGGTTTTTGATGGTTCTGGTGGATGTAGGACAGCTATTCAGGTGTGCAGGACAACAACGCCCCCCCCCCCCCCCCCCATGCCAATGGACCCCCCATGCCAATGGACCCGCCATGCCAATGCCCCCCCCCCCCCCGTCTCGAAAGAAGAAACATGGCCCCCCTGGCTACCCCCTCTCGAAGGAAGAAACATCCCCCCCCCCGAGATTTTTTCACCAAATCGCACAAAATTGCCCTTTTGTCCGCGTCGTTTGCAGCATAGCCTGCTGCAGCAGCACTGCACCAGGCCCTGCAGTTTTGGGCATCAATTGGCGGTTTTTTTTTTGGTACAGGAGGGTGATGCGCAACTCGAGCCAGGATGACGGTAGCTCCTGCTGTATGTTTATAATAGTATCAAGGCACACGCACCAAAGCAAGACGCTTCAGATGATCATGAGTGGCTGAAATACGGTGATAAAGAACCGTTATGTAAATACAAAAACCTTCATCAATCGATGGCAATTGTGTACATTTGTTTGACTTGTTTGAATTGTGCGATGTGTAATGGTGACAGATTTGGCAGATTTCATGCATAAACCATCCGTTGTAGGTTGTGCGTGATTCCTAAAGAGCAAATGGAGGATTTTTCAGACAACAAAGAACACTTTTCATGTTTCGGGAAACTTTTAGGGTTTAGAATAACAGGTACAGAAATTCCGTCTTGAATGTTTGTGGATGTAGGCCATGAACACCATCCGATAGGAAGGCCAAGGACTGGACTTACAATTGCTAGTTCTTTAGGACCCATCGGGTTGGTTGCCTTTTGCCAGTGGTAAACATATATCAAAGTGCAGTGTACAATTGTATCTGGATGAAGGAGAATATATTTGTCTTCAAAGGAAAGCTGGCCAGTTAAAGAAGTAGAGATGAAGGTCCAAAGGTATGTCTATTCATCAAAGACCATGCAGTTTTGTGATTATGGGCAGATGATTCCAATGGTGGAAATTTCCATGAATTTGCAATGATTACTGGCACATGAGCAGTATCCGGTCAATAGGACACAACCAATGGCCCTATCTCTATCTGTGTGCAGCAAATTGCAGTTTGCTCATCAGTCACAGGCGTCCACAAGCAGGCTTGCCAAGCTGAAAGGCTTCTGATGGGCGTTCAATTGTAGCCCGATTCGTGTCGCTCATGACTGTGCATCACTCTGAATCGTCCCTCAGGCTACAACAAGGAATTCACTAATTCCATGAGCCCGAAAGGCATTCCGGTTCGCTGGCTCTCTTTGAAGGGACTCAACATCATAATCAATCTTATAATCAATCTTGATGCCACACCAATACCAATTGGAAGAGAAAAGCAATTGTGCCGCAATGGCCCGAGAAGTTCAAGAACGGTGTTTCCAAAGGTCTGCAAAGGTTAGCTGCCCCTGGTGAGTTGGGAGTTTGCTTGATTGCGGCAGCACGAGATGAGGTGGTGCATGCAGCAATTGTTAAAGCCAAAACTGCCCTTAAATCTTATGAATTGAATGGAATTCAAATTTTGGGGGAAACTTTGGAGATGGTGCATCCTTGAGGACACTTGTTACACAGCGCAAGCATGCCGGTGCCTTGCTGGATTAGTGGATTGCCATCTAGATCTAAGCAACAATAGCAAACATTTTGCTTCACCACCATTGGCTGTTGTTCCATCGTCTGAAGGCATCACCCTGTTTTGGGGCTGACGTCCCCCAATGTTGTGTGACTGACGACGTGGTTGCAACTGTAAAATAGGGACAGGCCAGTGAATGTAAAGGGTTGAGGACCCATCAATTATGAGCTGAGTGGTGTGAGAAGGGTGTGGCTGTGGAGTTTGAGCTGTTACTATTGGGTTTTGTTTTGAGGGGAGGGGGGCGTGCTTTGTTGGACGGATGTCCCATCTTTTTCCAAGCTGATGTGTATTGTAAGCTCCATTTTGGGCCATTCGCTGAGGTGGAGCCCGGCCAAGCATTGAAATTTTTGTTTGGGTACGTCTTCGGGGCTGTCTGCCATGTGTGCTGTGCGATAGCTTGGTTGTGAGATGCATGATGTTCACACTTTGGGTCAAGGAAGTTGATTTGGCGTTTGTACCATGTTTTGCCCCTTGGTTTTCAGAATAGTACACCACGTCTTGGATGAAGCCGGACAGGGAGGGGGGCTACAAAGACCATTACCAATTTGAAGCCACAGGGCCTGCAATGGCCGTTGAAGTTGGTAGACAGGACGTGCAGTCCTGCAAGGTCGACTACGTGGACGTGGACGGCGTGGCTGCTGAGTTTCTTTCCAGGGTCCACAAACGGAATCAACAAGATCTTGCCTGGCTTCAAGCACAGCTGCCTTTACCAAAGCACATGGAAGCATTCCGAACGCAACTCCTGTCCAGGTTGAAGGCGGACAGAGAGAAAGTCGTCGCCGCCAGTGTGCAGTGGCAGGACCGCTGTGAGCATCAGTCCACATGGATCAACCTGTCGAAGTTGGCTGGGGATGCTGTGTTTCAGGGGTTGTACGCCGATGCCCTCGAAATGCTCTCAAAATGGGACGCCCTTCCATTCACCATATTCGACCCTTTTCCTGACGCCTGCGATTCGGAGTTTCCCTTCGCAGTTGTGGGGCCCACTTTCGAATTCTTCCGTCCGAGCACTCTAATGCAAGTGTACAAGATCATATTGATCTACGCCAACGTACTTCACCGAGAGAATCGCCGCCTGCCTGTCGAATCGTTCCTCATGGAGATGTATGCAAGCGTTCAGTTCTGCTATGACATGGACGTGCCAGATGCGGTTGCAGAACATCTGAGAGGATGTGTGCTATTCGCTGAGGTTGAGCCCGGCCAAGCATTAAAATTTTTGGTCCCAAATGTTGGGTACGTCTTCGGGGCAGAGCTGAAAGCGGGAGAACCACGTTGCCGTGGGTTGGATTGCTCGTCTTTCACTGGATGGGCCACAGAATGTGGGAGACCCACCACAAGCCTGTGCGCGTTGGCATGGAGGGTGTTAAATGGCAAGAGGCCCGCCATCCCGGAAGATGTTCGAGCCACGGTAGCGCTCTTGGTTGAGAAGCACGAAGTGGTCGACCTCGGCAAGGGCGACCTCCGCCCTGGGGACCTGGTGGTTTGGAAGCAAGAGCCCGGGACGGGCGGGCACGTCATGTTTGTGCGGCAAACCCTCGGTGACGCGGAGTTCCTGACGTTGGAAGTGACGTTCAACCTCAAAGCCATAGGGAACCATGACGTGGGATTTGCTTCCCGCCGATTGCCGGTGCACTGCCCGAAAGATCCTGCGGACGGGTGGTATGGGTTTGTGCTGCGGCCCCTGCGCTTGGATCGAATTGGACTGATAAATGATGGCATTGTCGAGGGCTCGCCACTTGCGAGCCCTGAAATGCTGCCGCCTCCCGGTGACGCACCCAGCGAGCACGGCAGTGGGCATGCACCGTCCACCGACCTGGTCGGCGAGGTGCTGGGCAACACGCAGTTCGAGGTCGTCATCCCCCTGGCGGTCTACCAGTTTCTGCTGCAGCTCTGCAGAACCTCCGTCCTGCCCGCGACGCCCGTCCTGGCCCACGAGATAGGCATCCCCGCCGCCGTGTACGGGCTGACCATTTTCACGACGCCCCTGGCCCGGCTGCTGGCAAACAACCCCTGCACCTTTTGGTCGGACGAATACGGGCGGGCCCCGGTGTTGCGCTGGGCGTGGGGCCTAAACATGGGGTCCATCCTGGTGGGCGGCCTCACCACAAACATGGCCGTGCTGGCCACGTCAAGGGCGCTGCTGGGCTTCAGCCAAGGGGCCTCGCTGGTCGGCACGGCGAACGTGCTTTCGGACATCAGCGTCCCCGCCGAGCGCTCCCGCACGATGGCCTTCAACCGCGGGGCTAAGTTCGCGGGGCAGTGCCTGGGGCCCCTCTGCGGCGGCCTGGTCGCCGCAAGATGGGGGGCGCGGGCGGTGTTCTTCGCCTGCCTCCCGGTGATGGCCCTGTTTGGAATGCTGACGTATCTGATCCCAGAAACGCTGGCTGAGGAGGCGCGCGACAGCCCCGGGTCTTTGTGGGAGAAGCTGCAGGACTCCGCAACGAACTATGGGACCCTGATGTCTGACACCGCCATGCAGTCCGCGCTGCTGGTCCAGTTCCTGCACGCCTTCTCATGCCTGGCGATGTCGCAGAACATCGTGCCCATGCTTTGCATAGAGCACTTCCATATGACCACCTTTCAACTCGCCATGATCTACACTGCGGGCAGTGGGGCCACCTTCTTGGCGTCACAGCCTTCGGCCATGATTGCCGACAAGTACGGCCGAAAGGTCGCGGTGGTATCGGGCATGAGCGTCATGGCCGCGACCGCGTGCACCTTCCCCTTTCTGAGAGCGTCCTGGCTCGTCAACGTCGCGTACGTCCCATACTCCGTTGCAATTAGCCTGGCAATGGCCGGGTTCACCCCGTACTTCGCGGATCTGTACGATTATGACGCGCACGCGCGCAGCCACAGCCTCGCGCTCCAGAGAAATGTGCTGGACCTCGGGGAGATAGTGGGTTCGCCGCTGCTCGGAGCCCTGGCGGCGTCCCACTTCGGGTTTGCGTGTGGTCTTCATTCCACCCTGCTGCTGGGCAGTGCGGTGTGTTTCAGTTTGTTTGCGAGGGAGACCATCACGGGCACGGCTGGGGGCACCCCAAGGAGAGGGACACCCAAGGTCGGTGAGGTCGGTGGCGTGCCGAGGAGTTTGGTTTCCCCCAGAGGCCACCGAAGTAAGAATGGTTTGTTGTATACGAAAAGCCCTGAGGCTCCGCCGCAGAACTAAAGGCTGAAATTGTCTGTGGCGGGGACATTCAGTCGATTGATACCGACCAGTATGGCCTAAGGCTCCGCCGCAGAACTAAAGGCTGAAATTGGCAAAAGACCCCATTTTTCCGCCGGTGCGTGCGGTGAGCTGAAGGGAGCTGAGGGAAGTGAGGGGAGATCTTCGACCTCCGGAAGAAGGGGGGGAATGGGACTGTGAAAATTGGGAATTTTGTCCCATTTTTCTCACATTTTTCTCACATTTTTGTCCCATCCCCCCCCCCCCCTGGGACGAACCAAGGAGACTCCGTGTCCATGCGGGGGTTTGCCGACTCCAGCACTGACTTGAGCGTGCTGGGGTGTGCATCTGGTACAGGAGGGTGATGCGCAACTCGAGCCGGGATGACGGTAGCTCCTGCTGTATGTTTATAATAGTATCAAGGCACACGCACCAAAGCAAGACGCTTCAGATGATCATGAGTGGCTGAAATACAGTGATAAAGAACCGTTATGTAAATACAAAAACCTTCATCAATCGATGGCAATTGTGTACATTTGTTTGACTTGTTTGAATTGTGCGATGTGTAATGGTGACAGATTTGGCAGATTTCATGCATAAACCATCCGTTGTAGGTTGTGCGTGATTCCTAAAGAGCAAATGGAGGATTTTTCAGACAACAAAGAACACTTTTCATGTTTCGGGAAACTTTTAGGGTTTAGAATAACAGGTACAGAAATTCCGTCTTGAATGTTTGTGGATGTAGGCCATGAACACCATCCGATAGGAAGGCCAAGGACTGGACTTACAATTGCTAGTTCTTTAGGACCCATCGGGTTGGTTGCCTTTTGCCAGTGGTAAACATATATCAAAGTGCAGTGTACAATTGTATCTGGATGAAGGAGAATATATTTGTCTTCAAAGGAAAGCTGGCCAGTTAAAGAAGTAGAGATGAAGGTCCAAAGGTATGTCTATTCATCAAAGACCATGCAGTTTTGTGATTATGGGCAGATGATTCCAATGGTGGAAATTTCCATGAATTTGCAATGATTACTGGCACATGAGCAGTATCCGGTCAATAGGACACAACCAATGGCCCTATCTCTATCTGTGTGCAGCAAATTGCAGTTTGCTCATCAGTCACAGGCGTCCACAAGCAGGCTTGCCAAGCTGAAAGGCTTCTGATGGGCGTTCAATTGTAGCCCGATTCGTGTCGCTCATGACTGTGCATCACTCTGAATCGTCCCTCAGGCTACAACAAGGAATTCACTAATTCCATGAGCCCGAAAGGCATTCCGGTTCGCTGGCTCTCTTTGAAGGGACTCAACATCATAATCAATCTTATAATCAATCTTGATGCCACACCAATACCAATTGGAAGAGAAAAGCAATTGTGCCGCAATGGCCCGAGAAGTTCAAGAACGGTGTTTCCAAAGGTCTGCAAAGGTTAGCTGCCCCTGGTGAGTTGGGAGTTTGCTTGATTGCGGCAGCACGAGATGAGGTGGTGCATGCAGCAATTGTTAAAGCCAAAACTGCCCTTAAATTTTATGAATTGAATGGAATTCAAATTTTGGGGGAAACTTTGGAGATGGTGCATCCTTGAGGACACTTGTTACACAGCGCAAGCATGCCGGTGCCTTGCTGGATTAGTGGATTGCCATCTAGATCTAAGCAACAATAGCAAACATTTTGCTTCACCACCATTGGCTGTTGTTCCATCGTCTGAAGGCATCACCCTGTTTTGGGGCTGACGTCCCCCAATGTTGTGTGACTGACGACGTGGTTGCAACTGTAAAATAGGGACAGGCCAGTGAATGTAAAGGGTTGGGGACCCATCAATTATGAGCTGAGTGGTGTGAGAAGGGTGTGGCTGTGGAGTTTGAGCTGTTACTATTGGGTTTTGTTTTGAGGGGAGGGGGGCGTGCTTTGTTGGACGGATGTCCCATCTTTTTCCAAGCTGATGTGTATTGTAAGCTCCATTTTGGGCCATTCGCTGAGGTGGAGCCCGGCCAAGCATTGAAATTTTTGTTTGGGTACGTCTTCGGGGCTGTCTGCCATGTGTGCTGTGCGATAGCTTGGTTGTGAGATGCATGATGTTCACACTTTGGGTCAAGGAAGTTGATTTGGCGTTTGTACCATGTTTTGCCCCTTGGTTTTCAGAATAGTACACCACGTCTTGGATGAAGCCGGACAGGGAGGGGGGCTACAAAGACCATTACCAATTTGAAGCCACAGGGCCTGCAATGGCCGTTGAAGTTGGTAGACAGGACGTGCAGTCCTGCAAGGTCGACTACGTGGACGTGGACGGCGTGGCTGCTGAGTTTCTTTCCAGGGTCCACAAACGGAATCAACAAGATCTTGCCTGGCTTCAAGCACAGCTGCCTTTACCAAAGCACATGGAAGCATTCCGAACGCAACTCCTGTCCAGGTTGAAGGCGGACAGAGAGAAAGTCGTCGCCGCCAGTGTGCAGTGGCAGGACCGCTGTGAGCATCAGTCCACATGGATCAACCTGTCGAAGTTGGCTGGGGATGCTGTGTTTCAGGGGTTGTACGCCGATGCCCTCGAAATGCTCTCAAAATGGGACGCCCTTCCATTCACCATATTCGACCCTTTTCCTGACGCCTGCGATTCGGAGTTTCCCTTCGCAGTTGTGGGGCCCACTTTCGAATTCTTCCGTCCGAGCACTCTAATGCAAGTGTACAAGATCATATTGATCTACGCCAACGTACTTCACCGAGAGAATCGCCGCCTGCCTGTCGAATCGTTCCTCATGGAGATGTATGCAAGCGTTCAGTTCTGCTATGACATGGACGTGCCAGATGCGGTTGCAGAACATCTGAGAGGATGTGTGCTATTCGCTGAGGTTGAGCCCGGCCAAGCATTAAAATTTTTGGTCCCAAATGTTGGGTACGTCTTCGGGGCAGAGCTGAAAGCGGGAGAACCACATTGCCGTGGGTTGGATTGCTCGTCTTTCACTGGATGGGCCACAGAATGTGGGAGACCCACCACAAGCCTGTACGCGTTGGCATGGAGGGTGTTAAATGGCAAGAGGCCCGCCATCCCGGAAGATGTTCGAGCCACGGTAGCGCTCTTGGTTGAGAAGCACGAAGTGGTCGACCTCGGCAAGGGCGACCTCCGCCCTGGGGACCTGGTGGTTTGGAAGCAAGAGCCCGGGACGGGCGGGCACGTCATGTTTGTGCGGCAAACCCTCGGTGACGCGGAGTTCCTGACGTTGGAAGTGACGTTCAACCTCAAAGCCATAGGGAACCATGACGTGGGATTTGCTTCCCGCCGATTGCCGGTGCACTGCCCGAAAGATCCTGCGGACGGGTGGTATGGGTTTGTGCTGCGGCCCCTGCGCTTGGATCGAATTGGACTGATAAATGATGGCATTGTCGAGGGCTCGCCACTTGCGAGCCCTGAAATGCTGCCGCCTCCCGGTGACGCACCCAGCGAGCACGGCAGTGGGCATGCACCGTCCACCGACCTGGTCGGCGAGGTGCTGGGCAACACGCAGTTCGAGGTCGTCATCCCCCTGGCGGTCTACACGTTTCTGCTGCAGCTCTGCAGAACCTCCGTCCTGCCCGCGACGCCCGTCCTGGCCCACGAGATAGGCATCCCCGCCGCCGTGTACGGGCTGACCATTTTCACGACGCCCCTGGCCCGGCTGCTGGCAAACAACCCCTGCACCTTTTGGTCGGACGAATACGGGCGGGCCCCGGTGTTGCGCTGGGCGTGGGGCCTAAACATGGGGTCCATCCTGGTGGGCGGCCTCACCACAAACATGGCCGTGCTGGCCACGTCAAGGGCGCTGCTGGGCTTCAGCCAAGGGGCCTCGCTGGTCGGCACGGCGAACGTGCTTTCGGACATCAGCGTCCCCGCCGAGCGCTCCCGCACGATGGCCTTCAACCGCGGGGCTATGTTCGCGGGGCAGTGCCTGGGGCCCCTCTGCGGCGGCCTGGTCGCCGCAAGATGGGGGGCGCGGGCGGTGTTCTTCGCCTGCCTCCCGGTGATGGCCCTGTTTGGAATGCTGACGTATCTGATCCCAGAAACGCTGGCTGAGGAGGCGCGCGACAGCCCCGGGTCTTTGTGGGAGAAGCTGCAGGACTCCGCAACGAACTATGGGACCCTGATGTCTGACACCGCCATGCAGTCCGCGCTGCTGGTCCAGTTCCTGCACGCCTTCTCATGCCTGGCGATGTCGCAGAACATCGTGCCCATGCTTTGCATAGAGCACTTCCATATGACCACCTTTCAACTCGCCATGATCTACACTGCGGGCAGTGGGGCCACCTTCTTGGCGTCACAGCCTTCGGCCATGATTGCCGACAAGTACGGCCGAAAGGTCGCGGTGGTATCGGGCATGAGCGTCATGGCCGCGACCGCGTGCACCCTCCCCTTTCTGAGAGCGTCCTGGCTCGTCAACGTCGCGTACGTCCCATACTCCGTTGCAATTAGCCTGGCAATGGCCGGGTTCACCCCGTACTTCGCGGATCTGTACGATTATGACGCGCACGCGCGCAGCCACAGCCTCGCGCTCCAGAGAAATGTGCTGGACCTCGGGGAGATAGTGGGTTCGCCGCTGCTCGGAGCCCTGGCGGCGTCCCACTTCGGGTTTGCGTGTGGTCTTCATTCCACCCTGCTGCTGGGCAGTGCGGTGTGTTTCGGTTTGTTTGCGAGGGAGACCATCACGGGCACGGCTGGGGGCACCCCAAGGAGAGGGACACCCAAGGTCGGTGAGGTCGGTGGCGTGCCGAGGAGTTTGGTTTCCCCCAGAGGCCACCGAAGTAAGAATGGTTTGTTGTATACGAAAAGCCCTGAGGCTCCGCCGCAGAACTAAAGGCTGAAATTGTCTGTGGCGGGGACATTCAGTCGATTGATACCGACCAGTATGGCCTAAGGCTCCGCCGCAGAACTAAAGGCTGAAATTGGCAAAAGACCCCATTTTTCCGCCGGTGCGTGCGGTGAGCTGAAGGGAGCTGAGGGAAGTGAGGGGAGATCTTCGACCTCCGGAAGAAGGGGGGGAATGGGACTGTGAAAATTGGGAATTTTGTCCCATTTTTCTCACATTTTTCTCACATTTTTGTCCCATCCCCCCCCCCCTGGGACGAACCAAGGAGACTCCGTGTCCATGCGGGGGTTTGCCGACTCCAGCACTGACTTGAGCGTGCTGGGGTGTGCATCTGCAGGATCATTTTCCTGAGGGGGGCTTCTAACAACCACAACCGAGGCCTTGTGCCACCCCCCCCCCTTTTTCCGCGTCGTTTGCAGCCTCTTTTTTGTGGCCAGTGGCCCTCTTTCCTTGTTGCCTGCTCCATGCGGTGAGGAGGTACCCTATGCAGGGATGTCATGAATGTGGAAGGTTTTGGGTGCATTACGCAGAACTTGTGTTTCACAACAGGGGTGTCCCTTTGGAGCTGGGGGGCCTATGCAGAGAGTTCATCGGAGAGGATCACAGGTAATGTCTGAATGTTGTAAAGTAGGGTACTCAGCCACCGTGGCCAGAGCCCATGTGCACAATTTCATCTGCTCAGAGAACAGGGGTTTCCCTTCGCTGGGGGACCTATGCAGAGAGGTCATTTGAACGGATCATAGGTAATGCTTGGATTTTGTGAAGTAGGGCACTCAACCATGTTGGCCAGAGCCCAGGGGCACAATTTCAAGTCTCAGCGGAACCGACGTCTCAAGATCGAGGAAGGGACTACATGCTGGTAGCTGGAACAAATGTCTCACTCCTACCCCCCTGCCCCCCTTTCCTTCCGCCCCCCCGCCCCCCCCCTTGTCGTTCCCCACCCCTTGTCGTTCCCCGGGGGGGGCTGGGGGACCGTCACTTGGTCAACCCAAAATTTTTCGTTACGGCTCATTGTGTTGTTGTGTGGGTGACTGTGTTGTGGGGTACTGCCACTTGTATCCTTTGTACTCATGGCAGGACATTTTGCTCACTTTCGCTGAATGGAACTTGACAGCACAGCCATGTTTCTCCCTGGGACAAATGTGATGTTCATCCGCTCTGCGGGGGAACCTGTTTTGGCACAGGTCGTTGGACGCAGTTTTGGGAACAAGTTGTATTTTACAAGGGACATTCCCGAAGGGAAATAGGTTCCCAAAAATCTGCTTGCCCCTGCCAAGCGGGTCTGTAGTAGATTTTCATTTCTCAAAATGTTCCAAGTCCCCTATGGAGCAGACTGAGATTGTCTGGTAGGACGTGGTACCCTGTGTACCAGGATGTCATCACAGAGCTCTGCACTGCCCCTGCCCCCCCAGAGCAAAAGGAAGAAGAGGCATCGCCCATGTTTTGGCTGGCGTGGAATAAAAGACATATGCTGCGGTACCTCATGAACCTCGCCCCCCCCCCCCCCCCCAGGCAGACAGTAGAAACATGGACTCACTGGTCCAAACTGCGGATGCCGTCTAGGGATGTAACTTTCATCCAAACAGCCCTGTGGCAGAAACTCACAGTTGGAGTGCGGCTGGCATCCTGGCACCCCAACGGCACTGCATGTCCACTGGACGGGGCTCAGGAAACAATGAAACACGCCATGTTATCATGTAAATATCTACCAGCAGCGTTCCACATTGCGAGGCAATGCATTGGACCTGTCTACTTGGATGAAGGTTCAGTGGATGACCCGGAGGTAATACTCTGGGAACAACCGTCACTGTCGGTATCCTCCCCCCTGGGGTTGATGTACTGGGCGGCAGTGAGGGCCAGTTGGCACCTCCGATCGGCCCACAAGTTCCACATCCATGCGCCCCCCCAATGGCAACACTTCCTACGGATATGGGTGGAGATACTCACGGGCTGGATGGAGCACCCTAATCCCTCATTCCCCCACACAGAAACACAGCTCATGATACAAGCTTTGGAGTCCTTGGGACAAGGGGAATGCCTGAGGCACCCCAGGGTGCAACAGGCAGCGGATCGCACGCCGCCACGGCTGGTGAAGCCACAGCGCAAGCGCAGGAAGAAAGAACTACACAAGAAAGAACTGTGCGAGTATTACGAACGGATCATAGCACGATATGCCCAGGCAGGGTGGGAAATCATATATACAGATGGATCCTCGGAAGTGCACACATCAGCAGGGCAGGTGGGAGGGTATGGAGTGTTTTTTGGGGACAGCCGGGACACGGCGGAGTTTATCCCAGTGCACGAAAAACAGACCAATAATCGAGGGGAACTCCGAGCGGCACTGAGAGCGCTGCAGAGTAGAACACGAGGCAAACGAACACTCATATGTTCCGACTCCCTGTTGGTGGTGAATGGAGCATTGGGAAAAGCGCAAAAATGGAAAAGACATCGGTGGGTGGGATCAAACGGACCGGTGAGTCACGTGGATTTGTGGGAAGAGGTCCTCTCACAGTTAGATGTTTGTGGACACGAGGTCCACTGGATCCAAGTGCCTTCGCACATTGGAATCAAAGGCAACCACAAGGCCGATGAGTTGGCGGACGTGGGACGCCGAACATCCCCCCTGCTGTTTGGACACATTTCTGTAAACATGGTGGGCAGGGTGGAGGGAGCGGGAGATGAGGAAGAGGAGTTTGATGAACTGTCACTCTTGGGCAGGGGTGCAGAGGAATCGGAGGAACTCCAAGACCCAGACACCCCTACCACACCATTGGGCCAGGTGTCAGCTGAGCCGGGTACACCAGTGAGAGGGACTCCGCCGATGCACAGGGCTCCAGACAGGGGCACGCCGCTCCTGGATGTGGAAATATGCACACCAGTGCATGTCAACAAAAGAGCGAAGCCCAGCTCCCCCCCCCCCCCAGAGTTCGAGCCAATTTACAGCATAAAGAGGGGAATGGCACGGTCGACGAGTGTCACGCCCCGCAGAGGCTTGGACCAGTTTACCACTCCCAGAGTGGTGGGACCGAACCGGCAAACCTTCAGGACGCCAGTGCGAGAGTCTCCGATGACTCCGCTGGCCTCGCTCTGCTTGTTAGAGGAGTTGTGCCTAGTCCCAATGGAGGACACCCCCCCAGACCCCCTTGATTTTAATGTCAGCGATGCATCCAGCAGGACACGCAGTCCAGAGGACACAGCATCAACAATATCCTGTGACACGGCAGGGTCCAGGTCTTCCACCCCCCCACGGCCCCCCATGCATTGAATGGTTGTGTGTTGAATGTAAGTAACCTTAACCAAACCTGTACCCACTGGGTTTTTCAACCTAAGGACCACGATAACCGTCCCAAGGGGTACTGGCCGAGTGGGGCCAGCTACCAGCAGGTACACCAAGGGACTGACCGCTGACCAGCATAAACGCCACTCACCCGGTAGAGTCATGACCAGCACGAACACTCTGCAAGGTCAGGAACCAGTGTACATACGGAAGCGAGGCACAATGAACATTGGCGGAAGCACCGGGACAGTCGCCGAGCAAAAACCCGGACCCTGTGCGAACATGCTGATGAACAATGGCTGGAAATGTCTATGGCGGGGACATCCAGTTCAGCCGACCGACCATTTGATGCCCCCTTTCCTTCCGCCCCCCCGCCCCCCCCCTTGTCGTTCCCCACCCCTTGTCGTTCCCCGGGGGGGGCTGGGGGACCGTCACTTGGTCAACCCAAAATTTTTCGTTACGGCTCATTGTGTTGTTGTGTGGGTGACTGTGTTGTGGGGTACTGCCACTTGTATCCTTTGTACTCATGGCAGGACATTTTGCTCACTTTCGCTGAATGGAACTTGACAGCACAGCCATGTTTCTCCCTGGGACAAATGTGATGTTCATCCGCTCTGCGGGGGAACCTGTTTTGGCACAGGTCGTTGGACGCAGTTTTGGGAACAAGTTGTATTTTACAAGGGACATTCCCGAAGGGAAATAGGTTCCCAAAAATCTGCTTGCCCCTGCCAAGCGGGTCTGTAGTAGATTTTCATTTCTCAAAATGTTCCAAGTCCCCTATGGAGCAGACTGAGATTGTCTGGTAGGTCATGCCTGCATTTTGTAAAGCCGAGTACTTGGCCATGTTGGCCAGAGCCCATGTGCACAATTGCATGTTTCCGGGGAACCAAGGTCTCGGGTTTGAGGAAGGGACTACATCCAGCCAGGTTGTTTCTGCTCATTTCTTCTGGAGTGCATTGTGCCACCCAGCTGCCCCTGCTTTGCTGCAGCATTTGACAGCCATAGTGATCAACTTCTGGGAGCTTTGCAACGCAGAGTGATCCAGCCAGGTTCACAGTGCTGAAATTTTTTCAAGCAGGCGTGGGGCCACAGATTTCAGCATGTTTCGCTCAGGTCAAAGTGCCGTGATTCATTCTGTCATTCAGCCAATTGCAGTTGCATGGGATTCATGTCTATTTGATAAAAATTTTATTGCGCACTTCACAGAGCTGAATTTTTTCAAGCAGGCCTGGGGCCACCCCTTTCAGCTCTGTTGTGTGCCTGGTTTCCACAATGCTTCCCTGATCAGTGCCACATCTGGACCCAGTGGTATGTTGCGATCCAATGCAGGCCACGCTCGTCAGCTTCATTGACTGCCACATAAAGTATATGGTGCTGAAAAATTTTGAACCAGGCCTGGGGTCATTTCCACATCACCTTCTTTTTCCAGGGTAATGGGTTTTTGATGGTTCTGGTGGATGTAGGACAGCTATTCAGGTGTGCAGGACAACAACGCCCCCCCCCCCCCCCATGCCAATGGACCCCCCATGCCAATGGACCCGCCATGCCAATGCCCCCCCCCCCCGTCTCGAAAGAAGAAACATGGCCCCCCTGGCTACCCCCTCTCGAAGGAAGAAACATCCCCCCCCCCGAGATTTTTTCACCAAATCGCACAAAATTGCCCTTTTGTCCGCGTCGTTTGCAGCATAGCCTGCTGCAGCAGCACTGCACCAGGCCCTGCAGTTTTGGGCATCAATTGGTGGTTTTTTTTTTGGTACAGGAGGGTGATGCGCAACTCGAGCCGGGATGACGGTAGCTCCTGCTGTATGTTTATAATAGTATCAAGGCACACGCACCAAAGCAAGACGCTTCAGATGATCATGAGTGGCTGAAATACGGTGATAAAGAACCGTTATGTAAATACAAAAACCTTCATCAATCGATGGCAATTGTGTACATTTGTTTGACTTGTTTGAATTGTGCGATGTGTAATGGTGACAGATTTGGCAGATTTCATGTATAAACCATCCGTTGTAGGTTGTGCGTGATTCCTAAAGAGCAAATGGAGGATTTTTCAGACAACAAAGAACACTTTTCATGTTTCGGGAAACTTTTAGGGTTTAGAATAACAGGTACAGAAATTCCGTCTTGAATGTTTGTGGATGTAGGCCATGAACACCATCCGATAGGAAGGCCAAGGACTGGACTTACCATTGCTAGTTCTTTAGGACCCATCGGGTTGGTTGCCTTTTGCCAGTGGTAAACATATATCAAAGTGCAGTGTACAATTGTATCTGGATGAAGGAGAATATATTTGTCTTCAAAGGAAAGCTGGCCAGTTAAAGAAGTAGAGATGAAGGTCCAAAGGTATGTCTATTCATCAAAGACCATGCAGTTTTGTGATTATGGGCAGATGATTCCAATGGTGGAAATTTCCATGAATTTGCAATGATTACTGGCACATGAGCAGTATCCGGTCAATAGGACACAACCAATGGCCCTATCTCTATCTGTGTGCAGCAAATTGCAGTTTGCTCATCAGTCACAGGCGTCCACAAGCAGGCTTGCCAAGCTGAAAGGCTTCTGATGGGCGTTCAATTGTAGCCCGATTCGTGTCGCTCATGACTGTGCATCACTCTGAATCGTCCCTCAGGCTACAACAAGGAATTCACTAATTCCATGAGCCCGAAAGGCATTCCGGTTCGCTGGCTCTCTTTGAAGGGACTCAACATCATAATCAATCTTATAATCAATCTTGATGCCACACCAATACCAATTGGAAGAGAAAAGCAATTGTGCCGCAATGGCCCGAGAAGTTCAAGAACGGTGTTTCCAAAGGTCTGCAAAGGTTAGCTGCCCCTGGTGAGTTGGGAGTTTGCTTGATTGCGGCAGCACGAGATGAGGTGGTGCATGCAGCAATTGTCTAAGCCAAAACTGCCCTTAAATTTTATGAATTGAATGGAATTCAAATTTTGGGGGAAACTTTGGAGATGGTGCATCCTTGAGGACACTTGTTACACAGCGCAAGCATGCCGGTGCCTTGCTGGATTAGTGGATTGCCATCTAGATCTAAGCAACAATAGCAAACATTTTGCTTCACCACCATTGGCTGTTGTTCCATCGTCTGAAGGCATCACCCTGTTTTGGGGCTGACGTCCCCCAATGTTGTGTGACTGACGACGTGGTTGCAACTGTAAAATAGGGACAGGCCAGTGAATGTAAAGGGTTGAGGACCCATCAATTATGAGCTGAGTGGTGTGAGAAGGGTGTGGCTGTGGAGTTTGAGCTGTTACTATTGGGTTTTGTTTTGAGGGGAGGGGGGCGTGCTTTGTTGGACGGATGTCCCATCTTTTTCCAAGCTGATGTGTATTGTAAGCTCCATTTTGGGCCATTCGCTGAGGTGGAGCCCGGCCAAGCATTGAAATTTTTGTTTGGGTACGTCTTCGGGGCTGTCTGCCATGTGTGCTGTGCGATAGCTTGGTTGTGAGATGCATGATGTTCACACTTTGGGTCAAGGAAGTTGATTTGGCGTTTGTACCATGTTTTGCCCCTTGGTTTTCAGAATAGTACACCACGTCTTGGATGAAGCCGGACAGGGAGGGGGGCTACAAAGACCATTACCAATTTGAAGCCACAGGGCCTGCAATGGCCGTTGAAGTTGGTAGACAGGACGTGCAGTCCTGCAAGGTCGACTACGTGGACGTGGACGGCGTGGCTGCTGAGTTTCTTTCCAGGGTCCACAAACGGAATCAACAAGATCTTGCCTGGCTTCAAGCACAGCTGCCTTTACCAAAGCACATGGAAGCATTCCGAACGCAACTCCTGTCCAGGTTGAAGGCGGACAGAGAGAAAGTCGTCGCCGCCAGTGTGCAGTGGCAGGACCGCTGTGAGCATCAGTCCACATGGATCAACCTGTCGAAGTTGGCTGGGGATGCTGTGTTTCAGGGGTTGTACGCCGATGCCCTCGAAATGCTCTCAAAATGGGACGCCCTTCCATTCACCATATTCGACCCTTTTCCTGACGCCTGCGATTCGGAGTTTCCCTTCGCAGTTGTGGGGCCCACTTTCGAATTCTTCCGTCCGAGCACTCTAATGCAAGTGTACAAGATCATATTGATCTACGCCAACGTACTTCACCGAGAGAATCGCCGCCTGCCTGTCGAATCGTTCCTCATGGAGATGTATGCAAGCGTTCAGTTCTGCTATGACATGGACGTGCCAGATGCGGTTGCAGAACATCTGAGAGGATGTGTGCTATTCGCTGAGGTTGAGCCCGGCCAAGCATTAAAATTTTTGGTCCCAAATGTTGGGTACGTCTTCGGGGCAGAGCTGAAAGCGGGAGAACCACGTTGCCGTGGGTTGGATTGCTCGTCTTTCACTGGATGGGCCACAGAATGTGGGAGACCCACCACAAGCCTGTGCGCGTTGGCATGGAGGGTGTTAAATGGCAAGAGGCCCGCCATCCCGGAAGATGTTCGAGCCACGGTAGCGCTCTTGGTTGAGAAGCACGAAGTGGTCGACCTCGGCAAGGGCGACCTCCGCCCTGGGGACCTGGTGGTTTGGAAGCAAGAGCCCGGGACGGGCGGGCACGTCATGTTTGTGCGGCAAACCCTCGGTGACGCGGAGTTCCTGACGTTGGAAGTGACGTTCAACCTCAAAGCCATAGGGAACCATGACGTGGGATTTGCTTCCCGCCGATTGCCGGTGCACTGCCCGAAAGATCCTGCGGACGGGTGGTATGGGTTTGTGCTGCGGCCCCTGCGCTTGGATCGAATTGGACTGATAAATGATGGCATTGTCGAGGGCTCGCCACTTGCGAGCCCTGAAATGCTGCCGCCTCCCGGTGACGCACCCAGCGAGCACGGCAGTGGGCATGCACCGTCCACCGACCTGGTCGGCGAGGTGCTGGGCAACACGCAGTTCGAGGTCGTCATCCCCCTGGCGGTCTACCAGTTTCTGCTGCAGCTCTGCAGAACCTCCGTCCTGCCCGCGACGCCCGTCCTGGCCCACGAGATAGGCATCCCCGCCGCCGTGTACGGGCTGACCATTTTCACGACGCCCCTGGCCCGGCTGCTGGCAAACAACCCCTGCACCTTTTGGTCGGACGAATACGGGCGGGCCCCGGTGTTGCGCTGGGCGTGGGGCCTAAACATGGGGTCCATCCTGGTGGGCGGCCTCACCACAAACATGGCCGTGCTGGCCACGTCAAGGGCGCTGCTGGGCTTCAGCCAAGGGGCCTCGCTGGTCGGCACGGCGAACGTGCTTTCGGACATCAGCGTCCCCGCCGAGCGCTCCCGCACGATGGCCTTCAACCGCGGGGCTAAGTTCGCGGGGCAGTGCCTGGGGCCCCTCTGCGGCGGCCTGGTCGCCGCAAGATGGGGGGCGCGGGCGGTGTTCTTCGCCTGCCTCCCGGTGATGGCCCTGTTTGGAATGCTGACGTATCTGATCCCAGAAACGCTGGCTGAGGAGGCGCGCGACAGCCCCGGGTCTTTGTGGGAGAAGCTGCAGGACTCCGCAACGAACTATGGGACCCTGATGTCTGACACCGCCATGCAGTCCGCGCTGCTGGTCCAGTTCCTGCACGCCTTCTCATGCCTGGCGATGTCGCAGAACATCGTGCCCATGCTTTGCATAGAGCACTTCCATATGACCACCTTTCAACTCGCCATGATCTACACTGCGGGCAGTGGGGCCACCTTCTTGGCGTCACAGCCTTCGGCCATGATTGCCGACAAGTACGGCCGAAAGGTCGCGGTGGTATCGGGCATGAGCGTCATGGCCGCGACCGCGTGCACCTTCCCCTTTCTGAGAGCGTCCTGGCTCGTCAACGTCGCGTACGTCCCATACTCCGTTGCAATTAGCCTGGCAATGGCCGGGTTCACCCCGTACTTCGCGGATCTGTACGATTATGACGCGCACGCGCGCAGCCACAGCCTCGCGCTCCAGAGAAATGTGCTGGGCCTCGGGGAGATAGTGGGTTCGCCGCTGCTCGGAGCCCTGGCGGCGTCCCACTTCGGGTTTGCGTGTGGTCTTCATTCCACCCTGCTGCTGGGCAGTGCGGTGTGTTTCGGTTTGTTTGCGAGGGAGACCATCACGGGCACGGCTGGGGGCACCCCAAGGAGAGGGACACCCAAGGTCGGTGAGGTCGGTGGCGTGCCGAGGAGTTTGGTTTCCCCCAGAGGCCACCGAAGTAAGAATGGTTTGTTGTATACGAAAAGCCCTGAGGCTCCGCCGCAGAACTAAAGGCTGAAATTGTCTGTGGCGGGGACATTCAGTCGATTGATACCGACCAGTATGGCCTAAGGCTCCGCCGCAGAACTAAAGGCTGAAATTGGCAAAAGACCCCATTTTTCCGCCGTCCCGCCATCCCGTGTGCTATGTCGCATTTCCCCCTCCCCCTGAGGGAGAACAGGTCCATTGTGGAGGTGGCAGTCTCCTGAAATTATTCGATGACCATTCGTGTTATCCGTTTGAATTCGAAGTTTCCGAAACTTTTGTTTTTTGACCACACAAAATGACCATCCAACCTACCCCCCCCCCATGCCAATGGACCCCCATGCCAATGGCCCCCCCCTCTCGAAAGAAGAAACATGGCCCCCCCTCAGATTTTTTCACCAAATCACACATGAATTGCCCTTTTTTGCCTAGTTCCCTGAGTGTGACATTGTGTGTCTCATGCCTAATTCTCCACCTTGCTTTGCTCTCACAGAATTTTCCTGGTGCTGTGCCCCAAAGCAGATAAAGGGGCTAGTTCGGGTCTTTTGATTGTTGCAGTCCTAAATACACAGATACAGACACACACACAAACACAACACAGACACAACACAGACAGACAGACAGGCAGACAGACAGACAGACAGATTTCAGCATGCGTTGCTCAGGTCAAAGTGCCGTGATTTATTCCGTCAGTCTGCCAATTGCAGTTGCATGTAATTCATGTCTACTTGAAAACATTATTGTTGCGCACTTCACAGAGCTGTATTTTTTCAAGCAGGCCTGGGGCCACCACTTTCAGCCCTGTTGTGTGCCTGGTTTCCACAACGCTTCCCTGATCAGGGCCACATCCGGCCCCAGTGGTATGTTGCGATCTAATGCGCGCCGTTATTTTGTAGCATTCAACCACGTTTGTCAGCTTCTTTGACTGCCACATGAAGTATATGGTGCTGAAATTTTTTGAAGCAGGCCTGGGGTCATCAGTTTCAACCATCATCGTTTCACTACCATGCATTGGTATCCTCTGCAGGCACAGATCCAGGTTTGCCTTTTCGGCCACACGATATATCGGGTGACTGTACTGCGCCCTGCAGCGCTGATGCAGAGACCGGGTTGTGAACCCGAGAGCCTTATCGCTACTTGCAAAAAAAAAAAAAATGGTGTGAAAGCATGAAAAAATTGCAAAAGGTGGTTTACGTGAGCTCCACAACCACCACAAAGATGCAAGAGGTACCAAGCATGGGTCCCGACCACGTTTACACCGATGGCGCAAGCTAGAAAATGCATACACAAAGAATTTTTTTGGATTTTTTACAAGAACTCGAGTCAATGGACCCCCCGTGCGCGTGTCAATGGACCCCCCCCCCGTCGAAAGAAGAAACATGGCCCCCCTTGCCAATGGCCCCCCCCTCTCGAAATAAGAAACATGGCCCGGGCCATTGACACGGGGGGGGGGGGGTGGTACGTATGTTTTAAGCATTTTTTAGACAGTATTTTATGTGTTTTTCACCTTATGTGGGTAATGGGTGCCCGGGGGGGGGGGGGCTCCTAAAGGATTGGTACACAGCCTGCTTACCAATCGTGGCAGTCTCCCACTGCACAACCTGGTTCCAGCCTCAGCTAATCCTCACTAAACGTCAGATCCGCTACCACAGTCATTTGGGGAGCATCGTAGAACAGGACAGCTCTGACCCTTGATCCCGAGAGGGAGTCGCGAGTACCGCATGATGAGCGGGATATCCCAGCTCATCGTTGGTCTGGACCAAAACAAAACGTGCCCGGGGAGATGCCGAAGGGCGGCAGCCATTGCCAGATGATGGCTCAGGTACGGGCGCTGGTACAAACAAAAACGGGTCTTCTCAAATTTGGCATCGGAGCTGTGAGTGTAATTTCGTCGAACAAAAGTACGGGTGCAATACTCAGTACCTTTTTTTTTTTAGCAAAAAAGAGGTGGGGCACAAAGAGGTAATTTTTTAAGACCCCAGCCCACGCCCCCCAGATACGTCCACCAAAGACCCATCCATGAACGGTGGGGGAGCTTCCCCCTGGATGTGTCAGGAAAGTCCCCCACAAGCTGGGCCTCTCTTTTGGGGTGACCCCAAGTGGCCATGCGGTTTGTGGATGACTCCGGAGGGCGCTGTGTGCCCGCCTTTGCCCCTCTTTGCATAGTAATCGCCCTTGCACAGTAAGCAGGGGGTGAGGGAACCGTCACTTTCTTTTTTGCAAGTTTACTCAGACGGTCGGATACTGAGCTTCTCCTGTGTGTTTGCTGGCTGGACCAGGTGGTATTATTGGTGCCTTGCTGTGTACTTCAGATTTATTGCCTCCAAGGCACTCCACTGTACCCTGTATCATGCGAACACTTCAGTGTTTGGCAACTTCAGCCATATATATTGATCATATTGACACGTACCCAGCTAGTGCTGTCCTCGTACTTCATGGTCACTCAACTGTGTGTTACACTCTGCTGTGTTTTTTTTTCTAGCCGACAGTCATTGTGCCTCATGCACACTGGGAAGCCTACGGGCAACCAATGCCAGATGCTTGCTCAGGTACGGTGCCCGTACCTGAGCCATCGTATTGGTTAGGTGCCTGAGCGACTTCGGTACCCAGTGCAGTGGCACATTCAGGATTGAGGGGTCTGGGTTGCGGTTGCAGGGATCATGCGGGACAGAGAGAACGGATTCTACTCCGAGGCGCACAGTCCCACCCACTTCTTGTTCTTCGGTATCTGTCGAGCGACAACTGCCTGTGGCGGGCTTGTCAGTAGCGTCTGCCAAGCCAGCCACAGCCAGGCGGGGCTGGCCCCGACCGAACCATGCACCGGATGCAGCAGGTTCCTACCGACCTCTGAATGTGAGCGCGACGGCAATTCCTGGGTGGCAAACAGTGCACGGCTGATTCGCAACGAGACCCACCTTCCCTGCCGGGCGCTAGTGGCATGTGTGGTCTATGGTACTGCCACGGCATCTGTGGTACTACTGCTGAGGGTCTTTTGGTGCTGTGTCTGAGTGTATTTGTTGACGTGAGGCCTGTCTTCTCAACGAAGAAGGGACAAGGAGGGTGTGTGGTGGGGGGGGGGGGGCACTGCAGAAAGGCGCCTGGCGCAGCCAGACAATGCCATTACTTTTGTTCTGACTGTGCCTCACGAGAATCAGTGCCAACAGGCCTTCTTGACTGCTGCCTGTGTCCTGACTGTCACCCGTTTTGTTACGTAAATTGTGTGTGTGACGACACAAATGGTATCGCACTTGAGTGGGTCATCCATGCAGACAACCTGGGGGGGGGGGGGGGACTCTGCGGGTCCTAGGACGCCAACTACCCCCCCCCCCCCCAAGGGGCCTCCGGCCAACAGTTAGTCAAAGGTATGAACCCAAGGAGCCAATGGGGCAGACAACCCTAAACAAGAAAAACACAAATTGCAGTCCATGTATGACGTTACATATGGTGACGCGCAGTGTCAGTCCGAATGTGCTACGTCATGGTATCGTATCGTTGTGCTATGACTAGCTTCAGTTTGTGTATGGGCAGTGGCCCAGCATAGCATTGCTCTTGAGCTAGGGTTTTCAGCGCAAGGAGCAACTTTGCCGACATGTAGCACACGACGTGGTGCTGAGTATAGACCGTAAGTGTGGAAACAGTGCAGAGACAGCGAGTGTGGAAGCACAGCAAAGACACTGAATGTGGAAGCAGTCTGTACACGCGGGGATGCCGAGTGTGAAAACGCTGCACAGACTGCAACCGTGCAATTTTGCACATGATGGAGTCACTGTTGCCCGAACCTGGCACACGCAGCGAAGACTCCCTCACGGCGTTGCAACGTCTGGTACAAACAAAAACGGGTCTTCTCAAATTTGGCATCGGAGCTGTGAGGGTAATTTCGTCGAACAAAAGTACGGGTGCAATACTCAGTACTTTTTTGTTTTTAGCAAAAAAGAGGTGGGGCACAAAGAGGTAATTTTTTAAGACCCCAGCCCACGCCCCCCAGATATGTCCACCAAAGACCCATCCATGAACGGTGGGGGAGCTTCCCCCTGGATGTGTCAGGAAAGTCCCCCACAAGCTGGGCCTCTCTTTTGGGGCGACCGCAAGTGGCCATGCGGTTTGTGGATGACTCCGGAGGGCGCTGTGTGCCCGCCTTTGCCCCTCTTTGCATAGTAATCGCCCTAGCACAGTAAGCAGGGGGTGAGGGAACCGTCACTTTCTTTTTTGCAAGTTTACTCAGACGGTCGGATACTGAGCTTCTCCTGTGTGTTTGCTGGCTGGACCAGGTGGTATTATTGGTGCCTTGCTGTGTACTTCAGATTTATTGCCTCCAAGGCACTCCACTGTACCCTGTATCATGCGAACACTTCAGTGTTTGGCAACTTCAGCCATATATATTGATCATATTGACACGTACCCAGCTAGTGCTGTCCTCGTACTTCATGGTCACTCAACTGTGTGTTACACTCTGCTGTGTTTTTTTTTCTAGCCGACAGTCATTGTGCCTCATGCACACTGGGAAGACTACGGGCAACCAATGCCAGATGCTTGCTCAGGTACGGTGCCCGTACCTGAGCCACCGTATTGGTTAGGTACCTGAGCGACTTCGGTACCCAGTGCAGTGGCACATTCAGGATTGAGGGGTCTGGGTTGCGGTTGCAGGGATCATGCGGGACAGAGAGAACGGATTCTACTCCGAGGCGCACAGTCCCACCCACTTCTTGTTCTTCGGTATCTGTCGAGCGACAACTGCCTGTGGCGGGCTTGTCAGTAGCGTCTGCCAAGCCAGCCACAGCCAGGCGGGGCTGGCCCCGACCGAACCATGCACCGGATGCAGCAGGTTCCTACCGACCTCTGAATGTGAGCGCGACGGCAATTCCTGGGTGGCAAACAGCGCACGGCTGATTCGCAACGAGACCCACCTTCCCTGCCGGGCGCTAGTGGCATGTGTGGTCTATGGTACTGCCACGGCATCTGTGGTACTACTGCTGAGGGTCTTTTGGTGCTGTGTCTGAGTGTATTTGTTGACGTGAGGCCTGTCTTCTCAACGAAGAAGGGACAAGGAGGGTGTGTGGTGGGGGGGGGGGGCACTGCAGAAAGGCGCCTGGCGCAGCCAGACAATGCCATTACTTTTGTTCTGACTGTGCCTCACGAGAATCAGTGCCAACAGGCCTTCTTGACTGCTGCCTGCGTCCTGACTGTCACCCGTTTTGTTACGTAAATTGTGTGTGTGACGACACAAATGGTATCGCACTTGAGTGGGTCATCCATGCAGACAACCTGGGGGGGGGGGGGACTCTGCGGGTCCTAGGACGCCAACTACCCCCCCCCCCCAAGGGGCCTCCGGCCAACAGTTAGTTGTCAAAGGTATGAACCCAAGGAGCCAATGGGGCAGACAACCCTAAACAAGAAAAACACAAATTGCAATCCATGTATGACGTTACATATGGTGACGCGCAGTGTCAGTCCGAATGTGCTACGTCATGGTATCGTATCGTTGTGCTATGACTAGCTTCAGTTTGTGTATGGGCAGTGGCCCAGCATAGCATTGCTCTTGAGCTAGGGTTTTCAGCGCAAGGAGCAACTTTGCCGACATGTAGCACACGACGTGGTGCTGAGTATAGACCGTAAGTGTGGAAACAGTGCAGAGACAGCGAGTGTGGAAGCACAGCAAAGACACTGAATGTGGAAGCAGTCTGTACACGCGGGGATGCCGAGTGTGAAAACGCTGCACAGACTGCAACCGTGCAATTTTGCACATGATGGAGTCACTGTTGCCCGAACCTGGCACACGCAGCGAAGACTCCCTCACGGCGTTGCAACGTCTGGTACAAACAAAAACGGGTCTTCTCAAATTTGGCATCGGAGCTGTGAGGGTAATTTCGTCGAACAAAAGTACGGGTGCAATACTCAGTACTTTTTTTTTTTTAGCAAAAAAGAGGTGGGGCACAAAGAGGTAATTTTTTAAGACCCCAGCCCACGCCCCCCAGATATGTCCACCAAAGACCCATCCATGAACGGTGGGGGAGCTTCCCCCTGGATGTGTCAGGAAAGTCCCCCACAAGCTGGGCCTCTCTTTTGGGGCGACCGCAAGTGGCCATGCGGTTTGTGGATGACTCCAGAGGGCGCTGTGTGCCCGCCTTTGCCCCTCTTTGCATAGTAATTGCCCTTGCACAGTAAGCAGGGGGGTGAGGGAACCGTCACTTTCTGTTTTGCAAGTTTACTCAGACGGTCGGATACTGAGCTTCTCCTGTGTGTTTGCTGGCTTGTCCAGGTGGTATTATTGGTGCCTTGCTGTGTATTTCAGATTTCTTGCCTCCAACTGGGAGTCGCAGCCGCAAAGCCTGAGTAGTGGCTGCATAATGCCGGATGCCCATCCTCTAGACCCGGGGCCCAAGTGTGAGCTATGTGTTGAATGTTGTCTTCTTCTTCTAACAACTGGCCAACGTTGTAATTCTGTCCCGAATCAGGCGCGGGCAGAAGTACGTAAGCAAGCGTGGATTCATAAATAATCTGTTGTGCCACAAAGGTGTGTCATAGGCCAACAAGTCAGGAGTTTTGATTGGGGTTTTGCTGGACACAATGGAGAAAGCCCGGGCACTCCATGCTAAGTAAGGCATGTTGCGCCAAATCACATTACTCGCCATTTGAAAGAGGGGCATGGCGTTTGGCGTGACCACAATTCCATGCTCTTTTGCAAACCGCTCATATGGCACCGTCACACACAGCGGAGGAGCCTCCGTTTGGTGTACATGGCGCACGAAAAGGGTGGAAAATTGCCACAGCATAAAAGTATTCTGGGGGGCGAGGACCACTCCTCCCTGATCTTTAGGGTGAGAAAGGATGTCTGTTGTGATACCCCGGCTGTTTAGCTTCAAAGCGATGTTGTATATGGTTTTGACTGCCGAGATCACATTTTCATCAGGGAAAATTACCCTCGCTGGATAGACGAGCAGGGGCAATATCCGGGATTGCAGCTGCTCAAACCTTTTCTCTAAAGACATCGCCCACGATTGCACTGAGAACGCACGTCCCGTCGCCTTTCGGAGCGCTGGGCCGAACGCCTCTTCCACCGGTTTGGCGCCTAAGATGGTCCCAGATATTTGTACTTCTCAGCAATTTTGAGTCCTGTGCTGAGCAATTGCACCCTGTGTGTCACATCCCATTGTCTTTTGAGAAGGAGATTAGATTTGTCCAAATTTGTGTGCAAAGCCGAGAACGTGGAGAATTCTTGGACCTTGGCCCACACCAAAATGAAAATCCTGACACCTTCTGCCGGTCATCGGCATAAAGTAGTACCTGCACATATTCTGATACGTCCGATAGCTTGTGAATGATAGGGGAAATGAAAAGCGCAAAGAAGAGTGGCGACAACGGGCAGCTTTGTCGGACTCTAGACAAAGGCTGTATCTGGTGTTGTAGATAAACGTGGTCCTTCACAAGAACACAAATTGGTGCCATGAAAAGTAAAGTAAAGTAAACACAGCGCAACTATGTCCAGCGGTACATGCATGAGACCCAGGAAAACAGAAATACAATCATGAGAGACAAAATCATAGTCTTTTTTGAAATCCATGGGGCAGAACAGAGCATTCCGTGGCATGGACCGCGGCCCAAAAGTGTGCCAAAGATTAGTGAAAATAGACCGCCCTTGAATGAAGCCCCGTTGTTGCATGGGTGTGAGTGCATCAAAAAAATCCCAGAGTTGGACCAGAAGAACTGATACCAGCCATGACATATTTTGCAGCATCAGCGGCCGCAAGTTCTGCACTAACGCCGTTCCCAATCCTTTAGGGAATAGGTTAGGTTCCGCGGGGCAACAGACCAATCCGGATCTAAGCAATGAAATTTCAAAATGGTACTATAGATATCGAGCATTATGGGGCAGAAAAATTCTGCGAACATTTTATACTCGGAGACCTAGACCATCAATTTCCGGCGCCGATGTGCCGTTCAGCGACTTTAGCTTTGCCCGAAACAGGTCCAGAGAGACCGGTTTGATGAGCATTTGTGCCGTTAATTCAACATTCTTTCCCCCAAAGAACTTCTGCAAGTAGCTCGCCAACTCGGGCTTTGGAGCCTCTTTGGCATTCATGGTCTTTTGCCAATAGTCTACTAGCTGTGTAACCATGGAATCTCGATATGGAAGCAATTGCCTTGATCTGTTGTGAAGGAAGTGTAACTTCTTTTTGAACTGTAGTTGCTTGGTGAGTCGCCAGATTTCTTGGCGGCGTCTCCAAGGCTGAAAAGAGTGAGGGCCATCCAGCTGGTGCATTCTTTGTCCAGTCTATCAGCAAGCGCTATTAAAATTTGATTTGCTGCGTTGTGGAAGGTAGGGGTATAACTTGTTGTTTTAGAAAGGTCCATACCTCTTCGGAGACATGGTCTGCTGAGGAGGTGAGTAACATGGCTTGCTGTTCGCTAAGGCCGTCACCCAATTTTTCTTTCTTTTTTTCACACTGAAAGGCTGCCGTTTCGATGCACTCGAGGCCATGAGCCTACCTAGAGTACCAGAAGTAGAGATGAAGGTCCAAAGGTATGTCTATTCGTCAAAGACCATGCAGTTTTGTGATTATGGGCAAATGATTCCAATGGTGGAAATTTCCATGTTTTGCAATGATTACTGGCACATGAGCAGTATCCGGTCAATAGGACACAACCAATGGCCCTATCTCTATCTGTGTGCAGCAAATCAGTCACAGGCGTCCACAAGCCGGCTTGCCAAGCTGAAAGGCTTCTGATGGGCGTTCAATTGTAGCCCGATTCGCGTCGCTCATGACTGTGCATCACTCTGAATCGTCCCTCAGGCTACAACAAACAATTGACGAATTCCATGAGCCCGAAAGGCATTCCGGTTCGCTGGCTCTCTTTGAAGGGAGTCAACGTCATAATCAATCTTATAATCAATCTTGATGCCACACCAATACCAATTGGAAGAGAAAAGCAATGGTGCCGCAATGGCCCGAGAAGTTCAAGAACGGTGTTTCCAAAGGTCTGCAAAGGTTAGCTGCCCCTGGTGAGTTGAGAGTTTGCTTGATTGCGGCAGCACGAGATAAGGTGGTGCATGCAGCAATTGTTAAAGCCAAAACTGCCCTTAAATTTTATGAATTGAATGGAATTCAAATTTTGGGGGAAACTTTGGAGATGGTGCATCCTTGAGGACACTTGTTACACAGCGCAAGCATGCCGGTGCCTTGCTGGATTAGTGGATTGCCATCTAGATCTAAGCAACAATAGCAAACATTTTGCTTCACCACCATTGGGTGTTGTTCCATCGTCTTAAGGCATCACCCTGTTTTGGAGCTGACATCCCCCAATGTTGTGTGACTGACGACGTGGTTGCAACTGTAAAATAGGGACAGGCCAGTGAATGTAAAGGGTTGAGGACCCATCAATTATGAGCTGAGTGGTGTGAGAAGGGTGTGGCTGTGGAGTTTGAGCTGTTACTATTGGGTTTTGTTTTCAGGGGAGGGGGGCGTGCTTCTTTGGACGGATGTCCCATCTTTTTCCGAGCTGATGTGTATTGTAAGCTCCATTTTGGGCCATTCGCTGAGGTGGAGCCCGGCCAAGCATTGAAATTGTTGGTCCCAAATGTTGGGTACGTCTTCGGGGCTGTCTTCCATGTGTGCTGTGTGATAGCTTGGTTGTGAGATGCATGATGCCCACACTTTGGGTCAAGGAAGTTGATTTGGCGTTCGTACCATGTTTTGCCCCTTGGTTTTCAGAATAGTACACCACGTCTTGGATGAAGCCGGACAGGGAGGGGGGCTACACTGACCATTACCAATTTGAAGCCACAGGGCCTGCAATGGCCGTTGAAGTTGGTAGACAGGACGTGCAGTCCTGCAAGGTCGACTACATGGACGGACACAAACTAAATCAACAAGATCTTGCCTGGCTTCAAGCACAGCTGCTTTTACCAAAGCACATGGAAGCATTCCGAACGCAACTCCTGTCCAGGTTGAAGGCGGACAGAGAGAAAGTCGTCGCCGCCAGTGTGCAGTGGCAGGACCGCTGTGAGCATCAGTCCACATGGATCAACCTGTCGAAGTTGGCTGGGGATGCTGTGTTTCAGGGGTTGTACGCCGATGCCCTCGAAATGCTCTCAAAATGGGACGCCCTTCCATTCACCATATTCGACCCTTTTCCTGACGCCTGCGATTCGGAGTTTCCCTTCGCAGTTGTGGGGCCCACTTTCGAATTCTTCCGTCCGAGCACCCTAATGCAAGTGTACAAGATCATATTGATCTACGCCAACGTAATTCACCGAGAGAATCGCCGCCTGCCTGTCGAATCGTTCCTCATGGAGATGTATGCAAGCGTTCAGTTCTGCTATGACATGGATGTGCCAGATGCGGTTGCACAACATCTGAGAGGATGTGTGCTATTCGCTGAGGTTGAGCCCGGCCAAGCATTAAAATTTTTGGTCCCAAATGTTGGGTACGTCTTCGGGGCAGAGCTGAAAGCGGGAGAACCACATTGCCGTGGGTTGGATTGCTCGTCTTTCACTGGATGGGCCACAGAATGTGGGAGACCCACCACAAGCCTGTACGCGTTGGCATGGAGGGTGTTAAATGGCAAGAGGCCCGCCATCCCGGAAGATGTTCGAGCCACGGTAGCGCTCTTGGTTGAGAAGCACGAAGTGGTCGACCTCGGCAAGGGCGACCTCCGCCCTGGGGACCTGGTGGTTTGGAAGCAAGAGCCCGGGACGGGCGGGCACGTCATGTTTGTGCGGCAAACCCTCGGTGACGCGGAGTTCCTGACCTTGGAAGTGACGTTCAACCTCAAAGCCATAGGGAACCATGACGTGGGATTTGCTTCCCGCCGATTGCCGGTGCACTGCCCGAAAGATCCTGCGGACGGGTGGTATGGGTTTGTGCTGCTGCCCCTGCGCTTGGATCGAATTGGACTGATAAATGATGGCATTGTCGAGGGCTCGCCACTCGTGAGCCCTGAAATGCTGCCGCCTCCCGGTGACGCACCCAGCGAGCACGGCAGTGGGCATGCACCGTCCACCGACCTGGTCGGCGAGGTGCTGGGCAACACGCAGTTCGAAGTCGTCATCCCCCTGGCGGTCTACACGTTTCTGCTGCAGCTCTGCAGAACCTCCGTCCTGGTGGGCGGCCTCACCACAAACATGGCCGTGCTGGCCACGTCAAGGGCGCTGCTGGGCTTCAGCCAAGAGGCCTCGTTGGTCGGCACGGCGAACGTGCTTTCGGACATCAGCGCCCCCGCCGAGCGCTCCCGCACGATGGCCTTCAACCGCGGGGCTATGTTCGCGGGGCAGTGCCTGGGGCCCCTCTGCGGCGGCCTGGTCGCCGCAAGATGGGGGGCGCGGGCGGTGTTCTTCGCCTGCCTCCCGGTGATGGCCCTGTTTGGAATGCTGACGTATCTGATCCCAGAAACGCTGGCCGAGGAGGCGCGTGACAGCCCCGGGTCTTTGTGGGAGAAGCTGCAGGACTCCGCAACGAACTATGGGACCCTAATGTCTGACACCGCCATGCAGTCCGCGCTGCTGGTCCAGTTCCTGCACGCCTTCTCATGCCTGGCGATGTCGCAGAACATCGTGCCCATGCTTTGCATAGAGCACTTCCATATGACCACCTTTCAACTCGCCATGATCTACACTGCGGGCAGTGGGGCCACCTTCTTGGCGTCACAGCCTTCGGCCATGATTGCCGACAAGTACGGCCGAAAGGTCGCGGTGGTATCGGGCATGAGCGTCATGGCCGCGACCGCGTGCACCCTCCCCTTTCTGAGAGCGTCCTGGCTCGTCAACGTCGCGTACGTCCCATACTCCGTTGCAATTAGCCTGGCAATGGCCGGGTTCACCCCGTACTTCGCGGATCTGTACGATTATGACGCGCACGCGCGCAGCCACAGCCTCGCGCTCCAGAGAAATGTGCTGGACCTCGGGGAGATAGTGGGTTCGCCGCTGCTCGGAGCCCTGGCGGCGTCCCACTTCGGGTTTGCGTGTGGTCTTCATTCCACCCTGCTGCTGGGCAGTGCGGTGTGTTTCGGTTTGTTTGCGAGGGAGACCATCACGGGCACGGCTGGGGGCACCCCAAGGAGAGGGACACCCAAGGTCGGTGAGGTCGGTGGCGTGCCGAGGAGTTTTGTTTCCCCCAGAGGCCACCGAAGTGGGAATGGTTTGTTGTATACGAAAAGCGAACAGTAGAGCTGCATCATAACATTGGACCCACAAGTGTGGGTGTCAATACATTCAGTACAATAGTGCTCCTTACACTCATCACAAACTGCGATGGTGGAGCGTTCTGGCAACACAACACACACACTTCTGCCTCATCCTCTGCCTCATCTTGCGTGCCACAACCGAGCAAACAGCTGCTCAATGCGTGCCCTATACCACCCGTGCACGTCATTGTAACATTGTTGGCGGGCTGTCAAAGTGCCATTCTTTCTTCCAATGAATGGCACAATGACATGAATCGGGCCCTTATAAGCACCATCATGGCCCCCAACTTCGAAATCAAAGAAATCACCTCGGGTACGAGAAGGTCCATACCCATCCCAAATCAAAACATCTGCTGATGTCCCGGGGGCCAATGGGCAAATCCATATAATGTTGCCCAACATATCAACGGCAACAGTCCACCGGTAGGGCACGGGTCACAAAAGATGCCCGGCGCGCGCCCGGCGCGCTAACGTTCCCCCGTTGCTGCATGTGACATTTATTGGCCTTGTCCTACCTTATCCCGCCTCCTATGGGTTGCCTAGTGGTTATTGCCCCAGGCACTACAGTGAGACACCAATATTTTCTGGTGCCACGCAAATGGAGGAAAATTGTACTGGGCTGGTGCCAGTGTCCCACAAGCGGCAATTATGCCCAATAGCATGGCGCAACTGCTGCGAGATGATGCATCATCCACGATGTTGAAGCTATAGGCATCACGTTCATACCATGATTTCCCAATTGTGGTCAACGTACCCCCTGGGGGGGTATTATGGCACGCCACCATCCGTGGTACCAGGAGTGGCAACATCAGCCATGGCTGAAAATCAGACCAAAACAGACAGCATTGGGTTGCAGTTGTAGGTGGATGACGGTATGAGTAGGAGGAACTACCAGAAGCATGATCCAGCTCCCCTTTCCCTCTACAATCGGAGCACAACCCCGTAACGTCACATTTCTGACCATAAAAACCGTGGTCAGAAAAATCCAGAAAAACGACGGTCAGACGGGCTCATGTTCTTGGACAAGGCAGTGCTTGGACACGGTGGGGGGGGGGGGGTAAATGATGCCCTCACAGCTCAAATCACCGAGGCAAATGGGAAGCAATTCCGATGCATGTTGTGAAACCATGTGCAAAAGCTGCAGCGGGACAAAGAAACATGTCCCTGGAGCACAATGTAGCACAGTCACAACTGTTCACAGCACATGAGTCAAAATGCGTAAAATCAGGGCTGCTGAAAAAAAAAGGCGGGGATATGTGTAACCCTCATGGTGTGCCCCCCCAGACAACCCCCCCCCCCCCGCCACTGGTGCACCCCCAAAATAGCTTACTTTTCGCACAGCGCACAGTGCGCCCCCTAGGTCTGGTTGAGTAACCCCCCCCCCCCTTGTAATAGCTACGCAAAAGTACCAAATTAATACGGTCCCTACGCCGACTGTAGCTTAGACAAGGGCGTGGCTCGTGCACAACACATACAACTACCGACACACACCGGGGTGAGTGCATGGTATGAGTGCACCTTAACCTCCGCCCACATTCCCAAAGGCATGTAAACGCAAGAAAGTGTTTGAAACATCAAACTTCAGGATCACACCCATGTTCCTACAAGCAATGAGGCATGAAAAGCCTACAAATGTTCGGCTTGGAAACCTTTCTTGCGATCATACACCATGCGGAACAACTCCACATGCTCACTACTTGAAGATGCCTTTGAAGATCCCTTTGCCCGAGGTTTAGGGGCTAGTTTGGGCTCAGGCAACTTCAAGTTCTTGGGAATGAAATTGCCTTGCATGTGGCCTCTTGTAAAGTACACTCATAACCCTATGTAACTGGCAAATTCATCACCAAACCCATGTCTTGGGTGGCTGCACTACATTTGGTACCGAATTAAAATTAGGTACCAAATTAATACGGTCCCTACGCCTACTGTAGCTTGGACAAGGGCGTGGCTATTACAAAAGGGGGGGGGGGTACATGGATCAGGATGGGGTTTTGGAGATGTCTCTTGGGATAGGGTCTCAATCACCATGCAGGACAGGGTTTGGGATGGGGTGTTGGACAAGGATGGGATGGGGTTCAGGGTAGGGCTGGGAGACAAAGGGGAAAGGTGCAAAAAGGGTTGTTGGATGGCCCTGGTCTGGTTTGGGATATGGTTAGACGGTTGCTGCTTTTGAACCCGTGGCAGCATCATGTATTTTCACAATTTGTTCACGTGCCTCTCAGCCCCCCCCGTTTTCCAGTTGTGGGGTACCATGCCTGGCTGGAACAAAACCGAAGAGAAATTGGAAGTGGAGTGTTGAGAGTGCTGAGATAGAGAAGGGGCCTCCAACGGTCAGCCGTGCCGCCATGCTCCAGCCGCACCTGCTCCCCACAACCCTAATTGCCATCAGCGCCAAAATGTGGACAGGTCTGTTTTGTGCTGCCGGCGGCCGTGCGCCTGTGTCCTTGAGTAAGGTCAGAGTCGAGGTCCTCCTGTCCTTGCAACAATTATGGTGGGTTAGGAGTGGTGGCGCACACGCTGGGGTCACTCTGCCCAACTACTACGGCTTGTCTGCTGCGATGCTATTGCTGGCCCTGTTCGGCCCCACACAAAATGCCTTTGTAGCAGTGCTCTTCATGGGGCACTGGGAATGGTAGAGTCGATCAGCGGTCACCAGGGGCAGGGATTACAGTCAGTGAAGAGAGAGAGAAGGGGGAGGGGTCAAGTCTGCAGCAAGTGGAACCTTTGGAGGGCCCAGACAGCAGGAAATTGGCACCTACCCCCAGCCCCCCCTGTTGGTCTTGTGTAGCGCTGACAACGCCCATGAGACCGTTTGCAGGCCTGCATGGCTGAGAGGCTGCGACTCTTGGGCGATCTCTGACCACTCGGGTAGCCTGGGCACTAGCTTGGATCACCATTTGGCAACACAACAAGAAGCATATCCAACATCTGGGCGGCCATGTAGCATCGATTGCAAATGTGGTGTTGCTCAGAGAAAGGGGTTCCATACAGGCGCCTAGCCTTTCCGAGATGGGTGGCGCAGGAGCAGGACCTGTTTTCCTCAGAGCCAACCAAGAATGGTACAGTGAGACGAGCAAGGGCTGCTCATTGAACCACCGCATCATTGCAGGCATTTGCTGGTGGAGGTGCTTTGAGTGCATTGATGCCACAGCGTCCAGCCGACAGGCCTTCCGAGCAGCTGACCCTCAAAAGTGCATAACTGTGCCCCTTGTTTCGGTGCCATGGCTGCCCTGTCAGGGATCGGCTTCCAGCATCGAGTATCAGTTCCCCCAATTTTTCAATCTGAGATAGTGTTTCTGATTCCTGTTTTTCGTCGAACTGCCACTTTTCCTCTGCAGAACGTGGAGCTTGAGGACAGTTTCTTGGACCGAGAGATCCTTGAATTGCACGTGCATGAACCACCGCAGGTGTCATGCCCTTTTGCATGAGGGGTGATGGCAACCCCCGGTTTGCCCCGGAAGCTCTTGCAGACGGATTAGAATCACGGAGGCAGAATGAAAGATGCCCCCAAAATCATTTGCTTTCGGCAGGTCCACCTTGCAGAGAGATGCTCCCAACACCATACCACAAAGTTGGCCCACAGTTTCAACTGGGTGGGCTCAAGTTTGACCTACCGCTGCACAAATCGGCTTCATGGCACGAAAACAAGCCGTTAGGGGGCCCTACAAGGGCCCAGGAACATCAATCAGTTGGCCCACGGGACTTCAGGGCCTCGGCATGAGAGAATGGTCTGGCCACACCAGCAGCAGCCCACGTTGCCTGCATGGGCGCCCCCGGTCTCTGGCCTCCTGGCTCCGTTCGGCTCGGGGGTGAACGAGGCAGCAGGCTGAGCAGCGAAGGACCCGTGCCAGCGCACAGAGCCTTCATGCAACAGCAGGGGCCACACTGTAGTATGCTGGTGGCGAAGTATCACCGAATCAATACATGAAGCCTGTTCCAAGAACCAAGGCCGAGAGCAGAGCGGCACACGCAGGGCTCAGCAATCATCAGTGTTGATATTTGTCAGTGGCGTCCTGTCAGTGAATGCCGTGTCTGTGACCTCTTATTTATGACCCGTTTTCAATACCTCAACCTTATCCTTCCCCAACATGAAAGAGCCCAGTGCCACTGCTTTGTCTGCAATTTCTCTGCTCCGGAAGGAAATGAAGCCTTTTCCCAGAAAAGCCTGTGTCTTTGGCTCAGTAAGCCACTGGATGCTCAGCACACAATTGCCCCCGAAAGAGTTGTACTGCTCTTTGACAATTTCGTCCGTCAAATGGGTCGAGCCTCGGATCAGCACCTCCTTGCCACCTTGAAAATTTGCGATCTTTGCCTGGCTTTTGATGCCTGAAATCGTTACAGGACCGAGGTGCAGGGCAGCCTTGACAGCATTTGCAGTGGCAAAGAGCGCGATGGCGTTGCCAGTGAAAACCGCCCAGTTGGCAGACATTGTGAAAATCACTCTTTCAATTCCGGCCGCTTTGTAGTGCTTGAGGATGTCGCTCTCAACGGTAGAGGGATGCAAGTCATGTAAGGCAAGGATACGGTCCGGCTCTTCGGCATTCACTTTCCTTTCCGCAGCTACCTCAACCTGTTGGCTCCGCACCCAAGGGCCTGGCAGAGCGAGAGCGCGCGCTCTCTGCTCTGCAGTGCTGAAAGCAGCGATCCCTTGACCCAGGAAATTGCCATAGCCATTCTTGAGCCACCTGACCGCCATTACACACACGTGCCCGAGGTGTCTGCCGTAGTGGTCCTTGACATCATCATCAGTGATGCCATGGGGGCAATTGAACAGATGCAACGTGTGGCCTCTGTTGAAAGCCATCTCCTCCGGACCCCCAGAACCACTCAGCGTCATGGTCACTTCGCACCTGTTGGCCTTCATCCTTTTTGCGGAAGGCTGGTTGCGATCTTCCTCGTCAATGTCCATGGTGCCCTCCCCCTTGGCAGTGTCCACTTCTGGGTGTTGCTTGCGTTTGCATTCCCCCAGCATATCCTCCTCATTCCTCGGATATACAAGTCCCAGGGGAACTTTGACTCTGTGTTGGAGCACCATGTAGTTCAATTCTGAACAATGGGAATACAAATGCAACCTGAGACAACGAGGCCGGACGACGAGTCAGAGTGCACAGCGACGATGCTACACCCAATGCGATGCGCAAGGGCGGCACACTCTGACGGCTGCACCGAAAGGCATCCTGTGACACGGCATGGTCCTACTTGGGGGAATAGGCCTGATGCATTGCTGGCTCCAGGATACAGAAAACCTGAAAATTTTGACAAAAACGACTGCTAGACTTTCTCAGTGGGTCGGCACATCCATATGTTTGTGGTGCATGGGTTCAGGATCAAAAACCACCGGCGAAGAATTGTTACAGCAGGAAACAGGCGGGTTCTTCACTCATTACAGCAAGGAATCTGGCGATGTGCAGCGCACAAAGCGCAGTAGAACTTCCCAAAACCGGAATGTTTATCTTGCACGGCGGCTGATCACCAGAACCCCGTGGCCAGGCGGGCCATGTGGCACAGCCTGCAGTTGAAGCATTGCGGAAATCTCTGCTGTATGTGAGCAGCCACTGTGTGCATTCGGGACAGAGATGCACATCGGGCAGCACCGTGCCACTGGCTGCAGCTGTTCTAACAAGTTCTATTGTCTTCGGCAATGGAACACCTCCAAGGGTCCCCTCTGGCCCCAGCGTCTCCCATTCCCTTACCTGCTGTGCCACCGAGGTTCTCTCGCACACTTTCCCTGGTGGCCTTTTCCAGAACTACTGGACAAGGTCACAAGCTTAGCCCCAATACAGAAACATAAGCTCATCACCGTCAGAACCTGCCTTTTGCTGCACAAGTGCTGTTTGTTGTGGTGCTGCAGTTGGACACAACGACACAACGATGCAAAAAGGGGGCAGAAGCTGAAAGAATCCGGTCCTGCCAATAGTGTGACGCACATTCATGTGGTATGAGGGCCATCGATGCAGATTCCCAATCTGCCATTGGCTCCGTCTCCTGGTTGTTGTCACCAAGCTTCAGTTCTGGGGTGGTCTTTCCCAAAGTGCTTGGCAGACCGGCTGATTGCAAGGAGGAGAGGCCGCCCTCTGCATGTGGAATGTCTTCGTGGCCGCAGGTCGCGCATGGTGTGCATTGCAATGGGTCTCGCAGCTTTTGGACCGCATTTTGTCATGTTGCAGCACTTTGGCAGGGTCTGCAGGGCCCCCTGTGTGACATTCCCTCGGGTTGCGATTTCTTTACGGGGCCCTGGACAGTCCCCCGCTCTTCCCTTCGCATGTGGCGTCGAGTCGCTGCATTCTGTCGGCCGCTGCGGCCGGTGCTCCTGCTGGTGTCGTTTCTGCATTCGCGGAGCCCAGTCGTTGGTGTGCTAGGGCTGTGCTGGATGTGGCGGGATTGGGGCTGGGACGCAGTACACCTGGCCAGAAGTGCCCCACGGTCTTTCGCGCCCCGCACAGCCCTCCTAGCCTGGTCTTTAGGAAACGGTATAAGGACTGCGGAATGGCCAATCGGCCAGCGATGTGAAGGTCTTTACGCTGGGCGGAACGTCGCCACGTCAGGACATCGGACCTTACTGTCCAAGAGGAAAGCCAGGCATCAACGAGGGGGTGGGTCCGGGTGCAGAAGGCCAGTGTGCCGTGTTGGCTCTGGTTGTGGAAGCGGTGGCAATGGGGGCAGGGGCGCTTTACGGGCGCGTCAGTCCAAAAGGTGGCATAGTGCGCGTACCCCAGGCGGGATTGCAGCCCAAAGAGCCACTTGTGCCATGCCAGTCTCCGGAAGCGCAGGGGGCGCCAGGACAGGGGGTGGAAACCCTCGTGGGCGTGTGAGGGGAAAAGGTTGTGGGTCCACACTTTATGGGGGGGTGCCATGTGTTCACCGTGTCGGATCACATCCCAAGGGGTTGTGCGTTTCTGTACCGATTTTGGCATACTTGTCTGACATCTCATTGTGGACGTCGCCAGTGTGTCCCTCAACCCACTCTAGGCCTTGGCACTTGGCCAGGATGGATGTGATTACCCCGCCCCTGCCCCCACTGCCACCGCTTCCACAACCAGAGCCAACACGGCACACTGGCCTTCTGCACCCGGACCCACCCCCTCGTTGATGCCTGGCTTTCCTCTTGGACAGCAAGGTCCGATGTCCTGACGTGGCGACGTTCCGCCCAGCGTAAAGACCTTCACATCGCTGGCCGATTGGCCATTCCGCAGTCCTTATACCGTTTCCTAAAGACCAGGCTAGGAGGGCTGTGCGGGGCGCGAAAGACCGTGGGGCACTTCCAGCAGCACGTGCTAGATAATGTCACTGCACTTCTGGCCAGTTCGGTCCCCAACAGGCCACCAGCGCGACCCAACCCCTTCAACCCCGATGACTGGTCCCAGCCCCCAAGCCTCTGCTGCCCCCCCCCCCCCCGCACGCCCACAGCAGGCGACTCTGCGATGCAACATTGCTCTGCACCACTGCCCACCCACTGCCCCGTACCGTCCGAGCCATCTGCCTATCCCCCCCCCCCCGCCCATGTCGTTTGCCCGTATTGGCCCTCCCTGCCCCGTGCCCCCCCCCTCTCTTTACAGGGGACCATCAGAAGTGGAATCGGCTGCCTTCTCTTAAGCTAAGTGGTACACCTGCCATCAGGGCGCTGTACTTACACAGACTCTGCAGCAGCTTCACATGTTCTGTCGATCTCGTGGACTTTCTTCCTATTTTTTTTTCCTTGTGTTCTCCACGCGCCGATGCCTGTTTTCTGTGTGCACTGATAGAGAGCTGACAGTGCGTGTGCATTCACACCCGCCGTACCCTCGCTGGCCACAACTAGGGAGTCCCTACCCGGAGTGACAGCTTGCCCCCTGCCATCGCCCTCCCCCGACCACTCTCCCAGGGCTTCCCACCAGGCTACAGCCCACATGCTCGGCACCCCCGCGTGAATCTTGGTCCCCCGGGGCCAGAGGAGGGGCGTTTGCTCGCATGCCGCCAACCTGTATTTCATTTTATCAAAACTCTGCTTGCGCCTTCACCCCAACAACCTGTCCGTGGCCCACATGACTGACCCTGACCCTATGGGATGGGGTTACAAACGTATGATGGGCTTACCCTTCCTGATTTCGGACACGGACCTTTGGACATTGGCCATGTGTTGCAAAAAAAAAAATTCATCAGGCAATCCCCCGTTCCTTGAAATGCTGACATGCGCACCAGACAACACATAACGCCAACAGAAACGAACGTTCACCGGGACGCTCTCTGCTTGATAGTCGAGACATGGACCACAGAAATCACACAGAAACAGTATTGAACAATGTCCGGCGGTTGGCGGTTGGCGGTTGGCGGTTGGTGGTCCCTGGAGGCTGTCCTTAAGGGCTGTCCTTAACAAAAAAAAATTGGGGTTCATAAGGACAGCCCTGTGACGGTCTAAAGAAGAGCAGAGAGGGACCCTGTCTTGGTCTTGTTCAACGGGTGTACCTCGGCCAATATCTCTCAGATTTGAGGGTTAGACAAGTTTTGCGGTCCGAAACGCTGCAATCTGAGTTCGGCTTCGGGAGGCCGATTCTGAGTCGACAACACCAATGCGCCCTGTTCAATGCAGGGTCCAGCGACAACGCGGGCCCTTGAGTCTGCCCCCCCAAAAGAGTAGTGACATTATCTAAGGGCATAGGGTCAAGGCTACCAATGCTACTCTCTCGGGTAGTTGCAGGAGGCGCGGGAGGGGGGGGGGTAGGCACAAGGCCTCGGTATCTGATTGTTTGCCTTTGGCGGCGGCCTATTGGCCTCTCGCCACCGCACATCCGGACCCTCTGTGGGCCTGAACGTGTTTTGGTTGTGTCAACGGAGCCCCCGGACGACTTGTCTTGTTTGACCCGGGGGGTCGGCCGTCCCGGAGACGGGCTGTTGCCTGTGCCGTTGGGGGGGGGGGGGGGGCAAAAGGTCCCTTTGGATCAAAAGAGCCCAACAAAGCCGAAGGGACCGTGCACGTGCGCGCACCGCCTTTTGAGCATGGGGACGTTTGTTGGATGGCATGGGATACCGTGATCATCAATACGCTCCCGGGAATCAGCCGCGTGCTCCCTCGTCGGATGCCCCCTCCCCCCCCCCCGCGTCCATCCCACTGCCACGGACTGCGTGCATCAAAACCCACGTGCAGTGAAAAGGCTTCGCATGGATGACGTGGGTGGAGGGGGGGAGGAGGGGGGGTCTAGGGGGGGGGGGGGGGCCTCCTCCTGCGGTGTACGGCCGCTCTAATACATCCCTGCTCCCCCCCCCCAACCCCTAGGAGACGCTGAGTTGTTAAGTAAAACTCTGCCTATGAGCTCCGAGATGCCATCGCGGCAACGCTGTCATTTTGCGGGTGAAGTGGTGTGCACGGGAGCGGTCTGTGTTGGTGCGTCTGTGTATTGTTTGAAAGGCATGAGTGCGAGCCGATAGAAATGCTGGTATTTTGGTCTGGGGGGTGGGGGGCGGCTTTCGGTTAGCGTAGCAGCCCCGGGCTTTGTGTGATGCCTACGTATCGGGTCAGGTCAGGTGCATTACCCCCCCCCCCCCTTGTCCAAGCAACGCAAAGCCTCTTTACCAACCCCCCCTCCCTTCGGGCGCCAGTGGTGCTCTTGGACTGCTTTGAACTATGTGTGACGGCGCCTAACGGCGCCTTGCTGGACAGATGGGACAATGTGTGCCGCGGCTCCGCCGCGTGATACTTGATGAGTGAGGGCGTAGGTCTGTCGGTGAGGACCTATCGCTGAACTTTCCACTGTTCTATGCCCAAGCAACGCAAAGATCACCCACAGACACAGCAACCACCACAACCATTCTTCTCTCCCTCACTTTGGGATTTTTTTCAGCTCAGGCCACCACCAGAACCACCTCCTTTTGGGGTCACTGTACATACGTAAGTGTACATACGGCAACGACGGCGTGACGTGCACACTGGGACAATGATGATGACGTTATGGGTGGCGACCAGGGCTCTTGATTACGGTCTCCCCCCCCAGCCCCCCTCCCCCCCTCTCCAGTGACGAGTGACGAGTGCTTCTCTGGCTCCCACGTTGCCCTGCACTGTTTATGCCACAGTCACTGGCGGGGGAGTCCTTCAGGCAAAAAAAAGGTGTTCCGTTACACAGTTTTCCCAAAAAAGCGTGCGGGCACACCATGTGTTGGCGGTGGGCTGTTGGCGGTGGGCGGTTGGCGGTTGGCGGTTTGCGGCTGGCGGTCGGTGGCAGTTGGTGGCGGTTGGTGGTGGTTGGCGGCGGTTGGTGGTTGGGGATTGGTGGTTGATGGCGGTTGGCAGTGGTTGGCGGTTGGCGGTTGGTCATGGTGACTCACCGATTGCCAGCGCAAAATGCCCCCATGTGACATCCTCTCGTCTCACAGCAACTCACGTCGAACCTCCGGTCAAAGCAGCACGTTGACACGAGGGGAAAGGTCCCGGCCGCCCACGCGGGCGCCGCGCACTCGAGGTCTACGATATGGAATCGAGGCGCTCCTGGAACACGCCCACCTTCTCAGTGATGTACTCCAGACCCGCCTTCATCTCGACCAACATTTTCTTGTGCTGCACAAACTCGGCCTGCATTTTGCTGAACTCCTGGAGAGCGAAATGCGACGGCTTGGGAAATGGAGTTGGGTCTCGTTGTTGAATGGGGCACTCGCAAAACACGGGGGAAACAAGCAAAGGCAACAACCGCGAGACCTTTTGTAATGCCGGGGCCACGGGGGGGTGACTACAACCGGTCCTGATGCGACCCACCCCCCAACTATCTTTCAAAACTCGGGGGGGGGGGGTCCAGCGGGGGGGCGGGGGGGGGAGGTGTTCCTGCCGGGGGTCGGGGGGGTTCGGCGCCGGACAGTTTTCTCTAGAGACACTTGTTGGTGGCCGACCCGGCACCACTATCTTTCAAAACCCGGGGGGGGGGGGGGGGAGGGGGGGGGGTGGGGGCGGTCGCATACAAGGACCGGGCCCGGCCACCCCCCCGTGGCCGGGGCACTCTACAAATGCCCCGGGGCACTCTATAAATGCCACGCCACGAAACTAATTCGTCACAGAGACACTGAACGTCCATTAACACGATTCTTCAAGCCTCGTCTGAGCGCTTCCAACCGTTTCCCCTTCCAATTTCTGTGAGACCCGGTGCGTAAGCGTTCTCAGCTTTGGGCCCGAGCCTGTGCCATATCAGACCCGAGGCGACAAAAGGGTCGGGAATGACTGGCAGTGCCGACATGCATCACAAGACACCACCGCCACCGCCACCGCAAGTGCCAGCGCTGCCCCCACCCCCACCGACAGCGGCAACGATCAGAACAAGAAGAACCACGGCGACGGCCAGAACAACAGCAACAGCGATGATAACCACCGCAACAACAACAACACAACGCCAACAGCACCACCACCACCACCACCACCGACAGCGACAACAACGACAGCGGTGGCGGCGGCGGCGGCGGCGTGAATAAGTACTGGCGAAACGCGGACCGCACATCCGTACCTCCGTCTCACCCTCCGATTCCTTGTTTCGCCCAGCTTGTGCATGCATGAGGCACCTGCCTCCGGGCACTGGTAGAGCATGGGGACATGCAGTGGAAGCTGCATGAAGCATGCAGAGAATACCCTCGCAGATATGCACCATGAACCCTCACGGCAGCTGAATGCCAACCACCCCGTCGGTACTGATCATGCACCAACCCATGTCGTGCAGCATCTTCATTGCTGCAGTCAACTGTTCAAACACTGTGGCCCCTATCCCTCCTCGAACATCTCACTCCACAATATTTCCCGGTATCCTGAGCTCAAATTCCCGCAGTCAGGCACCTGTTCGGACATGCTGTTGAATTCCGCCAACATTCGCTTCGACTTCTGCATCTGATGGAGCGTTTGTTGTTGGGTGTCCTTCATGTTCGCAATAGTGGCCGGTTGCACGAGGTTCCGCATGGCATCCAAGAATGCTGCCCCGGCTGTTGCACTGGAAGAATCTGATTGTCACAATGAGCAAAACAGAAGAAGCTGCAGAAGAGTGGTCGTTGCGTCAAACACTCTTACTGTACGTCTGGAGCGGAGTTGTGCCCCCCCCCCCCCCCCCCAAAGATGGTTCCGTACCACCCCGGGTGGAAGAGACTGTCACCAAATGACGGTTCCCCCCACCCCCGGGGGGACAGTCACCACACAACAGTCACCTGTGATTTCTTATTGATTTCTTATTGTTCATGGGCCAAGTGACGGGGGGGGGGGTTGACAAAGGGAGGGGGGGGTACGTCTGGTGCTCGTTGGTGCCAATATGTCTGACGCAGACCAAAGATGCATGGCGGGTGCCCTGGGGCTGGTATGCAAAGCACAGCACAGCACCGGTGGTGTAGATGCAGGGATGCATTGGACGGGGGGGGGGGGGACCCCCCCCCCCTCCAGGGCGCCCGGCCTATGCTGAGATTGGAACCATGAGGTGACAGGCTTCCTTTGAAAGAGGGCAGGCACATAGGAGGGAATTCGCGCACCGTGCGCATACTGCGTCAGTATTTGAACAACTTCTCTAGAAAATGGTCTGCCTTTGAAGCCCTTGTAAATAGTGTCCCGTGGTGGAGGTTGCTGGGGGAAGAGTTATGGCAGAGGGTGCGAGGGCCCCCTTGGTCGAGCTCACATGCACCCAGTGGGGCGGCGGGCCAAAAGATGACAGATGGTTGCACACCAATCCCAGCTCCCAACTTTGCATGTGGCTGCACTGCCCAAGTTCGTCCTACAGTGATAGGCACCAACAGCCTCTAAAGTAGCTGAAACGGTCTCTGCAACAGCCCCAGTATACACACCGCACGTGCACCGTGTCTCATACCCCCCCTAGGTGCCTCTTGTACAGGCTCTACCTCGTCAATGGTATCATTTTCCTCCAACTGCAGGTCACCAAAAGCATGGGCTCAAGCACTTTCTGCAGTGAAAGGTCAAGTGGGAGCAGAATGGAGTAACCCAAAAGTAAGACTGGCCCCTAAAATAAGACTTGGGATCCACGACCGCCTGGACCGAAAATAAGACCCTTGATCTTACTTTTGGTGGTGGTGGGGGAGGGTTACCTTTTGGGTCGGGGGATACTTCGTGGGCAACCAGCTGTGTTTCGCCGTTGAGCAGTGGCGCTTTTTCCAGCACTAGACATCTGCAGCACTAGACATTTGAAAGCCTCTCAATGTGGAGGCAGATACATCAGGTTGCGCAAACAGATCGCTTTTTCTAAACCCAAGATTGCAGGCCACATTGAACGTCCCCCCCACCAACCACAAGAAATGCATCGGAATTGCGTCCCCAATCATCGGATGTAAGGCTGAACGCTGAACATTCGCTGTACCCTCTCTTCAAAAGAACTACTGACCGGAATGATAACCTTTGCGCACACCCAAGAGGAACAGCGTCCGAAAGGACGGGCTTTTCCCAAACTTTAGGGCATTGGCCACGTGGCGCAAAGCGTCCCCGTTGGCGGTCACTTTCATCCTTTTTAGGGTCGAAAGGTCGGTTCGTGTCCAGTTCTGCGCGTGGAAAGGGAGAGGTCACAATGAGACATTTTCCCGGATGCCTGCACTTTGCGCTTCCCAGGGCGGGAAGAAAATTGCTCTGCGGGGGGGGGGGTGACACGGAAGCCCATTTTCCCAACCCCCTCCCCGTCCTTGGCCGCCGTGACGGGAGGGGGGGTTCAGGGCGGGGGTGTCCCACCTGCCGTGCCGGGGGGGGGGGGTCAACCCAACATCTGTGGCTCAAAATGATACCCATGTGGTGCTGATCATTTTGGCTACTCAAATGTGGGGGGGGGATTATTGGTGGAAAAAACTTTTTCGGGCCAACATTTGTGTTCCTGCGCCTTTGGCGCCAACATCCGTTCTTACACAAAACAAAGGGCCCGACACGGAACCCCATTTCTCCAACTCCCCCCCCTCCTTCGGCGGGCGTCCATGCCCCCCCCCCCCCCCCCCGCGCAGAGCAATTTTCAGGTCGCCCAGGGATGCAGGATTGCAATGACTGTGTGGTGTAGCATGTCAAAGGGGTGGCTTCTGAATTTGATGCGAACAGACATGCCTCGACACAATGCGCATGCCACTAATGCCTCGTTGGCGATGGGTCGCACGCGGATATGCCCGGCAAGGTGCAGCCATTCCTTTCACTGCAGCAGCAGCCAGGAGGGAGCAGTCGGCCGGGGGTGACGACGCTGCGGCAGGAGCAACAGGAGGGCAGCAAAGCTCTCGTACCAACGTTTTGTGTCGCAGCCGTGCCCCAAGGATCGACTTGCTGTATCTGTGACGTTCTTCAAGGCTGTGGCCCAGTGTTTGGAAACCAACGTTGTGACCGCTAAAGGGGCTGTGGAAGTAGCAAAGTGGCGGCCGAAACCACTCCTCCCTGCTCTTCCGTAGCTCCTCCCTGCTTGTCCGGGAAGGGCAATGCACTGCTGGGACGCTCAAGGGCAAGTGTCAGAGCAGAGGCTCAGGGTTCAAAGGAACGTACCAGGCAAAGGATGGCTGCCGATAGCTGCAGGCCTGTCACTTCTGGAGTGGATGACGTCCTCTAAGTGCTGCAAAATCGAGCACAGGAGGGGAATTGCAGCTCGCCACATCCATACAGCCCAGCCATGTATGAATCGTGGGTGGACGTGGGAACACCATGATGCAGCGACCGTTACGCGCTCCGCCTGCTCTGGCTGCGTTGCAATCAAGAACAATCATGTCGTCCAACCGCGCTGAGCAACTGCCTGGTCTTGCGGCGGGGCCCAAACGACAGCAACAACAACAGGGGAAGGGTAGGGAAGCTTGCACACCTCATCCACTGCACACGGGGGATCTTCCTGCGGGTCTTCAGATGGGCTCGGTGCACTGGGACCCGGGACGGAGCCTTGGGGCTGACCCTCATCTGCACACTCCAGGGCTTCTTCCATCAGTCTACCTTATAGGCTTTGCGAGCAGCACATGGTGCTAGGGTGCCTGGAAAGGAGGGTTGGCACAGCAAAGGCCAGGAACCGCTTTGGGTACTGTTGACTCTTTTGCTGTTGTCCACAGTGTTTGGGCACATGGCTCTACTCCGCTTGTACTCTAAAGGTAGCCCACGGCCTCCATCTACATTGCATGCATACAAGACGGAGTACGGGTGTGAGTGATGAAGCAAGGTGAGGCGCAAGACCACATCACCATCAAGCTCAGCCACGAAGAAAAAAGCCGCAAGCCCTCATAATTCCAATCTATTCATGTTTTCCTTGTGCCCCTCCTCGGTACAGCAATCAATGGGGGAATGTTTGCCCGGCGCGCTACCTTTGTATTTGGCATCCTGGCTCTAGCCCCGAGTTCATCCTCACTTGGGGAAGTCCCCCAAGTAGACCGCACTAGACCGCAAACCTTCCCTGCAAAGCACCTTGCATAAGCCGAAATATGAGAATTCAACAACACAAAATGTCACTCCCACCACTTCCAACCACCACCCTTGCCATCGTCATAAACTGGGTGCAAAAGATGGGCCACATTCTTAGAGACGGCGAGAAGGTTCTCCAGATTGTTTGGTGAGGGGGGCCAAAAAAAATGACGGGTGGGGAATGGTCAAAAAAAGATGCCCCGCATGCGCCCGGCGCACTAATATTCCCCCCATGTATCAGACCTGCCGTTGGTCATCCACAATCCAACGCCTCACCACTGGCTCCACAGCTACATCAATTTGGGATACAACGGAAAAAAAGACCAGCATGAACCATCTGACTACCCCCCATTTGCCTTGTTAAATTGCATTTACCATGAATCGTGTCTCACTTGGACCCAGCCTTCAAGCACTACATTTCCACACAATCACTTCTCGCGGCTTTCCAACACGGAGGGCACCCCAATCACTGCTGTGCCGACCATATCTACCCAGTCTCAGCGCTGAACTGAATACGCAAAGCACAATCTAAGGGCGCATGTACTTCATTGACATGAACAAAGCCTTGAACACAGTGCCACGTCACGAGTCACGGCTAGTGGAAAAACTGGGAGTCCCACCCAATCTCAGTACTGCAACGCAATATCTTTACTCCTCTCTGTTGGACATTCCAGTCTTGAACTCATACACACCGTCTGCACATTTTGCGGCTGCGGGGGGTCCAACAAGGCTGTCACGTTTTGCCCACCTTGTTCTTCTTGTACCTAGAACCAGTGCTTAGGCTATTATACTCCCGGTTCCCCACCACCGTCTGCCCCCACAGCAAAGCTCTCATGGAATGATTCATCACCGCAGAGAGCTTCCACGGGGAATCCATCAGCTCGGTCTCCCCCATTGCAGGTTATTGCGGCTTATTGCGGCTCCATGGACCGCAGAACTGCAGGCTGCCGTTTAGGTGTGGGTGTGGAAGCTCCTGCCGTCCTCAGTGCAGGCCTAACTAGCGATGATAAAACGTGCAGATAGGAGAACTGGTTCTACCTCCCGCGGCTTCCTCGTCTTGTGCCCACCTTGTGTTCAGGCTGGCCAAAATGTTTGCCCCGGTTGCCGCCTGAGGCAGTGGATTCTATGGCCTCCGGGGTTTAGCTTCACATCCCCGCACCACACCGTCAGGTATGTTCATCCACACGGGACACACAGCAAGTGCGGTGGACGCTGTTCGAAACGCGGAACCATGGGGGCATGCCTTCATGCTTGCATGTGCAGGCTGAGAAGCCCTTTTCGATGGTGCATCTCAGTCATCTTGTTTGTGCGTGGCATCGTTAGGGGATGCGGGGGTTGGGCTTCTGGGGGTTGAGGTGAATGTGGACGTGCACCACGATTTGCGGGCAGCATCTGCTTGACAAAATGGCCTTTTCCGAGTTCTCGAGGCATGCGTGGCTGGCGTGGGGGACAGGGATGGGTAGTCTTCAAGTTTGAGCACACCGTCTTATTTTCAGCATCCGTTCTTAGTTTTTAGCACCAATTAGGTCTTCTGCAGGGGTTCGTTTTCTTGGACACTATTTTTCCGTTTTTGGCCAAAAGTGAGTCAGTTCAGAGGGGTCCTGTCTTATTGTTTTCAGCAAATTCATATTTTCCCAGCACCGCTAAACAGTAAGAATTCGACGCCCGGAGAACAGATGTCCCCTGGTATACCTGGTGCCGAGACCGCGGTTGGTCGTACTGTCACAGAAACGGTGCATATCATATTCATTGTCGTCCAGATCAGGTGAATAGACCGTCTTGGAGACGACTCCAGCGTAGTCCGTCTGTATCGGATGAGGCCCCAACAATACTACGGCCCGATACAACACACACACACACTACGTGACAGTGATTAAGAGAACCAACCTACTCAGGATCGCAGACAGGCAGGCACGGATCAAAAACAGCCCATCAGGCCACAATCACAAATAAGTCATGGAGGCTAGGCGCCTTTCTGAGAAGGATAGAGTGACATGGGGTTCCCTAGTCTCATCCACTGTTGTTGGGAAGTCACCGCAGGTCACACACACACACACAGTTCGTGAGGGAAACAGATGAACCAACGACCAGAGTCCCAGTGTAGACGATACGGAGCACAGCGGGGCACGGTCACGGAACAAAGGTCTCCAAACACCTCGTCAGGCCAATTAAAACAAAGACAGAAACATTGTTTGAGGCTAGGCGCCCACACCCACACACACAATGGAAACCGCAAAAACAGGAACAGAGCAAGAAAAGCGGTGAAAGAAAACTCCTCAGGAGCTGCAGAGCTGTCCTAGACGTCTTTCGGTCTGTTGACAAATGCAGTGACGTGCAGCATTGCTTTCTGTCACAGTTCTTTCCCTCATCCCTGCCCTGCGTCCGATTCTGTGCTGCCACCCACCCACACACACACATGTATCCGCAAGCAAATTTGATGATGCCACCTGGGCTAGACATGTAGGTGTATATCTATCCGGGAGGAGACATGACGGTGCAGCCATTCCGCACGAAATCTTGGGATAGCCGCGTTGCCCTGTCTGGGCCCACTGCCAGATCTGCTACTGCATTCGCAGGGCTGGGGCAATGATGGAACGTTAAATGCAGACCAGGGCTGCAGAGCTCAATGCCGGGGTCAGACCCGGTGGGGAGCCAGTGATCAGGGTAGGTCAGGATGAGGTCGGGGTCAGGGGCCAGGGTATCAGATTCGAAACATACTACACATTGGTCAGGATTTGCGTTTGTGATGTGGGTGCGCAAATATCAAATCCACATCGCAGTGCACATCCACGTACTACTATTTACAGAATGGGGCAGCTAAGAAAAAAAATGAAAGGAAATGCCCCAGAGAGGGAAGGAGTGTGGAGATGTGGACTCAAGGGGATGGGCCCTTGATACATGACATGGGGTGTTCTGCATGTGTGAGCGTCAAGGGAAACGAACTACCTGGACCACATGACTGACGAGTGCAGGTGCTGCATGTGCCGTGACGTGAGAGGCGTCCTCACGGACATCCCGGTGACAAATGGAAGGCAGGCCACGGACCTGCCCTGCCTACTGGTATGGGATTCACCCCCCCTCCTGTGCACACTGTACATACTGCAGCTCTCCGGCGCTGTGGACGCTCCATTCCCATTGGCCGGCCGCTTTTGAGGTGTGCCGCCCCCGCCTACCCCCAAATAAAAGTGACAGAAATCGGTTCATTCGGGAACTTTTTTGTGTTCAGGCCATGGCAAGCTGGCGACGCCCGCTCCCCTGAAGGCACTTGAGAAATCTCTGGGAATCAAGGATTTGTCCGATGCTACGATTGTCCCACACGGCGATGCGGCAGCGCACACACCACATCGTGAGGATTGGCTGACTCTGATGCCAGGAAATGCAGTGGGAACTGCCACGCCCGTAGGCATTCCGGTGTGCGACGGGGGCACAAGAAGGCTGTTGATTCAGGAAATGGTGTGCGTGCGCAGACCGTTGCAGCTCTCGTTGGTGCTGGTTGTGATCACCTCTCCGTCACCCAAAGCCCGGGCGTGGTCCCAATGGACTCAAATCTGGGAACCTCCGTAGGAGGACTGCCTCCAGGCAACGGAAGGGCCGCACCTTCCAGGAGTCAAGCGCAAAGGGCATGGCGCAATGCTCCCGCTGCAGCTCACATTAGCGATGGAGGGAGACATCCGGACACGCACGAGTGGACCAGAATGAGTGACAGGCCCGCGTTGCCCTGTCTGGCGCGACTGCCAGATCTGCTACTGCATTCGCAGGGCTGGGGCAATGATGGAACGTCAAATGCAGACCAGGGCTGCAGAGCTCAATGCCGGGGTCAGACCCGGTGGGGAGCCAGTGATCAGGGTGGGTCAGAATGAGGTCGGGGTCAGGGGCCAGATTCGGGGATGGGGAGGCTTTCAACTTTGGGGGGGTGGGGGGATCGATACAGCCCTGTGGCTAGACCCCCCCCCCAAAAAGGAAAGGCTCAATTGACAGGCCCCTACTGAGACTGACCCCCGGGCCCCGGAGATGACCCGGACCCAAATTCAGCAAAAACTGAAAATGGGATTTTTGGAATCAGCGCGTCGAGGGGGTTCACAAAAATTCATCATTTGCCATGTATTTGGTGGGAAAAAAAGATTTCATTTCATTCCATTTTCAGTGCCTGCAAGGGGGTACGTCTACGTCTACGTTCCACCCACACCTTCGCGTCGCTCACCTTGATGAGGTCCCCAGCCCACCCCAGGCCCTGAGCCCACCACCGCCTACCGAGGGGCATTTAGTGAAAACCGACCATCGTCCTCCTTCACCAGCCTGTTCTTGTAGGCCGAAAGGGGGAGAGGGGGGTAGGCGTGGTGCGTCAACGGACCAGGCGCGGCGCCACCCCCCCCCCCCCCCCCCCGCCCCAAGGGAAGTATTAGAAAGGGGGGGGGGGCCTGGGACCTAAAAGTTTGTGTACCGAAAATGGCCCGATCAGATTTTGCCAATTGTAAATTTCGTTTTATCCCACGATGGTCACTTTGGTCTGGGGGGGGGGGAGGGTACCCCCCCATCTCCTACGGTGTAAGGTTATTCTAATACAGCCTCCCCCCTCCCCCGTGTCCAGGGAACAATAAAATCCTCAAAACAATACAGTCCGAACCGGAGTGTTCGTTGGACACGCCGTTTGGTACCCAATTAACTAACTAATCTAAGATCTAATTGGGTACCTAATCAATTCAGGAACCAAAAACATACGGACCGAACAGAAGTGTTCGTGGGACAAGGCGTTCGTGAAACATGGGGTGGGGGGTACTTCCCTGCCCCCTCCCTGGGCCACGTGCTGCTTCCCCACAAGGCCAGAACACAGGTGCGCCAACGCGTGGGCGTACTTATCTACGAATGATCTCCCTTTGCGATGGGCAGAGGTGTGCACAGTGCAGAGCGTCACGCCCAGGCCGCCGCCGGCTGCGGGGGCTCAGAGTCGGGGCTCTGTGCGGCACTGGCCCCGGAGGCGGCGGCGGGCCCCGCTGGCTCGGGCGGGAGCTGCTCCATCAGCACCGCCATATTGGCAGTGGTCTGCATCTCCTCCGTCTTGAGGGGCTGCCGCGCCTGCACGTCATCGGGAGGGCAGCGGGGACATCACCCTCCCCCCCCCTTTCCCCGGGTCAGGCAAGGGCAGGCGGAGTTTTGCGTAAGGGTCGGGTGGGGTGGAGTGGGGTCAGGGTTAGGGTTAGGGTCACCGAGCTGGTGGAACCAGTCTTGGTTTTATAACCCTTTTTAGTGTCTAGGGTGGACCTACCAGGTTTAGCAGCAGCAGCAGCAAGCAGCAGCAAGCAGCAAGCAGCAAGCAAGCAGCAGCACGCGCGAAATGGGGAAAAATCAGAACTCCGTCGTGGTGCTTCAGATTCAGCTGAAATTTTGGTGCATGATACCTATGGGTGTGAAGTACAATCACACAAAGTTTGAGCAAGAAACTCAACAATGGCGGCCGGGAACGGGATTCGCAAGTGGCGGACCTCAGTTTCAAAAACTGCAGTTTAGGGCCAAAAACAGCCATTTTTGGGCCAAAAAAGCCCTGGAACACATTCAAAACGGCCAAACGAAGGGAAACAGTGGGTACACTCCACGTGCGGCTTGACTTCCCCATGTCAACGAGCTCTTTGCGGCCCTCTGACTCCATGATATGTCCCGGAAACGGCCCAAAAAGGCCCCCAAAAGCTCCAAATGCCGACAGCCACAAACCAAGAATAGGCCATATCTTTGGCTACATGGCTCAAAATGCGATTCCGAGGGCACCTACTCCACCCACAACCCCCCACTTTTTGTGGTTTCCACCCCTCAGAATTGCCTCAAAGGACGCCTAGACCCCAATACCTAGGCCCACTAGGCTGCGGCAAGCTGCAAGCTCAAGCCCAAACATGTGGGTGCCCAAATGGGTCAACAGGGTCCAGTAGGGGCAAAAAGATGACTTTTCTCAAAAATGATCCTAGACCATGTGCGATGCTAAAACAAGTGTTTTTGGACCGTTTTGAGCTTGTGGTGGCCCATTTTGGTCCTCCGAACATCCCAAAATGCCTTGAAAATGGGCTGTTTTGGGACCAAAAATGGGTCAAAAATGGGTCAAAAATGGGTCAAAAACACATTTTTCCAAACCTCATCCTAGACCATATGGGGTGCACAAACGGGTGAAATGAGCCCATTTTGAGCCCATTTTGGGGCATTTTGGCCCGTAGAAGTCCAAAAAGTCTTGAAAGTGGGCCTCGTGGTGATGGGGTTCACTTGCAAGCTGATTTCACTTTGTCAAGAGCCATCAATGTGTGAATCATTCTTGATGTCCCTCACCAGTCATAGCTGATGTTCCCTCCCCCACCAGCTCGGTCCCAATATTCGGTCTTGATTAGGGTTAGGGCTAGGGTTGCTGTTAGGGCCTGCAGCCCTCCTGTAGCCCTCCTTCAGGTCAAAATTTTTTCTTGTTGTTTTAACACAAATATGAATTCTCTACAAATTTTTGAGTTTTTTGAGTATAAACACATAGTATGAAAAAAAAATTGGCGCCGGACAGTTTTCTCTAGGGACACTTTCGTTCAAAACCCGGGGGGGGGGGGGGGGGGGCTGGGGGGTGTCGCATACAAGGACCGGGCCCGGCCGCCCCCCCCGGGGAGTGGGGTCTGGAACCGAAAAGGCCAAAAGTTTATGTACGTAAAATAGCCCAAGTCATGTTCTTTTGTGAACTTCATTGTTTCCCACTATGAAATCTGGGTCCAAAGGGGAATGGGGGGGGGGTTGTTAGCCCCCCCCCCCCCAAGCCCACCGAAGGGGGTGGGGGGGGTTGTTAGACCCCCCCCCACACCCCCCAAGCCCACCGAAGGGGTTGGGTGGGGGTTGTTAGACCCCCCCCCACACCCCCCAAGCCCACCGAAGGGGGTGGGGGGGGGTTGTTAGACCCCCCCCCACATCCCCCAAGCCCACCGAAGGGGGTGGGGGGGGTTGTTAGACCCCCCCCCCAGACCCCCCAAGCCCACCGAAGGGGGTGGGGGGGGTTGTTAGCCCCCCCCCCCCCAGACCCCCCAAGCCCACCGAAGGGGGTGGGGGGGGTTGTTAGCCCCCCCCCCCCCCACACCCCCCAAACCCACCGAAGGGGGTGGGGGGGGTTGTTAGACCCCCCCACACACCCTCCAAACCCACCGAAGGGGGTGGGGGGGTTGTTAGCCCCCCCCCCCCCCACACCCCCCAAACCCACCAGGAGATGCTGAGTTGTTAAGCAAAACTCCGAGGGCAGGTCCAGGACTGTGCACGTCGAAGCGGGGCGCTGGGGGAATGTTTGCCCAGCGCCTGCCGGGCGCGCTACCTTTGTATTCAGTACCCTGGCTGTAGCCCCATATTCATCCTCACCCAGGGAAGTCCCCCGAGTAGACCGCACTGGACCGCAAGCCTTCCCTGCAAAGCACGTGTGGGCGGAACGGCTACATCACCCCTGCCTTCTCAGGGGTCCCCAATAGAATTGCTGGGCGCCGCTGTGGACCAAATCAGAAGTGGCCACAGCACCCCTGCCTTCTTGGGGGCAGATTGTTTGGTGAGGGGGGGCAAAACAGGCACGGGTGAGGAACAGTCAAAAAAAAGATGCCCGGCGAACACCCCCCCTCCCCCCTTTAGCGATCCGAGTGTTCACTGTCTAAGTCAAGTCCTCAACCACAAAACCGCAAAACAGACGGTCTCAAACCAAAGCATTGGAAACACAAAGAAACACCACCGAGTGCATCGTAGGTACAGGGGGCGGCGGGGGGGGGGGGGGGGGGTTGCACAGGGATTATTGCACTGGGGAAAATTTCGGGGGGAGGGATTCGCAACCCTTGAGAATCCCCAAGCTCCAACACCTGCACTACGCTGCTGACGCCCCTACATTTCGCCACGGGTATATTGCGCCACCTTCCTGGAAGAGGAAGTTTCCCACGAAATTAGCTCCACAGCCCCACCCCCCCCGCCCCACCCCCGTACGCGGTTCGGCACAACATGCGCCCCCCTCAACCAGCAGTAAGGCCAGACATGAGGCACTCTGAGCACCTGCACCAGAGGCTCAGGAGTGGGTGCGGCCTCAGGGTCGTACCAGCAGCACATGCCGATGTGGGCACTCCTTCCCCGCAATGGACTTGTCTCCGTTCTGCGCTGTGCCCTTCTGATCCCACACACATTGCCACTGCGGCCGTCGATTCTGTCGACGGGAGGGGGGGCTGGACCCGGTCAACATGCGGCCTAACCGACACGGTCCGTCGAAACGTTGGGGGTGGGGTGGGGGGGGTGGGGTTCTCTACCACCGCACCACTTGTGCAAAGGCGAGGCGGGGTTGGCAGCCTGGCACGCCTTGCGACAGGGCAGTCAGGGGGACAACGGCCGGTCGTTTTCGGCAGCGCCCCCCCCCCCCCCCCCCGCACAGCCCCAGGGCGGGGGCGGGGCCAGGGATGCATTCGAAGGGAAGGGACCTCAGAGGCGGTCCCAGAAGCGGTTAGGCAGGCCGTTGGAGGATGGAGGACTGCCAAGACCCGGGAGGTGACCAATCTACAGAGAGCGTCCGCCCACTGCCTAATGCCCTCATTGGTCGGTGCTGCCGCCATTGGTGCTGCTGCTGGTTTGCCAAAAATTGTTCTGTCCGAAAAATATTTTGGCGGAAGTGTTTTGTCGTTGGAGAAACAATGGTCTCCCCCCCCCCTTCCCTCCCCAACAAAGGCAGGCAATAGCGCATGATGGCGCACATGCTGTGGCTAGTGCCCGCACTGATGCTGCCGCTGCCGCCGCTGTTGCTGCCACATCCCTCGCACGCCCCCCCCCCCCGCTGCCACCGCTTCCCCCCCTGTGTCCAAGCAACGGCAAATGATGGCACCAGCGCCCGGTGTTGCTTGGACAAGGGCGTGGCTTACGCGTTACGCTGTGCGTAGTACATGTGGAAAGACGTGGTGTACTATTTTGAAAACCAAGGGGCAAAATGTGTCACCAAAGTTTGTGTACCAAAAACAGCCAAATCAATGTTTCCTTTTGCAAAAATTTAGTGTTTCCCACTATGAAATCCGTGTCCAAGAGGAGGGGGGGGGTTAGCCCCCTGTCTGACATTCCGTCGGGTGGCTGTTCCTTTACGGGGCCCTGGACAGTCACCCGTTCTTCCCTTCGCATGTTGCGTCGGGTCGCTGCGTTCTGTCGGCCGCTGCGGCCGGTGCTCTTGCTGGTGTCGTTTCCGCGTTCGCGGAGCCCAGTCGTTGGTGTGTTAGCCCCCCCACCCCCCAACCCCCAGAAGATGCTGAGTTCCTGATAAGCAAAACTCTGGGGGGAGGGGGGGAGGGGGGGAGGGGGTCCAGGGGGGAGGGGTCCCCCCCCCCGTCGGAATGAAAATTAAAGCAAGTCCCTGGGGGGGGGGAGGTAGCAGACGGCACCCAGTCCCCTGCCCCGTGCCCCGTCCCGGACCTCCAGCACGTCGGGATGCAGACTCGGCCGGACGACTTTCGTGACGCGGAAGCGGCAGTGCGGGGGCAGCAGGAACTCGTCCTCCGTGGGGTACCGGGAGAGCTGGGCCATGTCCACGTACTGCACGGCCCGGATGATGAAGAGCACGGCCCCGTGGGCCTGCTCCCCGGCGAAGTCGTACGCCACCTTCGGGAAACGGGGCGAGGGCCGGTCCAGGAAAGGGCCGAAGCGGTATGCCATGTGCCTGACCCGAACTACGCTAGAACTCTCTTGATTAGCATCCGTGGAAGCAGGTGTGAAGGCTTTAGAACAGGACAGTCCTTAACGGGAAAAAAAAAGTGTTCCGCTACCAGTTTTCCCAGAAAAGCCCGCGGGCACTCCATGTGCGCAATCATGGTTGGTGGCGGTTGGCGGTAGGCGGTTGGCGGCGGTTGTTGGTTGGCAGTTGGCAACTGGCGGGTGGTGGCGGTTGGTGGTGGTTGGCGGCGGTTGGTGGCGGTTGGTAGTGGTTGGCGGTTGGCGGTTGGTCGCCGCTGGCGGTTGATGGGAGTTGGCGGTTGGCGGTTGGTAGTCCCTTGGGCCGGTCCTTGAAGGCGGTCCTTAGCAAAAAAATTTTCTGGTTCCTTAAGGACCGCCCTGCTTTAGAAACGGGTTCGGACGGGTCATAACCGTGTAACACATCGTGCCTGGTCACTTTACGGAGGGAAAAAATCCGAAGGTAGGCACCTAAGCACGACGCTTAGTTTGTCGTTTCAAAAACTGGGTTTGCATCCTGAACGTAGTGGCAGTCCACACCAACAAAGCGTGTGCCAGTCCCTTTATCGATCGGTGAAACGTGACACCACGGAGCGCAACTCGCTAAAAACGGAGAAGCGTATCCCCGGAAACAAAAAGTGCGCCACTACGAGCCATCAAATTTTTTGGCCTAAACGCCAGAGTAAATTTTTGATTGGCCGAAAGCCCCTCGACATTTGGCCCAATCTTTTGGGGTTAGGGGGTCCAGGGGGGATGGGGGGTGGGGGATCCCCGGTCCAGTGGTGCCGAGGTGTGCAAAGGAGCCCTGCTCCGCCCCCCATCCCGTCCATGGGTCAGTGTCCGCGGGTACGTGTCGACGACTACGTGTCCACGGTGTCTACGGATAGGGACAAGCACTGATCCACGGCATCCGTCCACACGGTGACAGCCACCCGTGGGCACATACCCTGGGAGGACACATCCACGGATAGCTAACCCGCGTTGAAGGGGTTGGGTGGTGGCGGGTCACGGCAAGGGCTCACGCACACCCCCATTGGACAGTCCCAGAACGCGCAACGCGGGGGAAGGGGGCGGGGGGACTATGCGCGGGGATCGATTATGACCGGAGGAAAACATTTTTTCGGCGCCGTCGGCGCAGTGGACTTTTGGGGCAAGCGACCCCCTCCCCCATCCCCAGGGGTCGATTGCAAGGGGAGGTACCCCCCCTCCAGGGCGCCCAGCCTACGCCCACGCACTGTCCCCGTGACGGCAAGTGCCGGCTTCAACGGCATTGGTAACCGACAGTAACCGCCCCCAACCGCTTGGGCAACCTCCTCCAACCGCCTGCCTAACCGCCTCTAGGGCCGCCGCTGAGGTCCCTTCCCTTTTAATGCATCCCTATGGTCACTCAACCAGCTGCAATGACTCATTGCCCGGAATCAATCCGCACACCCCCTGCCCCGCCCCGCCCCGCCCCGCAGCCCGGAGCACCGGTGCGGCCCCGCGGCAATTACTTATTACCGGGAATCGATCCGCACACCCCGTGCCCCGCCCCGCCGCCCGGAGCACCGGCGCGGCCGCCGCGGTGGACACCTTGTAGTTCGTGGACGTGCTGGTGAACGCGTGGAACGGCACCTCCTGCCCGGCCGCGTACTGGTCGAAGAGGCCCTGCGTCAGCGGCAGCTGCACGCCGCGGTACACCCGCTTCGGGGCCGTGACCGCGGAGGCGTGCAGGGCCTGGCTCAGGTGGTACACGAAGGGCCGCCAGGGGTCGACGCGCCGGGGGTCGCCGCTCCGCAGCGCGCGGTTCGTGCCGTAGCAGAGCTCGGACTCGCAGGTGTAGAGGAAGAGCACGCAGATGGCCAGCGGCGAGAGGGGGAGGCCCTGGGCCACGCGTTTGCAGGTGAAGACCTTGGCGTCCCCGACCAGCGTGGGCATTGGGGGGTTCGAGTCCGAGACCTGCGACGCGGGGGGGGGGGGGGGGCATGACACGCGGCTCTTCGTTGCCCGTGCTGTCCCCACCTTCCAACACAAATT
>OZ038396.1:9097855-9442855 GCA_964036045.1 Eutreptiella sp. 'Long Island Sound 2002' | reverse complement strand
GTGAGTTGAGATCAAGCGCACAGCGGAGGCAGTGATCGTCAAAACAGCTCGTCAGGCCAACATCCAAGTAAAGTCATGGAGGCTAGGCGCCTTTCTGACGGACAGTGAAGGAGACAGTGCACATAAATCAGCGTGGAGCGTCACACACACACACACACACACACACACACACACACACACACACACACACACACGACGTGCCGTGCACTGACGTATCGGCGACTGGTCCCCAGGCAACGACAAGATTCCTCCCCTGAAATGTCAGCTCCGCCTCTGCTGAACAGAGCTGCTGGGCTTTGGCTGCAGGGCATGTCTGCGGCCAAGGAATGCCGGGGTGCTGCGGAGGATGTCTGGGCTGAGTGCTGTCAGTGGCCTGTAAATCGGTGCAAGTCAGTGTACTTTGACCCTTCTCCTTGCGTTTTTTGCACAATTGGAGAAGGCGTGAGGGGGGGTCGGTGGGGGGGCGGGGGCAGGGTTGCAGTGGAAGCCGGGGTGGTACCCCCTGTGTGCCATTCCGTCGGGTTGTTGTTTCTTTACAGGGCCCTGGACAGTCACCCGTTCTTCCGTTTGTATGTTGCGTCGGGTCGCTGCTTTCTGTCGGGTGCTGCGGCCGGTGCTCCTGCTGGTGTTGTTTCCACGTTCACGGAGCCCAGTGGTTGGCGTGCTGGGGCTGTGCTGCATGTGGCGGGATGTGCCGTTTGCGCGTCAGCGGCGCCCAGTAGTTGGCGTCTTGGGGGTTGTGCTGGTTGTTGCCGGGGTCGTTTGACTACTTTTGCTGTCCCCACACCTCCGTCCTTAGGCCGTCCACAACCTGCTTCACTGTGTTTCCGTGTGCGTGAGGCCCAGGTGCCCTGCTCCTCCACGCGTTGTCCCGGCCGTCCACCACAAACGCTCCCCCACTCCGTGGGTCGCGCGTGCGCAGGGCGCGTTCCTTGTTGGTTGCGGGTAGCGTGCGCTTCATGGTTGACGCGGGTGGCCCCCCTCCCCCTGCAGGGCGCCCAGACAGCGCCCAGCCACTGTCTTCCTGACGCCAAGTGCCAGCTTCAATGGCATCTGTAACCGACAGTAACCACCCCCAACCGCTTTGGCGACGTCCTCCAACCGCCTGTCTACCCGTTTCGGGGGTCGCCTCTGAGGTCCTTTCCCTTCTAACATATCCCTGGGCAGGGGGCTACAGGGGGTTCTCCGCCCTGGAGAAGAAGCGGGGGCGCAGCATAGAGCAAGTATCGCCCTCAGTCTGTGCCCTCACAGAACATTACGCAAACCAATGCACACCCACATGACCCACATGTTCAAAGGACACGGCGGTCGAGAAAAAGATCGTTGGACGCCTTAAGCGCCAACGCTTGAGTTGCCCGCCTGCAGAGGGGCAGGGGCAGGGGCAGCGGGGAAGGGAGGGGGGGGGCAGTGCACAAGGCCCCCTTTTCCCTGGCAGACCCCCCAAAAAGCCTCCGCGGGTGAACGCACCTTCTTTGAGCAGGACCTGCACCCGCGCGGGATCGCGCCCGGCGGCGTCCAGTAGCTCGTCGGAGCGCCCGGAGATGAAGAGGCGGCGCACGGCCTCCGTGTCCGCGAAGAAGACGGGCTTGAGGTTGTCGGTGAGGGTGCGGGCGGTCTTGTCCGCGCCGGCCGTGAGCAGGCATTGCACGAGGGTGGGGTCGTCGGCCTTGCAGGCGATGTGCAGCGGCGTCAGGCCCTTGCGGTCCGCCAGGTTGACGTTGACCTGCGCCGGAGGGCGGACAAGGAAGGCCACACAAGCCCTGCGCCTCCGGACTCTACCAGGGACCCCGTGACAGGGGGGGGAACTGCCCGGGGGGGGGGGGGGGGGTCGGACAACACTGGCCGCGGTGGTGCAGAAGCGCACGCGACAGACGCACACGCACAAACACAAAATCACACATGAACCGACACAAACCCACAAAGACACACACACAATATACGTAACAAACACGCAACCGCCAAGACAGCACGCAGCAATCAAGGAGGCCGGCTTGCGCTGGTTCTCGTCAGGCACAGTCGGAACAAAAGCATTGTTGGACTGCGCTAGGCGCCTTTCTGTAGCACAGGGTACGTGGAAATGTGGGTCAGTACCAGGCACACAAAGACACACACACGCACAAACACACATGCGCACGATCACACACACACACACACACACACATACACAGACACACACACACACAACAATGAGAACACGAACAAGAGTATTAAAAGCGGCAGGCACACAAACGTGCACTACGGCAAAATGAACGAGCACACACACACACACACACACACACACACACACGTTGGGAACCGCGAGACAAGAACGAAGCAAGAAAAGCGGTTGAAAGAAAACTCCTCAGGAACAGCAGAGCTGTCCTAGACGTCTTTCGGTCTGTTGGTAGAGAATGAGCAAGTGCAGTTCCGGACGGTGGACCTTTCCTATCCCAATTCAGTTCTGCATCGCCCAACAGACCACAAAATTCGCCCGCGGAGGAGCTCGTGCACTACCGTTGCCATCGCCTAGATTTATCGTGTGCTGGGTGCCACCACCCCGCCACACACACACACACACACATACACACTTTGTTATCACAAAAACAGAAATGCAAAAGAGAAAAACTCTAATTGCAGCCCAGATGCTCTGGAGTCGTCAGCAGCCAGCAGTACAAAAACAGAATGGGGTCACGCTCAGCCCTGAAAACACATACATACAGCCGGCGGGAAGCCAAGTCATCCCTCTCCATCCGCAAGAACCTTCGGTGTGGCGTCTCACTGACACACACGCGCGCGCGTGCAACGAACACAAAAACACACACAATGAACACACGCAAGGAGCTCCTAACAAGTGTTGCACCACGCCACCCACACACGCGGACGTGTCTGGGCGCTCTCTGTGTCGAAGCTTGTCCTGAAAAAGTACAACAGGAACGTCCCGTCTCCATTTTGGTGTTCTTTGGTTCAGTGCACACCGGTGCCCATGGGGCAGGGGCCTGTCCAGCAGAGGACGAGGGGAGCACTGCACTGCACTGCTGTGAGCTTCCGAAACCTGTTCTGGAGAGCACAGCGACCGAGCGCACTTGCCGCTGTCAGTCAAAGTGCCCCAAAAGTGGCCGAAAAGTCGCCAAAATAATGAAAACCGGTCAAAGCTGTCCAAAGTGATCAAGGCCGGCCAAAATGCTTCCAAACCAGCTCAAACAAAAGCTCTCCAGCCAGAGGGTCGGGGGGGGCGGAGGCGAGGCTAGACCCGGGGGAATTGGCCAATCCGGGGGAATCAGCACTCTTGTAGCGCCAGCGAGGGGCACTGAGAACGACGGTGGATGAGCGCCACCCCTCCCCCAGCCTTTGTCTAAACAACGCTAAACTTCCAAAAACAATCCCTCGCGTTGCTTGGACCAGGGGGTTGTCTACGCGCGCCCTCAGATGACGCAGGCAGTGACAGGAAAGGGTACAGCATTGACGTCGAGGCGTTCATGTCTGTGGAGGCCCATGCATTATAGCTCCCTGAGACAGGCACGTACGGTTCCCCATCTGTCAACAAGGCCCACAGCCGGGGCACTGCGGCCTGCCCAAAAACATACCAATGCTCAAAATGCATGACAACCATCCAGCCCCAGAATCACCAAAATACCAAGAGGGTTAGCCCCAACATCACTCCCTCCTCGAGCCCATGCGAACTAACCGCTGCCGTCTTGGGGGCTCACAAGCGGCCGGATTGGCTACATCACCCCTGCCTTCTCGGGAGTCCCCAACACGGGGACAAAAAATCGGGGGAAAGGGGGGCAACTGGGAAAATAGGGGGAAACTTTGCTTGGCCCCTAGACAAACCCCCAAAGCGGAAGCGCCAAATTCAATGGTCCCAAAAATTGCGGAAACAGGTTGGCCCATTTAGGTCCTCCACGCTGTGCGTACAGGGGTCAGCACGGAAGCAGAACATGGCAGAGCCACCGTGCGGCCCCTCAAGCCTCACCCTTAGTGCACAAAGCGCGAGAGAAGGACCCGCGCCAAGGTCTCAGATGTCTTCGCCGTGGGCCCCCCCCTGCCCCTTACCCGGGGTCTCCAATTCTCTCGGGGGCACTGACGCTCTCCCCTGCCCCTCATCCCTTGGCGACGTCATGGTAGCCGCCACGGTGAAGCCCAGAGCGAAGAGGCCACGTGCTGCTGCTGGGCGGTGACGCCCTGGGGCTGGCTCCCTGCTTGCCGTGTTGGTCCCCGCGACCGCGTGACCCCGCTTGGGCTTGCTAGGGGTGGAGAGCCCTGGTGACCCGGCTTGCACCGGTCGCTTGCCCGCGGCCGTGGGACGGTGGTGCTCTGAGGGCTGGTTGGAGGCCCCCTGCCCTACTCCCCCCTTTGAGGAGCTGCCGGCTGGCTGCGCCCCTATGCCGTCCTCCCCCCCCTGAGGTGGGGGTTCCGTTTCTGGTGCTGGCGGTGTCGCCGTTGTGGGCGACCCACCCTCAGCCGGCCCCTGGCCGGCAGCGGGGGGGATCCGCGGCGACCTGCTGGGCCTGCGACAGCCTCCGCGTGCCCAGTCGCTCAACGTACGATCCCCGGCCCGTTGGCGCTCTGGGTGCCCTGGGGTGGCCTCTGTGCCCGTACCGGCAGCAGTTGGTGACTCCCTGGCCCGTTGCCCGGCAGCGCTCGCATGACGGCGCCCCATGCGTGGGGCACAGCCCTCCCGTGGACCCATGTCCCTTGCCTAGCCTGCGCCGAGAAGAGGGACCCCTGTGTGGCCGCGGGCTGCGCCGCACTCAAGCCAATGGACTGCTCTGCCGGTTGCGCCGGTGGGCAGCGCTACCGTCGTTGCAGGGGCGCCTTGCCCGCTGGTGCCGGGGGGAAGAATCCCCCTAGGAAATCAGCCATGGGCGCTGCATGTAGGAGTCTGCTGAGCCGTCGCTGTCACTGCGTGACACAATGCGTCGCCAGGCCCTCAAGCATCCTCACCATCTCGTCGCGGGTGGCAAAGTATGGCCGTCCCTTCAGCCCTAGGCACATGCGGCCACCCAGCAATCAGGGAGTGGCACCCGGTGGACTCCTCCTCTGGGAGGAGGCAGCCCACCAGCAGGTGCGGCTGGAGTGCGCGGACCGCCTGCCGCAGGACCGCTGCAGTCATCCGCAGGGATCCGCAGGGAAAATTGCGGAAACAACACCTCGCGTTTATAGTTCGGACACGGGCGTTGGTGCAAGGGGCGGGGGTGGGCAGGGATGCATTAGACGCGGAAGGACCTCAGAGGTGGCCCCAGAAGCGGTTAGGCAGGGAGGAGGTCAAAGCGGTTGGGGGCGGTTACTGTCAGTTACCAATGCCATTGAAGCTGGCGCTTGCCGTCAGGGAGACAGTGGCTGGGCATAGGCTGGGCGTCCTGAAGGGGGGGTGGGTACCCCCCCCTTCGAATGCATCCCTGGGGGGGGGGGGGTGCCCTTGCCTTCTTCTGCCCGTGCCAAGACCCACACAACCGCCCATGAATGGGATGGATGCGCACCTGCGGCACCCGCAACAGGTTCTGGATGGCCTCCACGTCCTGCTTTTCGCACCAGTGGTGCAGCGGGCTCCCCCCGTCGGTGTTGCACTGGTTGGGGTCGCACTTCGCGCTCACCAGCAGCCCCACCACCGCGGGATCGGGTGCGGCGTAATGGAGTGGCCCGCCAAGCACGGCGCAGTGCGCGACGTCGGCGCCTGCGACGAGTCGAGGGGCTGCATTGGGTTGGGGCACGGGGATGGGCTGGGGGTAGGTGACGGGTTGGGGTAGGGAGGACCTAACGCAGGGGTGTTGGCCTGGGGCTGTGGTACGGCCGGCGTACTCAGGCAGCAAGTGCAAGTTGCAAGCCGCCGCCCATTACGCAGCAATCACCAACGAGTACCGACCCAGGAACTGGGGGGTGAGGGGCTTGGGGCCCCTTGTCCAACCCCCCCCCCCCCTGGAGGGGGCTCCAACGGCCGGCTCTCATTGTTCCATCTTTTTCATGCATATTTCAAATCATTGGTTTCCCTCATCACACAGCTAAACTGCCTTGCCACTTGTTGGAGTCATTAGTTAAGTGCCGCATGCCCCTCGCCACACTTGAAATGCAAGGCCCAGACTTGTGCACGCCCAGTCACAATACCAATGCTCCTGTGCCACGCGGGAGGACAACAGACCGCAGCACTTTGAAAATATTGGAGGCAAGGTCTCAGGCATTTGTATTGAGGAAATACGCTTGTGGCCCTGGGAGCCCCTTTCCACACGCCCCCGCAATTTGCGGGGGCTCCAAGCCCCAGCCCCCTCCCTCGCCCAAGAAGAGTTCTCACCAGCCCAACGGCAAACCTTGTCCTGCAAACGTGACGGCCCCAATGCGGCACATTGGCCCCACCGGATGGATAGCAATGGTGGACAAGCAACCACACAAAATCGCCTAAGATTCGGTTAGCATGTATGGGGCAGATCGTGGAACAGAAGAAAGTGGAAGCTGTGATGGTACCCCCCAGAGGCGGTGCTGCACAGAGAGGCTGTACACGGAATACTCCGTACAATAGAACACGCAACACCTGGCGTTCGGCAGTTGGTGGCGGTTGGCGGTTGGCGGTTGGCGGTAGACGGTCCCTGGGGGTTGTCCTTCAGGGCTGTCCTTCACCAAACAAAAAAAAGAGATCTGGGTGCGTGAGGACAGCCCTGATTCGCAGTACGCTCCAACGGCCCCGACCACGGCCTTCCGATCAGAGGTGACCATCCGAGAGCAACATCCAACGCGAACACAACCGCAAGCACAATGGCACGTCTGGAAGAAATTCAATGGGGGGGGGGAGGGGAGGGATTTGCTTGAAGGGGAGGGCCCTCTGGGGGGCAAACTCAGAGCAGTTACAAAGCGGTTGGGGCGCACTGTAAAATCGGTTGGGGAGCGGTCACTGGCGGTTGGAAAAGCGGTTGGGGCTGATATTGGGGTCGGGGGCATGCCTTTGGAAAGAGTTGTAGGATGAGTGTTGGGAGGGGAGGGGGGTAACCCCCCTCCTTTAAAGCAAATCCCTGGGGGGGGGGGTCCCTAATGGTAGTGGGGCCTGGACAGCGGAGGCGAGGGGGCAGACGGGGAGGGCTCGGGCCACCGTTCTCCAGCAGCAGCTCCACGACGGCGTAGCCCCAGAGGCGGTTCAGGGCGCCGAGCAGCAGCGGGGTCTCGGTCGAGGCGTTGATGGCGGTGAGCGACGCCCCGGCCTCAAGCAGCGCGGCGACGGCGTCCGGGCCGTGCCAGCGGGCCGCCAAATGGAGGGGGGTGTAGCCGTCGCTGTCCCCGCAGTTGATGTTGCGCACCGCCGGCAGGAGGGCGTCCACCCGGGCCTCGCACGTGCACTCGCGGCACTCGGCGCTGCGGCGACGACGTGCAGGAGGCGGGCACAGCCCCGCGGCAAGGCGCGCGTCCCTCACCCCACGCCCCCGTTACAGGGCCCTCGGGCCCCCCTGAGTCAGGGCGGTCCTTAACGGAAAAAAAAAAGTGTTCCGGAACCAGCTTTCCCAAAAAAGCCCGCGGGCACTCCATGTGCTCAACCATGGTTGGTGGTGGTTGGCGGTTGGCAATTGGCAACTGGCGGTTGGCGGCGGTTGGTGGTGGTTGGCGGCGGTTGGTGGTTGGTGATTGGCCGCTGCTGGCGGTTGGCGGCGGTTGGTGGTTGGCGGTTGGTGGCGGTTGGTAGTTGGCGGTTGGTGGCGGTTGGCGGTTGGTGGTTTGTCAACAACAACGATTGTCAACAAACAGACGAGCACAACGCCAAGTCCGGATGTCAATTCCTCGTCAGCTGGTCATCAAACAAGACAAAGCATGTTCAACGCCAGTAGGCGCCTTTCTGCAGTACAGGGCGAGAGGAGGAGGCACATCCTGCACCCGTTCATGATGGTCTCCAGCCCTCGGCAGCCGCGCAGAGCGCTAAGCCAAGGGCCTGCAAAGGACAGACACAGATGTTATGCTGGTTCAGTACTGGGCTGTGGGAATGTTGCGGAGCCCTCACCTCCATGTCCCTGCACTACTTTCACCGCCCTGCGCGCGTATACACATATACATGTACACCCGTATAAGTATACGCGACGTATACGCACACACGTATACGTGTATACGTATAGTCTGTCGACACTGTGCATAGTTTGTAGACACTGTGCGTGGTTTGTAGACAAACACATGCACATATACGTTTACCCGAGTATAGTCTGTCGACACTGTGCATAGTTTGTAGACACTGTGCGTGGTTTGTAGGCCCCCTTCCCGAATATCGTCTCTTCGTGTCTACAACATGCCGACTAAAACACGGTCCGCTAACGGCGTTTACCCGTGCACAAGGGCATGTATACGCGCATACATATACACGTATACACGTATACATAAACGCAACGTATACGCGACGCACACGCGTATATGTATACGCATATGCGCATGTATGTGTACAGCCCTCGAATTTTATTTCGGGGAGGGGTAATCTTATTTTGGGGGGCTACATGAAGGTTCCATAGTGGCAGGGACTAAGTATAATGATACGAACAATGAATAAGTTAAACCAATAAATTTGTAAAATTGATTTGTCTTCCAAAGAAAAGGTTTTCACTTGAGCAAAAACACCGCGCACCACTCAACGCGTTCACACTGGACGCACCCCCCGGCGACGCCGCCGCTGATGGTTACCCCCCATCGCCACTGAAACGGCCTGCACCCCTCGCCTCCCGTCGGCCCCAGGCGCACGGGGGGGACACCTGCGCTGGAGGGCGTAGTGCAGGGGGGTCTGCAGGTACGTGTCCTGCGTGTCCCCGCACGCCCCAGCCCGCACCAGCGCCGGCACCACGGCCCAGTTCCCGCGGCAGGCGGCCGCCGCGAGGGGCGTGCGCCCGAACTCGTCCTGGGCCTCGAGGGGCGCGCCGCGGCGGATTAGGGCCTCGGCGATGGCCGCGTCGCGGGTGGCGGAGGCCAAGTGCGGGTGCTGCAGGAAGTGCAGGGCCGTGCGGCGGCACGCCTGCGACGCCGGCTCCGCGGCGTCCACCCGGAACCGGAGCAGAAAGGCGACGAGGCGGCGGTTGCGGGACCGCACCTGAGGGACGAGGGGGTGGGGTGGGGGTGGGGTGGGGCAACTCCATGAGAAGCCCTTGACAAGCCCTTGACAAGCCCTTGACAAGCCCTTGACAACCCCTTGACAAGGGGAGTGGCGGGTGGGGCCGTTGGGGAGAGGGTGGGGTGGGGGGGGGCGGCTGAGGGGCGTGCTGTGCCAATGGGAACGTTTTGCAGAATGCGGATTGTCGCGTTCGGTGTTTTGGAGTTCGTGTGCGCGAAGTTCGCGCGACAGCACCCGAAATGGGGACGGAATGTTTCAGTCTTGAGGATTATTTTTTGCGGAATTCAGTTTTGCGGACCTGCTTTTGCTTGACTGAGTTCAAAGTTTTGGTGTTCTTGCGCTTTTGTTTCTGCATTTGGCCTAAAACCCACCCCCAGAGGAAAAACTTAGTAAATAAATAATTTTTACTAAGTTTTGAAACTTAGCAAAAAAAATTGTTTTGAAAAAAACTGTTTTACTAAGTTTTACCACGGACCCTCCTTTTTTGACGGGGGATGTTTGGGGGGGGGGGGGGGGTGAGTGTCCGGGGGGGTTTGGGGTCACCAGATGAGGACTGCAAGGCAGCGTCCACTGCAGAACGGTGCACCCTGCGCCTCCTCATGCGGCGATACCGTACAAAGGGGGGGGAGGGATATCGGGCGGGGATTATGTCGCCGCAGAAAATATTGGAGGGGGGAAATTTCGCCACGATTGCAAAACCCAAAGCTTACACTGCCTCACGCGCACACCGCACTGCCAAAGCCGCCAGATGTTGCCAGGGGAAAATTTCGCCACCTTCCTGAAAGACGAAATTTTCCTACCAATCCGTCTCAGAACCAGAGACGGCCTGATGGGGAACTGCCCGTCCCCGGTGGCGTGGGGTGGAGGGCCCAGAAAGGGGTGGTGTGGGGTGGACCCACCCCCCGGTGGTCTGGATGCCTATGTTGTCAAAAATCGAGCCTGGCCGGTCGCGTTGCAGCGCAGTGACGAGCATTCACCCCGTGCAGTCGCATGCGCCACAGCCAGTCCCTCTGCAACAAGCGCACTGTGACGGATGGGAGGTGGTGCACGCGACCTGGCTATGCAGGGGAGGTGTGCCGCCAGCACTGCTCCACGCTGACAGCCCGACAGGGATGCCGAAGAGCATGGACACGATGACCCAGAGCATGAAGGCGTCGTGGAGATGGTCCGGAGAGAGTGCATAAACGCCGAAGTATGGGGTGTTGGTGGCGATTGTCGAGAGCATAATCACCTGCGAAGAACAAGGGACCACACCACAACACACCACACCACACCACACCACACCACACCACACCACACCACACCGCACCACACCACACCGCACCGCACCGCACCGCACCGCACCGCACCGCACCGCACCGCACCGCACCGCACCGCACCGCACCGCACCGCACCGCACCACACCACACCACACCACACCACACCACACCACACCACACCACACCACACCACACCACACCTGAGTACTCCCCAGCTCTACCCATGGGCTGGGTGCCGGGTGCGAAGCCCCGGACGACAGGGCCCGGGCACTGCCAATAGGCGGTGTACTAACAGTGTCGGGTGCACGCACGTCCCAGTGCCAAGCACCATCCCCAGGGACCCCGCGGCCCCTAGTACCGGCCGCCTTGGCCCTGGGAACGGTCAGCGACCCCCAGTAGAGGACGGCTGACCTAGCCTCCCCCTCCTCTCCTCCCCTACGCGCCCGCCCACGCACCGGGCCCACACTGGAGCCCAGACATGCGCCCCCCCCCCCCCCCCCGCGCACCTGCCCCAGCCCCCCCACAGCCGCCCCTGCGCGCGCCCCGGTGGCCCCTCCCCCCTGCGCCGCCTCCTCTCCTCGCCCCCTGCTGCCGCACCCGCCCCAAAACCCTCCCTGCCCATGCCCCTCTCACAGGCTGGCAGCGCCCGTGCGGCGCGCCTCCAGGGCCTTGCAGGAGGTTCCGACCACCCCCTGGGCTGGGCTCCCCGTCCCCCCCAGGCCGGTGCGCCCGGTTATTAGCAGATGACGCCTCCCCATGGGCCCTGCAAGAGGCTCCGACCACCCCCTGGCCTGGACTCCCCGTCCCCCCCAGGCCGGTGCGCCCGGTTCTCCGAAGATGATGGCCCCCCATAGGCCCTGAAGGATGCCCCGACCGCCCCCTGGGTTGGACTCCCCATCCCCCCAAGCCGGTGCGCCCAGTAGTACATCCCCACAGGCCCGGCACTACACTCCGACCACCCATTGCAGGAGTTGCACTGCCCACTGCCCCCAGGCAGTGAGGCAGTGCATTGCAGGAGTTGCACTGCCCACAGCTCCCAGGCAGTGAGGCAGTGCGTTGCAGGAGTTCCGCTGCCCACTGCCCCAGGGCAGTGAGGCAGTGCATTGCAGGAGTTGCGCTGCCCACTGCCCCCAGGCAGTGCGGCAGTGTATTGCAGAAGTTGCACTGCCCAATACCCCCGGGCAGTGCGGCAGTGTATTGCAGGAGTTCCACTGCCCACTGCCCCCAGACAGTGAGGCAGTGCGTTGCAGGAGTTGCACTGTCCACTGCCCCCAGGCAGTGGGGCAGAGTAATGCAGGAGCTGCACTGCTCACTGCCCCCAGGCAGTGAGGCAGTGCATTGCAGGAGGTCCACTGCCCACTGCCCCCAAGCCAGTGCGGCAGTGCGTTGCAGGAGTTGCGCTGCCCACTGCCCCCAAGCAGTGCGGCAGTGTATTGCAGGAGTTGCACTGCCCACTGCCCCCAGGCAGTGAGGCAGTGCATTGCAGGAGTTGCACTGCCCACTGCCGCTAGGCAGTGAGGCAGTGCGTTGCGGGAGTTCCGCTGCCCACTGCCCCAGGGCAGTGAGGCAGTGCATTGCAGGAGTTGCGCTGCCCACTGCCCCCAGACAGTGAGGCAGTGCGTTGCAGGAGTTGCACTGTCCACTGCCCCCAGGCAGTGGGGCAGAGTAATGCAGGAGCTGCACTGCTCACTGCCCCCAGGCAGTGAGGCAGTGCATTGCAGGAGGTCCACTGCCCACTGCCACCAAGCCAGTGCGGCAGTGCGTTGCAGGAGTTGCGCTGCCCACTGCCCCCAAGCAGTGCGGCAGTGTATTGCAGGAGTTGCACTGCCCACTGCCCCCAGGCAGTGAGGCAGTGCGTTGCAGGAGTTGCACTGCCCACTGCCCCCAGGGCAGTGAGGCGGTGCATTGCAGGAGTTCCACTGCCCGCTGTCCCCAGGCAGTGAGGTAGTGCATTGCGGGAGTTTCACTGCCCACTGCCCCAGGGCAGTGAGGCGGTGCATTGCAGGAGTTGCACTCTCCACTGCCCCCAGGCAGTGAGGCAGTGCATTGCAGGAGTTGCACTGCCCACTGCCCCCAGGCGTTGAGGCGGTGCATTGCAGGAGTTCCACTGCCCACTGCCCCCAGGCAGTGAGGCAGTGCATTGCAGGAGTTGCACTGCCCACTGCCCCCAGGCGTTGAGGCGGTGCATTGCAGGAGTTCCACTGCCCACTGCCCCCAGGCAGTGAGGCAGTGCATTGCAGGACTTCCACTTCCCACTGCCCCCAGGGCACTGAGGCAGTGCATTGCAGGAGTTGCACTGCCCACTGCCCCCAGGCAGTGAGGCCGTGCATTGTAGAACTTGCACCGCCCACTGCCCCCAGGCAGTGAGGCAGTGCGTGGCAGGAGTTTGGAGTTGCACTGCCCACTGCCCCCAGGCAGTGCGGCAGTGTATTGCAGGAGTTGCACTGCCCACTGACCCAGGGCAGTGAGGCAGTGCATTGCAGAGGTTGCACTGTCCGCTGCCCCCAGGCAGTGAGGCAGTGCATTGCAAGAGTTCCACTGCCCACTGCCCCAGGGCAGTGAGGTAGTGCATTGCAGGAGTTCCACTGCCCACTGCTCTGGGACAGTGAAGCAGTGCATTGCAGGAGTTGCACTGTCCACTGCCCCCAAGCAGTGGGGCAGTGCATTGCAGGAGTTCCACTGCCCACTGAAGAAGATGGCCCCCCACTGGCCTTGCAGGAGACTCCGAGCACCCCTTGGGCAGGACTCCCCGTCCCCCCCGGGCCGGTGCGCCCGGTTCTCTAAAGAAGATGGCCCCCCATTGGCCCTGGCAGGAGACTCCGAACACCCCCTGGGCAGGACTCCCCGTCCCCCCCGGGCCGGTGCGCCCGGTTCTCTAAAGAAGATGGCCCCCCATTGGCCTTGCAGGAGACTCCGAACACCCCCTGGGCAGGACTCTCCGTCCCCCCCAGGCCGGTGCGCCCGGTTCTCTGAAGAAGATGGCCCCCCATTGCCCTGGCAGGAGACTCCGAACACCCCCTGGGCAGGACTCCCCGTCCTCCCCGGGCCGGTGCGCCCGGTTCTCTGAAGAAGATGGCCCCCCATTGGCCTGGCAGGAGACTCCGAACACCCCCTGGGCAGGACTCCCCGTCCCCCCCGGGCCGGTGCGCCCGGTTCTCTGAAGAAGATGGCCCCCCATTGGCCCTGGCAGGAGGCTCCGACCACCCCCTGGACTGGACTCCCCGTCCCCCCCAGGCCGGTGCGCCCGGTTATTGGAAGATGATGGCTCCCCATGGGCCTTGCAGGAGGTTCCGACCACCCCCTGGGCTGGGCTCCCCGTCCCCCCCAGGCCGGTGCGCCCGGTTATTGCAGGAGTTCCACTGCCCACTGCCCCCGGGCAGTGAGGCAGTGCATTGCAGGAGGTCCACTGCCCACTGCCCCAGGGCAGTGAGGCAGTGCATTGCAAGAGTTGCACTGCCCGCTGCCCCCAGGCAGTGGGCCAGTGCATTGCAGGAGTTCCACTGCCCACTGCCCCCAGGCAGTGAGGCAGTGCGTTGCAGGCGTTCCACTGCCCACTGCCCCCAGGCGGCGAGGCAGTGCATTGCAGGAGTTGCACTGCCCACTGCCCCCAGGCAGTGAGGCAGTGCGTTGCAGGAGTTCCACTGCCCACTGCCCCCAGGCAGTGAGGCAGTGCATTGCAGGAGTTGCACTGCCCACTGCCCCAGGGCAGTGAGGCAGTGCGTTGCAAGAGTTGCACCGCCCACTGCCCCCATGCAGTGACGCACTGCATTGCAGAAGTTGCAATGCCCACTGCCCCCAGGCAGCGAGGCAGTGCACTGCAGGAGTTGCACTGCCCACCGCCCCCCGGGCAGTGAGGCAGTGTATTGCAGGAGTTGCACTGCCCACTGCCCCCAGGCAGTGGAGCAGTGCATTGAAGGAGGTCCACTGCCCACTGCCCCCAGGCAGTGCGGCAGTGTATTGCAGGAGGTCCACTGCCCACTGCCCCCAGGCAGTGAGGCGGTGTATTGAAGGAGATCCACTGCCCACTGCCCCAGGGCAGTGGGGCAGTGTATTGCAGGAGTTGCACTGCCCACTGCCCCCGGGCAGTGAGGCAGTGCATTGCAGGAATTGCACTGCCCACTGCCCCCAGGCAGTGGGGCAGTGTATTGCAGGAGGTCCACTGCCCACTGCCCCCAGGCAGTGCGGCAGTGTATTGCAGGAGATGCCCGGCCCACTGCCCCAAGGGAGGGGGGCAGTGAGCGGCGGGAGAACCACTCCCCACTGCCCTCAGGCAATGCCAACAGTGCAGCAGGGCACACACAGTGCAGTGTGGTGCAGAGCACCAAGCAGTGCGGCACCACACAGAAGGCACTGGTGGTGCAGGGCGGCACGCAAGGTGCGGTGGGCAAATGAGACCCTGTGTGACTGCGCGCAGGCGTCGGCAAGGCAGTGTCGGCCAAGTGCGAGAGTGCACTGCTCCGGCTATGCCACAACACACTTACACACAGCGCGCACACAACACACACAGCCCAGCCCGTTTACCTGTACCCGTGGGTAGACATCCCGGCCTTTGCCTTTTGGTAACAGCGCCTTCGGCACACCACACCACACCACACCTCAGTACTCCCCAGCTCTACCCATGGGCTGGGTGCCGGGTGCGAAGCCCCGGACGACAGGGCCCGGGCACTGCCAATAGGCGGTGTACTAACAGTGTCGGGTGCGCGCACGTCCCAGTGCCAAGCACCATCCCCAGGGACCCCGCGGCCCCTAGTACCGGCCGCCTTGGCCCTGGGAACGGTCAGCGACCCCCAGTAGAGGACGGCTGACCTAGCCTCCCCCTCCTCTCCTCCCCTACGCGCCCGCCCACGCACCGGGCCCACACTGGAGCCCAGACATGCCCCCCCCCCCCCCCCGCGCACCTGCCCCAGCCCCCCCACAGCCGCCCCTGCGCGCGCCCCGGTGGCCCCTCCCCCCTGCGCCGCCTCCTCTCCTCGCCCCCTGCTGCCGCACCCGCCCCAAAACCCTCCCTGCCCATGCCCCTCTCACAGGCTGGCAGCGCCCGTGCGGCGCGCCTCCAGGGCCCCGCATCGGCGGCCGGCCGCGTGAACAACTGGGCCCGGACGCGCCACCGAGGAGGCTCCAGTGCGGGGTCTTCATGGCAAGCGTCCAGGTGTGCAGGTGGGAAGGGCCCCGGAGGGTGCATGTGGGGGCCCCCGCCCTAGCAGAGGCGCGGTGCCTGGAAGCTGGCCTGGGGGTCCCGGGGCCACAGGAGCAGAGGAGCAGGTCAAAGGCACCGCAGATGCAGTCACTTTCAGAAAGAGTCCACAATGTGCAGGCTGGACCTGCTGACTGGTTCTGCGAGGTGACTACTGCCCAGTGCACTGCCTGTCAGTGCAAAGACATTTGGCCAAGCGTGGGTAAACGGCAGGAGCGACTATGACACTCTTGAGGTAGCTGAATGCCTCGCCGACTGATTTTTAATGCACATGAATAGAAGCAGAGGATAGACGAAAATTGGATTGAGAATGCCCCCCAGGGCACCCGTCCGGCTGGACGCCCCGGTAAGGGTATCCAACATCCTTTGAGGTACGGTATAAGGCCCCCCGGCCACCACCCCGGCGCCAACACCAGGGAGGGCGTCCGGGAGGGGTAATAGCCCCCGATCCCCCAAAGGCAGCCCCAAAGGTGAGCGCACCACTGGAGGGGCATGTCTGCGGGGTAAACAAATGCGCTGAGTAAAACCCTAATGTAATAATTAGTGCCTACTGCCATAAGTAATGCTTAACCGGGTAAAACGGCCCTCTCCCGGTGCCGGTTTAGTGCGCAGCCCCCAGAGCCGGACCCGACCGGCCGTACTGAGGCGAGCCCAGAAATGGGTATGGCAGGCCAGACTTTAAGTGCTGGTAGCCACGCCTCAGTACACTCCGTGGGCTCATAAGGCCCACGGGGGCCCCAAACACCGTTACGTTCGGGAGTTAAGCCCCGGCGGTGTTTGGGGTTGTTCCTGGTTAAGAGGACTCACGTTGAGTCCCAGATACTGTTACCCCGGGGTTATGACCCCCGGTACTGCCTGCTTAGTTGCCTGCTGCTGCTAAGAGGTAGGAGGGAGTACCCACGGGTCCTGCCGGAGGCTCCGAACACCCCCTGGGCTGGGCTCCCCGTCCCCCCCAGGCCGGTGCGCCCGGTTCTCCGAAGATACTGGCCCCCCACTGGCCTTGCAGGAGGCTCCGAACACCCCCTGGGCTGGACTCCCCGTCCACCCCAAGCCGGTGCGCCCGGTTCTCAGAAGAAGATGGCCCCCCAATGGCCAAGCAGGAGGCTCCAAACACCCCCTGGGCTGGGCTCCCCGTCCCCCCCCGGCCGGTGCGCCCGGTTCTACGTCCCCACGGGCCCTGCAGGGCGCTCCGACCACCCCCTGGGCTGGACTCCCCATCCCTCCAGGCCGGTGTGCCCGGTTCTACGTCCCCACAGGCCCTGCAGGACGCTTCGACCACCCCCTGGGCAGGACTCCCCATCCCACCAGGCCGGTGCGCCCGGTTCTACGTCCCCACAGGCCCTGCAGGGCGCTCCGACCACCCCCTGGGCTGGACTCCCCATCCCCCCAGGCCGGTGTGCCCGGTTCTACGTCCCCACAGGCCCTGCAGGACACTCCGACCACCCCCTGGGGAGGACTCCCCATCCCCCCAGGCCGGTGGGCCCGGTTGTCCATCCCCGCAGGCCCCGCAGGAAACTCCGACCACCCCCTGGGCTGGACTCCCCATCCCCCCAGGCCGGTGTGCCCGGTTCTACGTTCCCACAGGCCCTGCAGGACGCTCCGACCACCCCCTGGGCAGGACTCCCCATCCCCCCAGGCCGGTGTGCCCGGTTCTACGTCCCCACAGGCCCTGCAAGACACTCCGACCACCCCTTGGGGAGGACTCCCCATCCCCCCAGGCCGGTGGGCCCGGTTGTCCATCCCCGCAGCCCCTGCAGGAAACTCCGACCACCCCCTGGGCTGGACTCCCCGTCCCCCCAGGCCGGTGTGCCCGGTTCTACGTCCCCACAGGCCCTGCAGGACACTCCGACCACCCCCTGGGCAGGACCCCCCACCCCCCCCGGGCCGGTGCGCCCGGTTGTCCATCCCCGCAGGCCCGGCAGGAAACTCCGACCACCCCCTGGGCTGGACTCCCCATCCCCCCAGGCCGGTGTGCCCGGTTCTACGCCCCCACATGCCCTGCAGGACGCTCCGACCACCCCCTGGGTAGGACTCCCCATCCCCCCAGGCCGGTGGGCCCGGTTGTCCATCCCCGCAGGCCCTGCAGGAAACTCCGACCACCCCCTGGGCTGGACTCCCCATCCCCCCAAGGCCGGTGTGCCCGGTTCTACGTCCCCACAGGCCCTGCAGGACGCTCCGACCACCCCCTGGGCAGGACTCCCCATCCCCCCAGGCCGGTGTGCCCGGTTCTACGTCCCCACAGGCCCTGCAGGACACTCCGACCACCCCCTGGGCAGGACTCCCCATCCCCCCAGGCCGGTGGGCCCGGTTGTCCATTCCCGCAAGCCCTGCGGAAAACTCCGGCCACCCGCTGGGCTGGACTCCCCGTCCCCCAAGGCCGGCGTGCCCGGTTCTACGCTACCACAGGCCCTGCGGGAGGCTCCGACCACCCCCTGGGCAGGACTCCCCGTCCCCCCAGGCCGGTGGGCCCGGTTGTCCATCCCCGCAGGCCCTGCAGGAAACTCCGACCACCCCCTGGGCTGGACTCCCCATCCCCCTAGGCCGGTGTGCCCGGTTCTACGTCCCCACAGGCCCTGCAGGACGCTCCGACCACCCCCTGGGCAGGACTCCCCGTCCCCCCGGGGCGGTGTGCCCGAATCTACCTCCCCACAGGCCCAGCAAGACACTCCGACCAACCCCTGGGCAGGACTCCCCATCCCCCCAGGCCGGTGTGCCCGAATCTACCTCCCCACAGGCCCTTCAGGACACTCCGACCACCCCCTGGGCAGGACTCCCCATCCCCCCAGGCCGGTGGGCCCGGTTGTCCATCCCCGCAGGCCCTGCAGGAAACTCCGACCACCCCCTGGGCTGGACTCCCCATCCCCCCAGGCCGGTGTGCCCGGTTCTACGTCCCCACAGGCCCTGCAGGACACTCCGACCACCCCCTGGGCAGAACTCCCCGTCCCCCCGGGCCGGTGTGCCCGGTTCTACCTCCCCGCAGGCCCAGCAAGACACTCCGACCACCCCCTGGGCTGGACTCCCCATCCCCCCAGGCCGGTGTGCCCGAATCTACATCCCCACAGGCCCTGCAGGACGCTCCGACCACCCCCTGGGCAGGACTCCCCATCCCCCCAGGGCCGGTGTACCCGGTTCTACCCCCCCACAGGCCCAGCAAGACACTCCGACAACCCCTCGGGCAGGACTCCTCATCCCCCCGGGCCGGTGTGCCCGATTCTACCTCCCCGCAGGCCCTACAGGACACTCCGACCACCCCCTGGGCAGGACTCCCCGTCCCCCCTGGCTGGTGTACCCGGTTCTACAGCCCCACAGGCCCTGCCGGACACTCCGACAACTGACCGCTGCCCGCTGCCCCCAGGCAGTGAGGCAGTGCATTGCAGAAGTTGCACTGCCCACTGCCCCAGGGCAGTGAGGCAGTGTAGTGCAGGAGTTGCACTGTCCACTGCCCCCAGGCAGTGGGGCAGTGCATTGCAGGAGTTGCACTGCCCACCGCCCCCAGGCAGTGGGGCAGTGCATTGCAGGAGTTGCACTGCCCACTGCCCCCAGGCAGTGAGGCAATGCATTGCAGGAGTTCCACCGCCCACTGCCCCAGGGCAGTGAGGCAGTGCATTGCAAGGGTTCCACTGCCCACTGCCCCCAGGCAGTGGGGCAATGCATTGCAGGAGTTCCACTGTCCACTGCCCCCAGGCAGTGAGGGAGTGCATTGCAGGAGTTGCACTGCCCACTGCCCCTAGCCAGTGAGGCAGTGCATTGCAGGAGTTCCACTGCCCACTGCCCCAGGGCAGTGAGGCAGTGCATTGCAAGGGTTCCACTGCCCACTGCCCCCAGGCAGTGGGGCAATGCATTGCAGGAGTTCCACTGTCCACTGCCCCAAGGCAGTGAGGGAGTGCATTGCACGAGTTGCACTGCCCACTGCCCCCAGCCAGTGAGGCAGTGCATTGCAGGAGTTGCACTGCCCACCGCCCCAGGGCAGTGAGGCAATGCATTGCAGGGGTTGCACTGCCCAATGCCCCCAGGCAGTGAGGCAGTGCATTGCAGGTGTTGCACTGTCCACCGCCCCCAGGCGGTGAGGCAGTGCATTGCAGGAGTTGCACTGCCCACTGCCCCCAGGCAGTGAGGCAGTGCATTGCAGGAGTTGCACTGCCCACTGCTTCCAGGCAGTGAGGTAATGCATTGCAGGGGTTGCGTTGTCCACTGCCCCCAGGCAGTGGGGCAGTGTATTGCAGGAGTTCCACTGCCCCCAGGCAGTGAGGCAGTGCATCGCAGGAGTTGCACTGCCCACTCCTCCTGGTGACCTGGCACCATTCTAAAAACCCTCAGGATGGTAGCTGTAGGACGGATTGCCTACACGCACTGCCACGCTTGAAACCAGTCGTGAATCGTCGTGATAGTCGTGCCACCACGTGACTCAGCTCTGCCATCGTGGCCCCCTCTCCGCTCAGCTCCACCCGTATGGTGCACTCTGTCTCTCCCTCTTACTCTCGTGTCTCCAAGGGCTGAGTGCCGCACCTCGGGTGCGTCCCTCCCCCTTGCTAGCCATTTCCTGCTCACAGCGGGCACAGCGTTCTACGTTCGGCTCTGGCAAGACGTCGACCTCGCCGTGGCAATCTTCCAGGCCGCTACGCGGGGAGCCGCGACGGGGACTGCATTCGACGTATCCGCCGCTCAAGCGTGACGCGTTGTGCAGGGGTATCATCAGTCGTCCGATTCGTCGTCCCACCGTGGGGCCCTCTCCCCCATGCGCCACTAGGGTTGCAGCACCACGCGCCAGCGCGGTGCTCCACTCGCACCCCCGCCCTCGTGTGTCCTGGGACCCCCGCTCGCCGACCCGGTCCGCCAGGCGGCCCCGTGTTCCTCCGCGCCATCGCGCCATGCTCTTTGTTTCGTCACACTATGGCCACGCTCGTGGTACCCTTTGTTTTTTTCCTGCGCGCCCCATCCGATTGGGGCTGCCTATGATGTCAGTGCACCTCCGTTTACCAACACCTCGATTTGTTACCCCCCCCGACAAATTGCGTCCACAGGCCACCCGCTCTTTTCTTGCCACAGCCTATCATGTCAGACCGCTCAACGCCGTCCCAGGACACCCCCTCTCCCGCCCCCGACACCGGTCGACGCGGCACCATTCGTCGGGGGCCGTTCCCCATGTTTCTGATGGAAATCGCCCAGTCCGAAGATGCTGACCGTCTCCTGCGAGAGCTGGACATGCCGAAGGATGACGCACTGGAAGCAGCTGATACAGCTATCCGGGCCACCGACCCAGCCCTGGCTGACTTGTGTGATGCCCTGCGATGGACGGCTGCCAACGGCGACATCCAGGCTATTACAGCTGTGACGGGGGTGTGGACGCCGCGGGGGCTCCTGCTCACAGCCACCGTAACAGTCGCCGCACGCCCGTCTGACACGAAGGTCATCGAACACGTCCCCCTGTCGCTGGTGCAGAGAGGCCCACTGCTGGAGTATGTCTCCAAGGACCCTGAGGCCCTCGCAGCGGCGCTCGTCACGCGGTGGAGTCCAAGCCATGTTCCGATCTCAGCGTCACGCCTCCGCGGCCAAGTCTTCAAGGGCCTGTACACGGCCCGCGAACAGCCGCCGCCCATCGACACTACCGCCCCTCCAGACATCCAAAGCCAAAGTCTCCCACAAGATCCACAAACCCATCAGCCAGTTCCTTGCCCCCCACCTCAGACCGTCATGGGACCGCCTCCGCACCCGAGAGGTGGTTGCGGCCTTTTGGGCGCTGCCCAACGGCGTGCATGCGGTCCTGCAAGCAGCCCATATCCCGACGGCAGACCTCGTCCCGCTGAAGTTCGGACTTCTGGCGTGGGCCTCCTCCGTTTGCCTCACAGGGCAGTACACGCCAGCCCCGGTTCCCACGCCCCCCGCCCTCGCCAACAAGGGCATGTGGTCCCCTGAGCAGCTGCGGCCGCTGCTCGAATGCTCGGTCCTGCCGATCCGCAGCGCGCAGCTGCTGCATTGGATCGAGCAGGCTGGCGAGCATTCCTGGGCCACAGCCCCCACTTTCGCCCTGCTGCAGGCCGGCATCGCCGACACCGCCAGCCCGCCCCCGCTCAGACCGCCCAGCCACGCACCTTACCTCACCAAAGGGCAAGCAGCGCCCGGCCCCGCCGGCACTCTGTTCGCCACGGCGGCGTTCACCCCAGCGTCAACCCTGTACCAGTCCCAAGACAAGCCCACCCCTTCGGGGTCCGAACCATCACCTTCATCACTGTTGCCCGAGCAGACAAGGCTTTCTTTCAATCTCCCAGAGCCCGCCTCCCAGGTACCACCGGCTGCCGCAGACCCCACGCCTCTGGAGTCACCAACCCCGGCCGTCGGATCAGCCCCCCCAGTCCCTCCCAGGTGGGGGAGCCTTTCGTCCCGGACCTGGATGTCACGGCCTACTCCACCGACTACGCTCAATTGCGTGACGAGTACGAGGCCCAGCAGCGGGAGCTGGCCGTGGCACGGAGCGACCTGGAGTCCCTCACACGGGATCTGGACATGGTTCGCATAGACCGAGATAATGCCCAGCAGTAGGCCCAGCGTTACGCCGCGGCACAGCGGCAGGCCGAGGCCGTTCGGCTCAACAGCTTCATCAGGTCGGTTCCCCCCCTCCTGTCCATTGCCACCAAACTCCACGGCCTCCAGTCGACGCCGCCGGCGTTCGCCAACGCCGTGCGCAGTACCGTTCCGGCTTCATTCGAGCTGCCCCCCCCCCGGCTCTCAGCAGTTCCTGGTCCTCGTGCCGGTCATACTCGCCGCAGCAGTTCTCACCTCGCCCCAGGCACCCAACCTCGAGGAGTTAGCCGAGTTCCTCCGCAGGGCTATGGCCGCGCCAGGCGCCGTGCCGGTCCCGGAGACCCCTGCGCGTGCACCCGAGTTGTCGTTCGCTGTCCCGGACCCGATCCCTAAGGCCAAGGCGTTTTCTGCCTTTCGGGCGCCGGGCGCTACTGCCCAGCCGCCGTCACCTACGGCGTCACCTACTGATGCCGCCCTGGCCTCCCTGCTGGAATGGATCCCGGAGATCCCCAAGGGCTGTGAGGACGAGGTTGCGCACGCGCTCCACCTCCAGCTCTTCCGTCAGTACGGCGCGAACGTCAACACCCTCCCGCAGTCGCCGATTCGGGAACAGTGGGCCTGGGTCCGCAGCCATGCGCCCAGCCTGCCCGGCATCGCAGAAGTCCTGCGCTCCTTCCTCTCCAACCCCCTTGCGGTCCAACGGGTTACTGACAGTCCAGCCACCTCCCCAGCAGAAGCTGCAGCCGCCAACCAGGCACAGGGCGGGGCGAAAAAGAAGGGGTATACGCCCCAAAAAATTGACCCGCAGACTTTCTCGAAAGCCCTGTGGGTCGGCTGGCAAGAAGTCGACGATCCGCCGTCCGGTGAAGTTGATGCAGGACTCCTCGGTGGTATCCTTAGGGATAAATTTGGCGCAGGCCTTTCCTCCATTACCGATGAACAATTAAACCATACAGCCAAATTCACGATTGTCGGAGTCCGACCAGCAGAGTATGAGCGAGGCATGCGACTGACCAGGCAGCACACGGCTCGTGGCTGGCGAGTGACATGGGCCGAATCAAAGAAACAACCGTTCACGCCCTGGGTGCCTGACCCTGACCGAGACCATTCGCCCCGAAAAACTCATCGGGGAAGCCGCGGGAAGCAGCGCCGTCCACGGGACCCTGACGATCAGGTGGACCTTGCGGCGACGTCAGGATCGGAAGGAGAACCGGACCCCAAATATCAGCGCAGGTACAGCCCCCGCCGCTCGGACCGGTCCCCGTCCCGCCGCCGCAGCCCAGGCCATCGCCGCGACAGCTCGCCGCCGAGGCGTCGTAGCGCGTACCGCGATGAACCCCGAGCGCATTCCAGCCGCCACGACCACCATGCAGCAGCCCCCCTCCAGCCCTACCCGTACTCGGGGGACCCCCACGACCCCCGGGTGGCCATGGCCCACAACCCCTACGCTCCCCCGCCCTGGAGCCCCCCAGCCGACCCCCACCGCTTCCAGCCGTACTTCGGTCGGCATCCGCGAGACCGGTAGCCCGGGACATGGCGGGGCGCAACGAGGACATCCCTGACGCTGTGTCTCAGCTCCACCACTCCCACCTCGACGGCGTCCCCCACATCCGGGATCTGCACCTGGGCGCATACACTCCCAGCTCCCCCCCCAGAGAGTGGGGCCTGGTACCGGTGCCGGCCCCAGGCACTGCCCAGTTCATCCCACCCCCCTACGCCCTCGAAATGTGCCTGCACCTGCCGGTGGGTGTGCACTATTACCGGGCGTGCAGCGGGGCGGACCCCTGGCCCCGTGACGTTCTGTTGTTAGTGGGCGCCGTGCACTGTGTGCAGGTGGCGGGTTCCCATCAGTTGCAGCTCTGCCGCAAGGGCCTGCCCCCCACCTCCTTCATCTTGCCCGAGCACCACCACGTGGTCCTCCCACAATCCCTACACAGCCGTGTCTCCATCACAGCCACAGGCCTCACCCGGGCCAGTGTCTTGGCGATAGCGGCCACGTACCACCACCGGCACCTCCGCAAGTGGGTGCGAGGCCTGCCTCGCGCCCTCCCCGCAGCCGTAGACCGCAAGCTAACCCAGCACTCCACCGCCGCCGGCTCCTGCCCTGGTCCCCCCCTTGCCGGCCACGTGTCACCCCGCCCGGACGTGATGACCCTCAACGTGCAGATGTCCCTGCGACCTAAGCTCCGCGCCCTGGACGTCCTGGTGCGCGAGTGCCAGTACCCGCTAACCCTGCATGTTCAAGAAGCGGGAGCCCTGATCATCCAACGGGTGCATCCCCTATACCACACCATCCAGGCACCAGCAAGAGTGGCTGGGGGATGTGCCACTCCCCTCTACAGGACCCCGGACCTGGCCGTGACCAGCCACAGCGCCCACCCGTCGGGACGGGCCCTCGTCACACACTTCACCATGGCGGGCGTGACCCACTGCCACGCCAACGTGTATTTCCCCGCCGACGGGAACCTCGACACCCTCCAAGAAATCCTGGATTGGGTATACCCGTACCTCCTCCTCACCCCGGCTAGAGTGGTTGTCCTGACAGGGGACCTGAACGCCAATTGCCGCTGGGTCTCGCACCTCCCTGTCTCCCCTGCCTCCCTCTGTGACCTCGTCCTCCCCACGCTCGCGCGCCTTGGGATGCGCCGTCTGCGCCCCCTTGCAGAGGCCCCCACGTAGGTGAGCCCGCAAGGTTTCGCAGGTGCCCTGGACCACATCTTCCTCCGCGCCCCTTCGGAAGCAGCCCACACCACGGAGGTGCGCTCCGACTCCAGTTTCCCATCTGACCACCTACCCGTGACTGCCACCCTCCATGACCTCCCGCCAGCGCCCCAATTGGTGTGACCTTCGAAAAAGGGCCGCTTCCCCATCCCGCGGGAGACCCTCGCCAGCCAGCTCCGCACCCTCAACGACACTTTTCGGGCCGAGCTCACTACGCCGACCCCAGGCGCGCCCCACGCGCAGCCACGCTATACCGTGCTGACCTCGGCGCTATACGCCGCAGCTACGGCTGCCTACGGGCCCCCCGTCCCCAGCCAGCCGGTACCATCGACGATACGTGTCCACGTCGCCAACCTTCAACGCTACACCCTCGCCTACCCAGATTGGGCATCCCAATCGTCGCACCTCGTGGAGGTCGCCCGCCTCGAAGACCGCATCCGAGCGGCCTGGGACGTTCTCCTTCTGGAGAAGGATATAGGGCTGGCGCCCCTACCCGCTGCCCCTGGCCAGCCCACCAAAGTGGACTACCGCCGCACGTGAGGGGCGCGCTATGTACCCCCGGCGGATCCTGTCTACGTGGTAGGCGTCCCGGTGCCTCTCCATCAACAAGCCGCCGTTGCGTTAGACCAGCTACGCCAAAGGCACCTTGCCCCTCTTGAGGCACTCTCACTCGCGCGCGTCCGGACCATCACGGGATGGGAGGGCAGGCCGCTCGGCCCACCACCCAACGCCACCATCGCAAACTTGCGAGCCATCATCCGCCGGGCGGCGGCCACTGTGCCGTACCACGATTTACTGGAGTACCGGCTGTTCGGTAAATTGGAGGATGCCCAATTTGCGACGATTGTGGACCTGATCAACAGTATTCTCCGTGGGGTACCCGTGCCCCAGGCACACTCTGCAGATTTCATCAACCTTGCAAAAAAGACGCCGCACGGCCCCATTGCAAACGGCAGGCCGCTCACCAATCTGGCCACGATATGGAAGCTCACGGCCGCCCTCATCAAAGACCACTACCAGCCCGCCTGGTTCAGGGCGGCATCCTGCCGCCCTACCAGTTCAGGATGTCCCCGCACTGCTCCTCCGTGGAGCTACTCCGCGTCCTACACGATGTATGGTGGGACCGCTGGCGCCGGCACCTCGAAGCGTGGGTCCTGTCGGACGATGTCCGCCACGCGTATGGCTCCATCAACCACACCACCGAGTACGCCGTCCTAACCGCCGCAGGGATCTCCCCGGCCGACGCCGCGACCCTTCAGCACCATGACCGCGCCCTTGAGGTGCACATGGGAGGGGCTGACGGGCGCTCTCCGTCCTCCACCCGGCTGGGGGCCGGCACGGGGCAAGGATGCCCCATGTCCGGCATGAAGTACTGCATATATGGCGAAGTTCGGGGACACGAAGCCTGCCGTTCCGTCCCCCCCGCCGACACCCCCGCGGGCCCGCTGAACCGGGTTCTCCTGATGGATGATACCCAGTGGCTGCCCGGCGACCGTTGCCGATTGCCCGCCCTCGCCAGCGTCATTGAGAGGGGAGGCCGCCTCACCAACCTCCACTCTGACCCGACCAAAACAGTCTTGGTCGGCACGGACATGCGCGATGGTCAGGTCCATTTCCTCAACGACACGGTATACCTCAATGGTCACCCCGTGCGCTGTGCCACAAGCCAGGACTACGTCCGCGTCCTTAGCCGCCATGCCCTTCCCCACCTCTTCCATCCCGTCGACTCCAGGCGCCTGTTCTCGGGCACCCGCGCTGCGTGCCGAGCGCTCCGCGCCCCACGACTTCCCGCCCACTACCCCCTCGCCATGTATGCCGCCAAGTGCCATGGGACGGTCAACTGGTTTACCAGTGTCCGCCCCCCCTCCTACGGGGCTCTGCGCGTGCTGGACGCCATGACTGCCTCGGCCATGCGCGCCACCGCTGGGTGGGCCCTCTCTGCCTCTGCCCACTTCCTCCGCGGGGTCCCCGAAGGGGGAGTCGGTATCCCCCCGGCACCGGTCATTGGGTTTGCTAACTTCTTCGGCGTCTACATCCGGCACCTGAACCACCCCAACCCCCTGGTCTGCCGGTCCACGCGCCACGGGCTCCTGACTGCCCTCTGGCGGTTCCATCCTTCCCAGCCCTGCCTCACCTCAGAGCTCGGGCTCCGGTGCACTGCACACCCCACGGATCACGATCTGTTTGTCGCCCTGTGCCACCAGTGCGACATCTCCATCCACTTGCCCCCTGACAGCCATCTGCCACGCCACACCCCCCATGTGCTGGCCCTGTCGTCCCCCGGACTTGAGGTCCAGGACACCCATGCGTGGATGCTTGCGGGCCATCGCAGTGCAGAGGACGCGCGACGTAAGGGGTGGCCCCGGGCGTCGCCCCGCCCCACTCCGCCGGTCGGCACCGCCCCCCCGGTTAGGCGTTGCCAAGCGGTGACTGTGGCAGTCCCCACGTTCTCCTGGCTCCCTGAGAACTATGGGATCCTCCACGACGCGTCGTGGTGCCCGAAGACCCGGCGCTGCGGCGGGGCAGTGGCGGTGTTCTGCCCCGTCACCCTCCGGTACCAGCTGTACCCCGTCCCCATACCCTTGAGGCTGGACAACGCCTACACGGCGGAGCTGTACACGGCATGGGTGGCCCTCACCGCCAGGGGGCCTTCAGCCGACCCTGCCTTCGGCTTCCGATCCGGTGCGTGGCACTTTGCGGACTGCAAAGGGTACATCACAGCCCAGGAGGGGCGCCGCGAGCCGGAGGACTCGCTACAAGGGGATCTCATAAGAGCGTGTCGCAACATGGCCCACGGTCACACCCCTCCCCGTCACCTCTATTCCCATATCGCCGGCACCTGGCTCGATGCCCTGCTAGACCAGGTAGACGAGGCGGCAGGGCGAGCTGCGGACACCTGCCCAGACGCCGTGGGATGGCTCAGCCCCCTACAGCAACCCCGTGTCTGCTTCTCCCACGCGGGCCTCCAGGTCCACGACGCCATGCCCCACGCGCGCCGCGCCTTGCTCGCCTCCCACCACGCCTACTGTGCATCCCCCCCGCCCCAGCGCCACCCCGCCCTCAACGAGTACGCCAACGTCGTCAGCCACGGCCTCATCACATGGGGGGACCACCTCACGGTCACCGGCATCCGCCTCTCCCTGTTCCCCCCGAGGGACACGCCCTGCCCCCTCTGCAACATGCCCGCCTCCGGGGACCACGTCCTCTCTTGCCCGCTTGACCCGCTCATCCGCGCCCACTACCATCGGTGGCTTGCGGCCCGACTCTCCCAGAGGTGCCGTGCCTGGCGCCACTGTACGCCCACTGCTTGGGGCACCCTCGTCCTTTGGGGGGACGAGCCGTTCATGCTGGCTGTGGATGGCTCCCCGGCCCACCACACCTTCGCCACCTACACTATCGGTCGTCTCGGAACCATCTCCACGCCCTACAGGGATGCCCTGCTACACAGGGGTCTGCGTCCTGCGCGTCTCCGTCGCCGTCTCTGCGACGTCGTTCTTACTACCGTCCTCCTACATAAGCGGCACGCGGTGCCCGTCCTACCTCTTGCCGACCACTTCTCCCCCCAGAAGGGAGGCCCCGTGAACCAATCCCTCACCGGCCGCCCTTCGCGGGCGTGGTATCACGTGGCCAACTGGGCCCCGACGCCTGGATCGCCCAGGTGGCCAGCCTGGGACGTCATCCTGGGCCTGTGGCTGTCAGGAGACCTCCTCCTGGCCCCCAAGATGACGACCGCCAATTCCACCCAGGACAAGTGCAGTCCGTACCGAGTCTTGTATGTGTACAACGAGACGAACCAGATTCCGCCGGCCGTACGACGGGACATAGGACTGGAGACCTATGACGTGATCATCTTGGACAGTCTCGGCCGGCACGGGCTTGCCCCCCATCTCCCGGATCAGCGCCGCCTCTGGGCCATCCATTACGGTGGCAATGGACGGAGCCTGGAGGCCAGTCTCCTTGGGGATGTGATCCCCTCATGGTGTGCCGCACTACATTCGGCGTTCTCGGCCATCCTTACTGCGGCTTCCCAGGGCCCCCGGACGGTCTTCAAAGACATGCAGGTGGCCCTGAGCCGGCGCGCCCCGTGGCCTTGTCCCCGCCCGTGACCCGTCCTCGACCTCCCGCGCCCGGACCGTTCCGGTACAGCGCGCAGTCGTGCCAGACCGCGCTCCTTGTCTGGCGGCGTTCTAAGCCAGGGGTGATGCCCCGGGAGACCCACATCTTCCGTGCCCGTTGATCTTGGAACGCCGAGTCGGGTGGATCCAGGACAGGTCGGAGCGGTTGGTGGCCGGGACCGGAGTGCAGATCGGACCGTAGCGTTGTTGTACGCCGGCGCTGTGACCCAGACGGCCTGCTGGGAGGAGCGTTCTCAGGTGTCCAACGAGATTCGTCTTACTCTATTGGAGTTAAGACGGAGGACTCCCTCGGCAGAGCCTGCGTGGGGCCCCCGAGGGACGACGCCACGGCTCACCGTACGTGGGACCACGGCAGGCGCTCCTCCTCCTCCTCCTCCTCCTCCCGGGCAGTGAGGCGGTGTATTGCGGGAGTTCCACTGCCCACTGCCCCCGGGCAGTGAGGCAGCGCATTGCAGGAGTTGCACTGCCCACTGCCTCCAGGCAGCGAGGCAGTGCATTGCATGAGTTGAACTGCCTGCTGCCCGAGGGCAGTGAGGCAAAGCACTGCAGGAGTTGCACTGCCCACTGCCCCCAGGGAGTGAGGCAGTGCATTGCAGGAGCTGCACTGCCCACTGCCCCCAGGCAGTGAGGCAGTGCATTGCAGGAGTTGCACTGCCCACTGCTCCCGGGCAGTGAGGCAGTGCATTGCAGGAGTTGCACTGCCCACTGCCCCCAGGCAGTGGGGCAGTGCATTGCAGGAGTTGCACTGTCCACTGCCCCCAGGCAGTGGGGCAGTGTATTGCAGGAGTTGCACTGCCCGCTGCCCCCAGGCAGCGGGGCGGTGCACTGCAGGAGTTGCACTGCCTACTGCCGGAGGGCAGTGAGGCAGTGCATTGCAAAAGTTGCACTGCCCACTGCCCCCAGGCAGTGCGGCAGTGTATGGCAGGAGTTGCGCTGCCCACTGCCCCCAGGCAGTGGGGCAGAGCATTGCAGGAGTTGCACTGCCCCCTGCCCCCAGGCAGTGAGATAGGGCATTGCAGGAGTTGCGCTGCCCCCTGCCCCCAGGCAGTGGGGCAGAGCATTGCAGGAATTCAACTGCCCCCTGCCCCCAGGCAGTGGGGCAGAGCATTGCAGGAGTTGCACTGCCCCCTGCCCCCAGGCAGTGAGATAGGGCATTGCAGGAGTTGCGCAGCCCCCTGCCCCCAGGCAGTGGGGCAGAGCATTGCAGGAATTCCACTGCCCACTGCCCCCAGGCAGTGAGGCGGTGCATTGCAGGAGTTGCACTGCCTACTGCCCGAGGGCAGTGAGGCAGTGCATTGCAGGAGTTGCACTGCCCACTGCCCCCAGGCAGTGAGGCAGTGTATTGCAGGAGTTCCACTGCCCACTGCCCCCAGGCAGTGAGGCAGTGCGTCGCAGGAGGTGCACTGCCCACTGCTCCCGGGCAGTGAGGCGGTGTACTGCGGGAGTTTCACTGTCCACTGCCCCCAGGCAGTGAGGCAGTGCATTGCAGGAGTTGCGCTGCCCACTGCCCCCAGGCAGTGGGCCAGAGCGTTGCAGGAGTTCCACTGCCCACTGCCCCCAAGCAAGGAGGCAGTGCATTGCAGGAGTTGCACTGCCCACTGCCCCTAGGCAGTGAGGCAGTCAGTGCATTGCAGGAGCTGCACTGCCCACTGCCCCCAGGCAGTGTGGCAGTGTATTGCATGAGTTGCACTGCCCCCTGCCCCCAGGCAGTGAGATAGGGCATTGCAGAAGTTGCGCTGCCCCCTGCCCCCAGGCAGTGGGGCAGAGCATTGCAGGAATTCCACTGCCCACTGCTGCTAGGCAGTGAGGCAGTGCATTGCAGGAGTTGCACTGCCCACTGCCCCCAGGCAGTGAGGCAGTGCGTCGCAGGAGTTGCACTGCCCACTGCTCCCAGGCAGTGAGGCGGTGTACTGCGGGAGTCACAGTGTCCACTGCCCCCAGGCAGTGAGGCAGTGCATTGCAGGAGTTGCGCTGCCCACTGGCCGCAGACAGTGTGGCAGAGCATTGCAGGAGTTCCACTGCCCACTGCCCCCAAGCAGTGAGGCAGTGCATTGCAGGAGTTGCACTGCCCACTGCTCCCAGGCAGTGTGGCAGTGTATTGCAGGAGTTCCACTGCCCACTACCCCCAGGCAGTGAGGTAGTGTGTCGCAGGAGTTGCACTGCCCACTGCTCCCAGGCAGTGAGGCGGTGTACTGCGGGAGTCACAGTGTCCACTGCCCCCAGGCAGTGAGGCAGTGCATTGCAGGAGTTGCGCTGCCCACTGGCCCCAGACAGTGAGGCAGTGCATTGCAGGAGTTGCGCTGCCCACTGCTCCCAGGCAGTGTGGCAGTGTATTGCAGGAGTTCCACTGCCCACTGCCCCCAGGCAGTGGGGCAGTGCATTGCTGGAGTTGCACTGCCCACTGCCCCCAGGCAGTGTGGCAGTGTATTGCAGGAGTTCCACTGCCCACTGCCCCAGGGCAGTGAGGCAGTGCATTGCAGGAGTTGCACTGCCCACTGCCCCCAGGCAGTGAGGCAGTGCATTGCAGGAGTTGCACTGCCCACCGCCCCAGGGCAGTGAGGCAATGCATTGCATGAGTTGCACTGCCCACTGCCCCCAGGCAGTGAGGCAGTGCATTGCAGGAGTTGCACTGCCCGCTGCTTCCAGGCGGTGAGGTAATGCATTGCAGGAGTTCCACTGCCCACTGCCCCCAGGCAGTGAGGCAGTGCATCGCAGGAGTTGCACTGCCCACTCCTCCCGGGCAGTGAGGCAGTGCATTGCAGGAGCTGCACTGCCCACTGCCCCCAGCCAGTGAGGCAGTGCATTGCAGGAGCTGCACTGCCCACTGCCCCCAGGCAGTGCGGCAGTGGATTGCAGGAGTTGCACTGCCCACTGCCCCCAGCCAGTGGGGCAGTGCATTGCAGGAGCTGCACTGCCCACTGCCCCCAGGCAGTGAGGCAGTGTGTCGCAGGAGTGGCACGGCCTGCTGCCCGAGGGCAGTGAGGCAGTGCATTGCAGGAGTTGCACTGCCCACTGCTCCCAGGCAGTGGGGCAGTGCATTGCAGGGGTTCAACTGCCCACTGCCCCCAGGCAGTGGGGCAGTCAATTGCAGGAGTTGCACTGTCCACTGTTCCCAGGCGGTGGGGCAGTGTATTGCAGGAGTTGCACTGCCCGCTGCCCCCAGGCAGCGGGGCAGTGCACTGCAGGAGTTGCACTGCCTACTGCCCGAGGGCAGTGAGGCAGTGTATTGCAGAAGTTGCACTGCCCACTGCCCCCAGGCAGTGCGGCAGTGTATGGCAGGAGTTGCGCTGCCCACTGCCCGCAGGCAGTGGGGCAGAGCATTGCAGGAGTTGCACTGCCCCCTGCCCCCAAGCAGTGAGATAGGGCATTGCAGGAGTTGCGTTGCCCCCTGCCCCCAGGCAGTGGGGCAGAGCATTGCAGGAGGTCCACTGCCCACTGCCCCTAGGCAGTGAGGCAGTGCATTGCAGGAGTTGCACTGCCTACTGCCCGAGGGCAGTGAGGCAGTGCATTGCACGAGTTGCACTGCCCACTGCCCCCGGGCAGTGAGGCAGTGTATTGCAGGAGTTCCACTGCCCACTACCCCCAGGCAGTGAGGCAGTGCGTCGCAGGAGTTGCACTGCCCACTGCTCCCGGGAAGTGAGGCGGTGTACTGCGGGAGTTCCACTGCCCACTGCCCCCAGGCAGTGAGGCAGTGCATTGCAGGAGTTGCACTGCCCACTGCCCCTAGGCAGTGAGGCAGTCAGTGCATTGCAGGAGCTGCACTGCCCACTGCCCCCAGGCAGTGTGGCAGTGTATTGCAGGAGTTCCACTGCCCACTGCCCCAGGGCAGTGAGGCAGTGCATTGCAGGAGTTGCACTGCCCACTGCCCCCAGGCAGTGAGGCAGTGCATTGCAGGAGTTGCACTGCCCACCGCCCCAGGGCAGTGAGGCAATGCATTGCAGCAGTTGCACTGTCCACCGCCCCCAGGCGGTGAGGCAGTGCATTGCAGGAGTTCCACTGCCCACTGCCCCCAGGCAGTGAGGCAGTGCATTGTAGGAGTTGCACTGCCCACTGCTTCCAGGCAGTGAGGTAATGCATTGCAGGGGTTGCACTGTCCACTGCCCCCAGTCAGTGGGGCAGTGTATTGCAGGAGTTCCACTGCCCACTGCCCCCAGGCAGTGAGGCAGCGCATTGCAGGACTTGCACTGCCCACTGCCCCCAGGCAGTGGGGCAGAGCATTGCAGGAGTTCCACTGCCCACTGCCCCCAGGTAGTGAGGCAGTGCATTGCATGCGTTGAAACGCCTGCTGCCCCAGGGCAGTGAGGCAGTGCACTGCAGGAGTTGCACTGCCCACTGCCCCCAGGCAGTGAGGCAGTGCATTGCAGGAGCTACACTGCCCACTGCCCCCAGGCAGTGCAGCAGTGGATTGCAGGAGTGGCACTGCCCACTGCCCCCAAGCAGTGAGGCAGTGCATCGCAGGTGTTGCACTGCCTGCTGCCCGAGGGCAGTGAGGCAGTGCACTGCAGGAGTTGCACTGTCCACTGCCCCCAGCCTCGTCAGGCCGGGCCCACCCCGCCCGCCACCCGTCCAGGACTCCTCCCTGGGCCAGAGGTGCAGCCTGTGAGGGGCAGATGCACCACTGCCACACACAGTGCACCTGCTCGATATCTGGTGGCCTGGCACCAGGATAAAAACCCCCAGGATGGTAGCTGTGGGACGGATTGCCCACAAGCACAGCCAGGCAACGGCCACGTGTTTACCCACTCACTCACTCACTCACTCACCCACTCACTCACTCGCTCACTCACCCGCGTCAGCCCAGGGCCCACCCCTGCCACCCTCCGAGGGCCCCCCAGCCGCCCAGGCTTACCCACGCCCCCCCTTCACGCGCCGGCTCACTGGCAGGGTACCACCGTGGTGCCGTCGACAAATACGTGCGTCGCCGTGGCAAGATCTTCGGGGCAAAGCGCCATCGTGGCACTGCCCAGCCGTGACGCCAGTCCAGTGGCGAGGCGCCATCGTGGTGCCGCCAGCGTGCACGTGCGCCATCGTGGCGCGGCTGACACACAGGTATGCCATTGCTGTGCCTCCTCTAGGGCCATGCGACACCAGCACAGTCGCAGAGCACCACCGTGGTGCCGCCAACGCCCGGGTACGCCGTCGCGGCGCCGACTGAACGCCCGTGCGTTGTCGTGGCGCCGGCTCAGTGGCAGAGCACAATCGTTGTGCCGCCAACACGCACGTGCGCCGTCATGGCGCGGTTTCCGGTGCAGAGCGCCACCGTGGCGCCACCCAGACCCGTGGAGCGTTTGCGCCAGCCTTGCCATGGTGTTTCCTCCAGGCCAATATTCGAGGCACCATTGTTGGGTCTGCACCTGGCGCTCCGCTAACCGTGACACCTCGTGCAGGGGTGCTTTGTCGTCGGCGGTGCTCACCGCCTCGCGTGACTTCGGCGGTCCTCACCGCCTCGCCCAGCCACCAGGCGCAATGGCAGGACACCGTCGTGGTGCCTTCGCCGTAGACGTACGCCGTCGTGGCGCGACCTCCAGAGCAGAGCACCACAGACGCACCGCCCCAACAGCCAAGCACCAATGTGCCGCGACAACGATGGCGGAGCACCACCGTGGTGCCGCCAACTCACCAGTGCGTCGCCACAGCGCGACCTCCAGGGCAGCGCGCCACCATGGCGGCGCCCAGACAACCGTGCGCCGACAAGGCGCTGACGCACGTCCCGCACCCACAGAACCCGGGGGTACCCAGGCCCCCGGCGGTGCGCGTGATCGTGTAACGTGACCGTACTCGCGCCGCCGGCGGTACTCAGCCCGCCGGCAGTGCGCATAGTCGTGCTGGGCCGCGTTCTATTTAGCCCGGCGACGTTTCCAAGTCGGGGGTGATGCCCCGGGAGACCCACACCTTCCGTGCCCGTTGATCCTGGGACATCACCGCGGGTGTTATCCAGGACAGGTCGGAGCGGTCGGTGGCCGGGACCGGAGAGCAGATCGGACCGTAGCGTGGTCGTACACCGGCGCTTAGGCCCAGACGGCCTGCTGGGAGGGGCGTTCTCAGGTGTGCGACGAGATTCGTCTTACTCTAGCGGAGGTAAGACGGAGGACTCCCTCGGCAGAGCCTGCGTGGGGCCCCCGAGGGACGACGCCAAGGGTCACCGTACGTGGGACCGCGGCAGGCGCTCCTCCTCCTCCTCGTCCTCCTGCCCCCAGCCACGGAGGCACTGCATTGCAGGAGCTGCACTGCCCACTGCCCCCAGGCAGTGCGGCAATGGATTGCAGGAGTGGCACTGCCCACTGCCCCCAGGCAGTGAGGCAGTGCATTGCAGGAGTTGCACTGCCCACTGCTCCCAGGCAGTGAGGCAGTGCATTGCAGGGGTTCAACTGCCCACTGCCCCCAGGCAGTGGGGCAGTGCATTGCAGGAGTTGCACTGTCCACTGCCCCCAGGCAGTGGGGCAGTTTATTGCAGGAGTTGCACTGCCCGCTGCCCCCAGGCAGCGGGGCAGTGCACTGCAGGAGTTGCACTGCCTACTGCCCGAGGGCACTGAGGCAGTGCATTGCAGAAGTTGCACTGCCCACTGCCCCCAGGCAGTGCGGCAGTGTATGGCAGGAGTTGCGCTGCCCACTGCCCCCAGGCAGTGGGGCAGGGCATTGGAGGAGTTGCACTGCCCCCTGCCCCCAGGCAGTGAGATAGGGCATTGCAGGAGTTGCGCTGCCCCCTGCCCCGAGGCAGTGGGGCGGGGCATTGCAGGAATTCCACTGCCCACTGCCCCTAGGCAGTGAGGCGGTGCATTGCAGGAGTTGCACTGCCTACTGCCCGAGGGCAGTGAGGGGGTGCATTGCATGCGTTGAACTGCCTGCTGCCCGAGGGCAGTGAGGCAGTGCACTGCAGGAGTTGCACTGCCCACTGCCCCCAGCCAGTGAGGCAGTGCATTGGAGGAGCTGCACTGCCCACTGCCCCGAGGCTGTGCGGCAGTGGATTGCAGGAGTGGCACTGCCCACTGCCCCCAGGCAGTGGGGCAGTGCATTGCAGGAGTTGCACTGCCCACTGCTCCGAGGCGGTGAGGCAGTGCATTGCAGGGGTTCAACTGCCCACTGCCCCCACGCAGTGGGGCAGTGCATTGCAGGAGTTGCACTGCCTACTGCCCGAGGGCACTGAGGCAGTGCATTGCAGAAGTTGCACTGCCCACTGCCCCCAGGCAGTGAGATAGGGCATTGCAGGAATTGCGCTGCCCCCTGCCCCCAGGCAGTGAGATAGGGCATTGCAGGAATTGCGCTGCCCCCTGCCCCCAGGCAGTGAGGCAGAGCATTGCAGGAATTCCACTGCCAACTGCCCCCAGGCAGTGAGGCGGTGCATTGCAGGAGTTGCACTGCCTACTGCCCGAGGGCAGTGAGGCAGTGCATTGCAGGAGTTGCACTGCCCACTGCCCCCAGGCAGTGAGGCAGTGTATTGCAGGAGTTCCACTGTCCACTGCCCCCAGGCAGTGGGCCAAAGCATTGCAGGAGTTCCACTGCCCACTGCCCCCAGGCAGTGAGGCAGTGCATTGCAGGAGTTGCGCTGCCCACTGCCCCCAGGCAGTGGGCCAGAGCATTGCAGGAGTTCCACTGCCCATTGCCCCCAAGCAAGGAGGCAGTGCATTGCAGGGGTTGCACTGCCCACTGCCCCTAGGCAGTGAGGCAGTCAGTGCATTGCAAGAGCTGCACTGCCAACTGCCCCCCGGTAGTGTGGCAGTGTATTGCAGGAGTTGCACTGCCCCCTGCCCCCAGGCAGTGAGATAGGGCATTGCAGGAGTTGCGCTGCCCACTGCCCCCAGGCAGTGGGGCAGAGCATTGCAGGAATTCCACTGCCCACTGCCCCTAGGCAGTGAGGCAGTGCATTGCAGGAGTTGCACTGCCTACTGCCCGAGGGCAGTGAGGCAGTGCATTGCAGGAGTTGCACTGCCCACTGCCCCAAGGCAGTGAGGCAGTATATTGCAGGAGTTCCACTGCCCACTGCCCCCAGGCAGTGAGGCAGTGTGTCGCAGGAGTTGCACTGCCCACTGCTCCCGGGCAGTGAGGCAGTGCATTGCAGGAGTTGCACTGCCCGCTGCCCCCAGGCAGTGAGGCAGTGCACTGCAAGAGTTCCACTGCCCACTGCCCCAGGGCAGTGAGGCAGTGCATTGCAGGAGTTGCACTGCCTACTGCCCCCAGGCAGTGAGGCAGTGTGTCGCAAGAGTTGCACTGCCCACTGCTCCCGGGCAGTGAGGCGGTGTACTGCGGGAGTTACAGTGTCCACTGCCCCCAGGCAGTGAGGCAGTGCATTGCAGGAGTTGCGCTGCCCACTGCCCCTAGGCAGTGAGGCAGTCAGTGCATTGCAGGAGCTGCACTGCCCACTGCCCCCAGGCAGTGTGGCAGTGTATTGCAGGAGTTCCACTGCCCACTGCCCCAGGGCAGTGAGGCAGTGCATTGCAGGAGTTGCACTGCCCACTGCCCACAGGCAGTGAGGCAGTGCATTGCAGGAGTTGCACTGCCCGCTGCCCCCAGGCAGTGAGGCAGTGCACTGCAGGAGTTCCACTGCCCACTGCCCCAGGGCAGTGAGGCAGTGCATTGCAGGAGTTGCACTGCCCACTGCCCCCAGGGCAGTGAGGCAGTACATTGCAGGAGTTGCACTGTCCACTGCCCCCAGGCAGTGAGGCAGTGCATTGCAGGAGTTGCACTGCCTACTGTTCAAGGGCAGTGAGGCAGTGCATTGCAGGAGTTCCACTGCCCACTGCCCCCAGACAGTGCGGCAGTCCATTGCAGGAGTTGCACTGTCCATTGCCCCCCGGCAGTGAGGCAGTCAGTGCATTGCAGGAGTTGCACTGCCCACTGCCCCAGGGCAGTGAGGCATTCAGTGCGTTGCAGGAGTTGCACTGCCCACTGCCCCCGGGCAGTGCGGCAGTGTATTGCAGGGGGTCCGCTGCCCACTGCCCCCAGGGCAGTGGGGCAGTGCATTGCGGGGGATCCACTGCCCACTGCCCCCAGCCAGTGAGGCAGTGCGTTGCAGGAGTTGCACTGCCTACTGCCCGAGGGCAGTGAGGCAGTGCATTGCAGGAGTTGCACAGCCCACTGCCCCCAGGCAGTGCGGCAGTGTATTGTAGGAGTAGCACTGCCCACTGCCCCCAGGCAGTGAGGCAGTGCATTGCAGGAGTTGCACTGCCCGCTGCCCCCAGGGCAGTGAGGCAGTGCATTGCGGGGATTCGACTGCCCACTGCCCCCAGGCAGTGCAGCAGTGTATTGCAGGAGTTCAACTGCCCACTGCCCCCAGGCAGTGGGGCAGTGTGTTGCAGGAGTAGCACTGCCCACTGCCCCCCAGGCAGTGAGGCAGTGCATTGCAGGAGGTCCACTGCCCACTGCCCCCAGGCAGTGGGGCAGTGCGTTGCAGAAGGTCCACTGTCCACTTCCCCCAGGAAGTGAGGCAGTGTATTGCGGGAGTTCCACTGCCCACTGCCCCCAGGCAGTGCGGCAGTGTACTGCAGGAGTTCCACTGCCCACTGCCCCCGGGCAGTGAGGCAGTGCATTGCGGGAGTTGCACTGTCCACTGCCCCCAGGCAGTGAGGCAGTGCATTGCAGGAGATCCACTGCCCCCTGCCCCCGGGCCGTGGCGCAGTGTGTCGCAGGAGTTCCACTGACCACTGCCCCAGGCACGGCGGCAGTGTTATGCAGGAGATGCCCGGCCCACTGCCCCAAGGCAGGGAGGCAGAGAATGGCAGGAGTACCACTCCCCACTGCCCTCAGGCAATGCGGCAGTGTGAAGCAGGATTTCCACTGCCCACAGCCCCCAGGCGGCGTGGCAGTGCGTTACACTGCCCACTGCCCTCTGCCCACAACAACCGTGCAGCAGGGCACACATAGTGCAGTGTAGTGCACAGCACCAAGCAGTGCGGCACCACACAATAAGCACTGATGGTGCAGCGCGGCACGCAGGGTGCAGTGGGCCCACGAGACCCTGTGTGACTGCGCGCAGGCGTCGGCAAGGCAGTGTCGGAGAAGTGCGAGAGTGCACTGGTCCGGCTATGCCACAACACACTTACACGCAGCGCGCACAGCACACACACAGCCCAGCCCGTTTACCTGTACCCGTGGGTAGACATCCCGGCCTTTGCCATTTGGTAATAGCGCCTTCGGCACACCACACCACACCAGGAAGCGCAACCAACGCTCCGCGGCGAGGGCTGGAGCCCCCCCCCCCCCCGCGCCGCGCCGCAGCCGGGCCGGCGCACGTGCCCCCCCCCGCCGCACAGTACCCGCATTCGCCACCACAGGGCAGAGCAGCGGGGACCAGTACATACCCCCGCTTTCCGCCGTGGTAGACACACTCGCACACAGCGCGCGCGCAACACACACAGCCCTCCCGTTTACGTGTACCCATGGTGGCCATTGCCCTTTGGTAACAGCGCCTTCGGCACACCACGCCACGCCACGCCACGCCATGACACGCCACGCCACGCCACACCACACGGAGCCGGGCATTTGGTTCCATGAAACCTCATCTGTGGGGATTAGTCTATTGTGTGATTGACCCCAGGCATCCAACATGGGGCCAAACCTCATCTATTTGTATTCATCTGAATTTCGCATCCTTTTGATCTACTGCCGCTAGCTACGATCTGCGAGGCCGTCGTAGCGACAGACGTGGGCACCACCCCCACAGGGATGAAGATGGTGCTCGCGTATGAGCAAGCGGCTGGGCAGGCCCGGGTCGCTTCAAGCGTGGGGACCGCCACAACAAGGCAGAGCGGGGCGGACCAGCGGACACAAACATCCTTTGAGGTAAGGTATAAGGCCCCTAGGCCACCACCCCGGCGCCAACACCAGGGAGGGCGTAGGGGAGGGGTCACAGCCCCCCGCCAGGGCTGGACTCCCCGTCCCCCCCAGGCCGGTGTGCCCGGTTCTAGAAGGATAATGCCTCCCCATGGGCCATGAGGGATACCCCGACCACCACCTGGGCTGGACTCCCCGTCCCCCCTGGCTGGTGTGCCCAGTTCTAAGAGACTGCTGCCCCCCTTGCAGGCCCATCAGGACGCTCCGACCACCCCCTGGGCAGGACACCCCGTCCCCCCAGGCCGGTGTGCCCGGTTCTAGGAGACTACTGCCCCCCTCGCACGCCCATCGGGACACTCCGGCCACCCCCTGGGCGGGACTCCCCGTCCCCCCAGGCCAGTGTGCCCGGTTCCAGGAGACTACTGCCCCTCTCGCAGGCCCACTCCCCACTGCCCCCAGGCAGTGAGGCAGTGTATTGCAGGAGGTCCACTGCCCACCTCAGGCAGTGAGGCAGTGTATTGCACGATGTCCACTGCCCACTGCCCCCCAGGCAGTGGACAGTGCATTGCAGGGGGTCCACTGCCCATTGCCCGAGGGTAGTGAGGCAGTGTATTGCAGGAGTTCCACTGCCCACTGCCCCCAGGCAATGAGGCAGTGTATTGCAAGAGGTCCACTGCCCACTGCCCCGAGGCGGTGAGGCAGTGTATTGCAGGAGGTCCACTGCCCACTGCCCCCAGGCAGTGAGGCAGTGTATTGCAGGAGGTCCACTGCCCACTGCCCCAAGGCAGCGAGGCAGTGTATTGCAAGAGGTCCACTGCCCACTGCCCCCAGGCAGTGAGGCAGTGTATTGCAGGGGGTCCACTGCCCACTGCCCCCAGGCAGTGAGGCAGTGTATTGCAGGAGGTCCACTGCCCACTGCCCCCAGGCAGTGAGGCAGTGTATTGCAGGAGGTCCACTGCCCACTGCCCCCAGGCAGTGAGGCAGTGTATTGCAGGAGGTCCACTGCCCACTGCCCCCAGGCAGTGAGGCAGTGTATTGCAGGAGGTCCACTGCCCACTGCCCCCAGGCAGTGAGGCAGTGTATTGCAGGAGGTCCACTGCTCACTGCCCCCAGGCAGTGAGGCAGTGTATTGCAGGAGGTCCACTGCCCACTGCCCCCAGGCAGTGAGGCAGTGTATTGCAGGAGGTCCACTGCCCACTGCCCCCAGGCAGTGAGGCAGTGTATTGCAGGAGGTCCACTGCCCACTGCCCCCAGGCAGTGAGGCAGTGTATTGCAGGAGGTCCACTGCCCACTGCCCCCAGGCGGTGAGGCAGTGTATTGCAGGAGGTCCACTGCCCACTGCCCCCAGGCAGTGAGGCAGTGTATTGCAGGAGGTCCACTGCCCACTGCCCCCAGGAAGTGAGGCAGTGTATTGCAGGAGGTCCACTGCCCACTGCCCCCAGGCAGTGAGGCAGTGTATTGCAAGAGGTCCACTGCCCACTGCCCCCAGGCAGTGAGGCAGTGTATTGCAGGAGGTCCACTGCCCGCTGCCCCCAGGGAGTGAGGCAGTGTATTGCAGGAGGTCCACTGCCCACTGCCCCCAGGCAGTGAGGCAGTGTATTGCAGGAGGTCCACTGCCCACTGCCCCCAAGCAGTGAGGCAGTGTATTGCAGGATGTCCACTGCCCGCTGCCCCTAGGCAGTGAGGCAGTGTATTGCAGGAGGTCCACTGCCCACTGCCCCCAGGCCTCGTCAGGCCGGGCCCACCCCGCCCGCCACCCGTCCAGGACTCCTCCCTGGGCCAGAGGTGCAGCCTGTGAGGGGCAGATGCACCACTGCCACACACAGTGCACCTGCTCGATATCTGGTGGCCTGGCACCAGGATAAAAACCCCCAGGATGGTAGCTGTGGGGCGGATTGCCCACAAGCACAGCCAGGCAACGACCACGTATTTACTCACTCACTCACTCACTCACTCACTCACTCACTCACTCGCTCACTCACCCGCGTCAGCCCAGGGCCCACCCCTGCCACCCTCCGAGGGCCCCCCAGCCGCCCAGGCCCACCCACGCCCCCCCTTCACGCGCCGGCTCACTGGCAGGGTACCACCGTGGTGCCGTCGACGAATACGTGCGCCGCCGTGGCACGATCTTCGGGGCAGAGCGCCGTCGTGGCACTGCCCAGCCGTGACGCCAGTCCAGTGGCGAAGCGCCGTCGTGGTGCCGCCAGCGTGCACGTGCGCCATCGTGGCGCGGCTGACGCACAGGTATGCCATTGCTGTGCCTCCTCTAGGGCCATGTTGACGGGAATGGCGCCAGCTCAGCAGCAGAGCGCCACCGTGGTACAGCCTGCGCACAAATGCGCCGTCGTGGCGCCGCCCTCATGGCATAGCGCCACCATGGCGCCTACTCAGTGGCAGAGCGCTGCCGTGGTGCAGCCAACGTACAGGTATGCCGTTGCTGCGCAACCTTCAGGGCAGTGCGCCACCGTGGCCCGCGCCCCGACAGCTCTGCGCCGACATGGCGCGGGCTCAATGGCGGGGCACCATCGTGGTGCCGCCCTATGCCTCCGTGGCGCCGGTTCAGTGGCGGAGCGCCATCGTGGTGCCGCCAACGAACACGTGCGCCGTCGTGGCGCAATTCTCAGGGCAGAGCGCCACCGCGGCGCTGCCTAGACAGCCCTGTGCCGACGTGGCGCCAGTTCAGTGACATGGCACCACCGTGGTGCAATCGACGTCCACATGCGCCGTCGTGGCGCAATCTTCAGGGTAGAGCGCCACCGTGGTGCTGCCCAGACGGTCTTCGTGCGCCAGCCTGGCCATGGTGTATCCTCCAGGCCGATACACGAGGCACCATGGCGAGGTCTGCACCTGGCGCTCCGCCAACCCCCGTGACACCCCGTGCAGAGGTGACGTGTCATCGGCGGTACTCACCGCCTCACGTGCCATCGGCGAACGTCGCCGTCTCGCTCGGGCACCATCGTGGTGCCGTTTTCTCGGTCACGTGCCGTCTCAGTGCACGTATCGTGGGGCTCGTCGTTTGGGCTCGGCCTTTGCAGCCGGGCGTCGTCAGGGACCTCCACGGCGGTGCACCACCGTGGTGCTATGGCTGTGACGCACGTCCCGCACTCACAGAACCCGGGGGTACCCAGGCCACCGGCGGTGCGCGTGATCGTGAGGCGTGACCGTACTCGCGACGCCGGCGGTACTCAGCCCGCCGGCAGTGCGCGTAGTCGTGCTGGGCCGCGTTCTATTTAGCCCGGCGACGTTTTCAAGTCGGGGGTGAGGCCCCGGGAGACCCACATCTTCCGTGCCCGTTGATCTTGGAACGTTGATTCGGGTGGATCCAGGACAGGTCGGAGCGGTTGGTGGCCGGGACCGGAGAGCTGATCGGACCGTAGCGTTGTCGTACACCGGCGCTTAGACCCAGACGGCCTGCTGGGAGGGGCGTTCTCAGGTGTGCGACGAGATTCGTCTTACTCTAGCGGAGGTAAGACGGAGGACTCCCTCGGCAGAGCCTGCGTGGAACCCCCGGGGGACGACGCCAAGGCTCACCGTACGTGGGACCGCGGCAGGCGCTCCTCCTCCTCCTCCTCCTCCTCCTCCCCCAGGCAGTGAGGCAGTGTATTGCAAGAGGTGCACTGCCCACTGCCCCCAGGCAATGAGGCAGTGTATTGCAGGAGGTCCGCTGCCCACTGCCCCCAGGCAGTGAGGCAGTGTATTGCAGGAGGTCCAGTGCCAACTGCCCCCAGGCAAGGAAGCAGTGTATTGCAGGAGGTCCACTGCCCACTGCCCCCAGGCATTGGGGCGGTGCATTGAAGGAGTTGCACTGCCCACTGCCCCCATGCAGTGAGGCAGGGTATTGGGATTTCCACTGCCCACTGCCCCCAGGCGGTGAGGCAGTGTATTGCAGGAGGTCCACTGCCCACTGCCCCCAGGCAGTGAGGCAGTGTATTGCAGGAGTTCCACTGCCCACTGCCCCCAGGTAGTGAGGCAGTGTATTGCAGGATGTCCACTGCCCGCTGCCCCCAGGCAGTGAGGCAGTGTATTGCTGGAGGTCCAGTGCCCACTGCCCCCAGGTAGTGAGGCAGTGTGTAGCAGGAGGTCCACTGCCCACTTCCCCCAGGCAGTGAGGCAGTGTCTTGCAGGGGGTCCACTGCCCACTGCCCCCAGGAATTGGGGCAGTGTATTGCAGGAGGTCCACTGCCCATTGCCCCCGGGCAGTGAGGCAGTGTATTGCAGGAGGTCCACTGCCCACTGCCCCCAAGCAGTGAGGCAGTGTATTGCAGGAGATCCACCGCCCACTGCCCCCAGGCAGTGAGGCAGTGTGTTGCAGGAGGTCCACGGCCCACTGCCCCCAGGCAGTGAGGCAGTGTATTGCAGGAGGTCCACGGCCCACTGCCCCCAGGCAATGAGGCGGTGTGTAGCAGGAGGCCCGCTGCCCACTGCCCCCAGGCAGTGAGGCAGTGTATTGCAGGAGATCCACTGCCCACTGCCCCCAGGTAGTGAGGCAGTGTATTGCAGGAGATCCACTGCCCACTGCCCCCGGGCATTGGGGCAAGGCATAAAAGGAGTTGCAATGCCCACTGCCCCCAGGCATTGGGGCGGTGCATTGAAGGAGTTGCACTGCCCGCTGCCCCCAGGCAGTGAGGCGGTGTATTGCAAGAGGCCCACTGCCCACTGCCCCCAGGCAGTGGGGCAGTGTGTAACAGGAGGCCCGCTGCCCACTGCCCCCAGGCAGTGAGGCAGTGTATTGCAGAAGATCCACTGCCCACTGCCCCCGGGCATTGGGGCAAGGCATAAAAGGAGTTGCACTGCCCACTGCCCCCAGGCATTGGGGCGGTGCATTGAAGGAGTTGCACTGCCCACTGCCCCCAGGCAGTGAGGCGGTGTATTGCAAGAGGCCCACTGCCCACTGCCCCCAGGCAGTGAGGCAGTGTATTGCAGGAGATCCACTGCCCACTGCCCCCAGGCATTGGCGCAGTGCATTGAAGGAGTAGCACTGCCCACTGCCCCCAGGCAGTGAGGCAGTGTATGGCAGGAGATGCCCGGCCCACTGCCCCAAGGCAGAGAGGCAGTGTATGGCAGGAGTACCACTCCCCACTGCCCCCAGGCAATGCGGCAGTGTGAAGCAGGATTCTCACTGCCCACAGCCCCCAGGCGGCGTGGCAGTGCGTTACACTGCCCACTGCCCTCTGCCCACAGCAACAGTGCAGCAGGGCACACACAGTGCGGTGTAGTGCACAGCACCAAGCAGTGCAGCACCACACAGAAAGCACTGATGGTGCAGCGCGGCACGCAGGGTGCAGTGGACCAATGAGACCCTGTGTGACTGCGCGCAGGCGTCGGCAGGGCAGTGTCGGCCAAGTGCAAGAGTGCACTGGTCCGGCTATGCAACAACACACTTACACGCAGCGCGCGCACAGCACACACACAGCCCAGCCCGTTTACCTTTGCCCTTGGGTAGACATCCCGGCCTTTTGCCATTTGGTAACAGCGCCTTCGGAACACCACACCACACCACACCACACCACACCACACCACACCACACCACACCACACCACACCACACCACACCAAACCACACCACACCACACCACACCACACCACACCACACCACACCACACCACACCACACCACACCACACCACACCACACCACACCACACCACACCAGGAAGCGCAACCAACGCTCTGCGGCGAGGGCTGGAGCCCCCCGCCCCCCCCCCGCGCCGCGCCGCAGCCGGGCCGGCGCACGTGCCCCCCCCCCGCCGCACAGTACCCGCAACCGCCACCACAGGGCACAGCAGCGGGGACCAGTGCATACCCCCGCTTTCCGCCGTGGTAGACACACTCGCACACAGCGCGCGCGCAACACACACAGCCCTCCCGTTTACGTGTACCCATGGTGGCCATTGCCCTTTGGTAACAGCGCCTTCGGCACACCACGCCACGCCACGCCACGCCACGCCATGACACGCCACGCCACGCCACACCACACGGAGCCGGGCATCTGGTTCCATGAAACCTCATCTGTGGGGATTAGTCTATTGTATGATTGATCCCAGGCATCCAACATGGGGCCAAACCTCATCTATTTGTATTCATCTGAATTTCGCATCCTTTTGATCTACTGCCGCTAGCTACGATCAGCGAGGCCATCGTAGCGACAGACGTGGGCACCACCCCCGCAGGGATGAAGATGGTGCTCGCGTATGAGCAAGCGGCTGGGCAGGCCCGGGTCGCTTCAAGCGTGGGGACCGCCACAACAAGGCAGAGCGGGGCGGACCAGCGGACACAAACCGCGCACTTCGACACACAGCCGTCCTGGCTTGCTTTTGCCCGCATGCAAGACCATCCCAGCCATTGCCATTTGGTAACAGCGCCTTCGGCACACCATAACCCCCCCTCCCCGCAGCACAGCCGCCACCACGGGGTAGAGCAGCGGGGACCAGTGCATACCCCCGCTTTCAGCCGCAGAAAACACACTCGCACACAGCGCGCTTGCGACACACACAGCCCTCCCGTTTACCTGAACCCGTGGGTAGACATCCCGGCCCTTGCCTTCTGGTGACAGCGCCTTCGGCACACCACACCCGCCGCACAGCACAGTACCTTCCCCAACGGTAAGGACACGACGCACAACGTGATGGCCGTGAGCCAAAACGCATGCCGGCGTTGGATGAACACGAAGCGGTTGATCAGCTGCTCGGTATACGCCTGCGCACCCCCGAACAGGACGATGATCAGTCCCGTCAGGAGCCCCCGCAGCGCCCCAATCAACGTGGCCCCGAGCTGCGACACCCCGCGCGACACGAGCAAATGGGCCGTCACGCCGCCGAACAGGGAATTGACGAAGAAATCCGCGATGCAGATGACGCATAACAGGGCCAGGAATCCGACGGCGAGCAGCAGCAGCCTGACGCTGTTCCAGCCCCGGCATGCGTTGCCCAGCTGTCTGCAGCTCGTTCTGGCGGTGTTGTGCGTTCCAGCAACTGCAGAGAGCAACGGTGTGGCTGTGCAAGAGTGAAGGCCGGTGGAAGAACTGGGGACTCGGAGCGGCCATTCCAGCCCTGCCCCCGCCCCCCTCCTGCGCAGGACCGGCGGTTGGAGCGGATGTGCAGGTGTCCGGCAGGCCCTGTACCATCTGCGGCAGTAATGTCCGTCCCTGTCGCGCCCAGAACTTGAGTAGGAAGCTGCAGCGTCCCCGGTACGCCTCGGTCGGACTCAGCTCTTCCCGAACATGCCCGAGCACGAGGACGCTGCTGGCAAGACTGCCCTGGCAGCCCGATTAATGAGCGGAACAGATACAGAGGTCTCTGAGGACAGGATTGCCTTTGAAAGGGCTGTGTTGCCGTGCCGGTGTTGCGTGTGGATGTACCCCACCCGGCTTGCATTTTCCCCGCGTGCAAGACCATCCCGGCCATTCCCTTTTGGTAACAGCGCCTTCGGCACACCACACCACATCAACACCAACAGCCACCACCAACCCAACACCAACACCAACACCAACACCAACACCAACACCAACACCAACACCAACACCAACACCAACACCAACACCAACACCCACACCAACACGAACACCAACACCATCACCAACACCAACACCAACACCAACACCAACACCAACACCAACTCCAACTCCAACACCAACACCAACACCAACACCAACACGAACACCAACACCAACACCAACACCAACACCAACACCAACACCAACACCAACGCCAACACCAAGACCAAGACCAAGACCAACACCAACTCCAACACCAACACCAACACCAACACCAACACCAACACCAACACGAACACCAACACGAACACCAACACCAACACCAACAGCACCACCAACAACAACACCATCACCAACACCATCACCATCACCATCACCAACACCAACACCAACACCAACACCAACACCAACACCAACACCCACACCAACAACAACACCATCACCAACACCAACAACAACACCACCACCATCTCCATCACCAATATCAACACCAAAACCAACACCAACACCAACAGCAACACCATCACCTACACCACCAACAACACAAACACCAACACCACCACCAACACCAACACCAACACCAACACCAACACCAACACCAACACCAACACCAACACCAACACCAACACCGAAACCAACAGCAACACCAACATCCACACCAACAACAACACCAACACCAACACCAACACCAACACCAACACCAACACCAACACCAACACCAACACCAACACCACAACCAACACCAACACCAACACCGACACCAACACCAACACAAACACCAACAACCACATCAGCACCAACACCATCACCAACACCAACACCATCACCAACATCAACCCGAACACCAACACCAACAACAACACCAACACCAACACCAACACCAACAACAACACCACCACCAACACCATCACAATCACCATAACCAACACCAACACCAACAGCAACAGCAACAGCAAGACCAACACCAACACCAACACCAACACCAACAACAACAACAACACCAACACCAACACCAACAACAACACCAACACCAACACCAACACCAACACCAACACCAACAACCACATCAGCACCAACACCATCACCAACACCAACACCATCACCAACATCAACCCGAACACCAACACCAACAACAACACCAACACCAACACCAACACCAACAACAACACCAACACCAACACCAACACCAACAACAACACCACCACCAACACCACCACCAACACCATCACCATCACCAACACCAACACCAACACCAACACCAACACCAACACCAACACCAACACCAACACCAACACCAACAACAACAACAACACCAACACCAACACCAACAACAACACCACCACCAACACCATCACCATCACCATAACCAACACCAACACCAACAGGAACAGCAACAGCAAGACCAACACCAACACCAACACCAACACCAACAACACCACCACCACCACCACCAACACCATCACCATCACCAACACCAACACCAACACCAACACCAACAACAACACCAACAACCACATCAGCACCAACACCATCACCAACACAAACGCCATCACCAACATCAACCCGAACACCAACACCAACAACAACACCAACACCAAAACCAACACCAACAACAACACGACCACCAACACCATCACCATCACCATAACCAACACCAACAGCAACAGCAACAGCAACAGCAACACCAACACCAACACCAACACCAACACCAACAACAACACCAACACCAACACCAACACCAACACCAACACCAACACCAACACCAACACCAACAACAACACCAACAACAACACCAACAACAACAACAACACCAACACCAACACCAACACCAACACCAACACCCACAACCACATCAGCACCAACACCATCACCATCACCAACGCCATCACCAACATCAACACCAACACCAACACCGACATCAACACCAACACCAACACCACCACCAACAACAACACCATCACCAACACCAATTACAACACCAACACCAACACCATCACCAACACAAACACCAACACCAACAACCACATCAGCAACGACACCATAACCAACACCAACGCCATCACCAACATCATCAACACCAACACCAACACCAACACCAACACCAACACCAACACCAACACTAACACCATCACCAACACCAACACCATCACCAACACCAACACCAACACCAACACCAACACCATCACCAACACCATCACCAACACCAACACCAACAACATCACCATCACCAACACCAACACCAACATTAACAAACAAGACCATCACCAACAACAACACCAACACCAACACCAACCGCTGCATGTCGGTACGTGTCCAGGTTTGGGCGGTGGTCCTGGTTGAGGTGGGGACTCGCTGACACGACAACGGCGGTTGGTGACGCGCCCAGCGCCATTGGCTACCCCCCCAACCGCCGCCGGTCGTCCTCTCGTTGTCGAGCCGGGGTCTGCCAGACGCCAGCCGTTGTGACGCTGGTGCTCGAAGGGACTGTCTTTGAAACCCATTTCTCGGCACGAAGACGAAGTGGCCCTTGGAGCCCGGTTTCCAAACCCAAGCCCCCCCGTGTGACAGTCCGTCGGGTTGTTGCTCCTTTACGGGGCCCTGGACAGTCACCCGTTCTTCCCTTCGCATGTTGCGTCGGGTCGCTGCGTTCTGTCGGCCGCTGCGGCCGGTGCTCCTGCTGGTGTCGTTTCCGCGTTCGCGGAGCCCAGTCGTTGGTGTGCCAGGGCTGTGCTGAATGTGGCGGGATGTGCCGTTTGCGTGTCAGCGGCGCCCAATAATTGGCGTATTGAGGATGTGCTGGTTGTTGCCGGGGTCGTTTGACTGTTTTTGCTGTCCACGCACCTCTGTCCACAGGCCGTCCATAGCCTGCCTCGCTGTGTTTCTGTGAGGCCCAGGTGCCCTGTTCCTCCACGCGCTGTCCGGGCCGTCCACCACATGACCTTTCCCCCCTCACGGCTGGTCTGCCCCCCCCACCCCCTCGCCACTGCGCGTTGTGCTGAGGTCAGCACAACACACGGCGCATGCAGCAACACGAGCTGGCGGAGCTTGTCAAGGGCAAACAGGTCCGTGGGGAGAAGGCCCGTGTGTCCGGGATGGGGGGCCACACCCGTCGTACAACTGCAGCCGTGGGGATGAAGGAGAATGGCCGTTGATGGACCGGGCTGCCGCCCACGGGTAAGGCACCCCCCCTCCCCCACGGCTGCCGGCCCCCGTGGCCCCGGGTTGTGTTTCCTCTGTTCGATGCACATGCGACCGTCCCGTGCCCAAACCGCACACCCCTGGCCCCGCACTGGCCCCCTGACCTGATGGGGTGTGTGGCGACGGGGGGGGGGGGGGGCTGTTCGAATATTGACACCCAAACTGTGTCTGAGGTTTGGGGGTCCGGAGGGGGAGGGGGTGGGTGGATCGGCCGGTCAGCCGCCCGGGGGGGGGGGGAGGTCCCGTGGGTACCCCAACACACATGCCTCAAAATCATCCCCATGTCGCCCCGATATGCACAGTCCCACCAAGCTTCGGCCATAAGAGGGGAGGGGGTGGTTTGGCTCCGAGACCCACCCACCCCCAAAAAATCTTGATCCATAATTTGGCCGAGGGGAAATCAACTTTGAAGAAGCGGCCCTTTACGGGACCCCCTGTGTGACACTCCGTCGGGTTGTTGCTCCTTCGCGGCCCTGGACAGGCACCCGTTCGTCCCTTCGCATGTTGCGTCGGGTCGCTGCGTTCTGTCGGCCGCTGCGGCCGGTGCTCTTGCTGGTGTCGTTTCCGCGAACGACCCCTCCCGGAGCCCAGTAGTTGGTGTGTTGGGGCTGTGCTGGATGTGGCGGGATGTGCCGTTTGCGCATCAGCGGCACCCAATAATTGGCGTATTGAGGGTTGTGCTGGTTGTTGCCGGGGTCGTTTGACTGCCCCCCCCCCCCCCTCTAGGGACGCAGGGCGGTGAGAGGCCGATGGGCACCGCCGCCGATGGAGGGAAAGGGTCCAAGGGAAGGGCAGCGAATGGCGATCGGCCGATAGGCAGCGCTCCAGACGAGAACAACAAATCCAAGGCGACATGCCAAACCCCCGCCCCTGACGTAGTAATTCCTGGACATAGGCCAAGAACACATGCAAAAAGCAGCGACCGTTGCTCCGCTTCTCGTCCCGCGTCTGTACGCCGAGGAGTCCGTAGCCCTTCACCGCGTCCTCGTCCTCGACGACCAGGCGGTCGCAGCTGCGCCGGCGCACCATCGAGTGCACGGACAGGCCCACGCCCACGAGGATGCCGATGAGCAGGCCCTCGCACTGCCCCACGACGCAGTCCGCCACCTGCAGCGAGTGCACGGGCGGAATGGAGTTGGTTCCGGTCGGTCTGGAGGAGGGGGGTGTGGCTGGGGCCCCCCTCCCCCTATGGTCCCCGCCGAAGGGGCGCCGAAAATGTTTAAGTGCAACTCGTGTGTATGTGTGGGAAGTTGTGGTGCAACTAGGGTCCTCCCTTCATTGTAGGGGAATGTAATCCTGTCGTTGTGTACAGCAGGGGGTGCCATAATGGAAAAAAAAAAGTGGAGTGTCCAATACGCCCTACGATGGCGGCCGGTGGGTAACCGATGGCGGTTGGTGGGTAACCGATGGCGGTTGGTGGGTAGCCACCAAACATCAGAGAGTAGATGCCATAGAAGAAAAAGGGGGGGCTGAGTGTCCTTATGGCACCCCCTGGTGTACAGTGTAGGTGCTGACCCATTGGAACACAATGGTCCGACATGGGCCCCGTTTAATTTGGGTCATTGGAGAATCCATATTTTTTTTGTGTTCCTTGTTCAGATGGCGCTGAAGGCGCCGAAGCAAAGTTTAAGCTGTCAGCCTCAAACATTGGAAGGGGAGGGGGGGTCTAGGGGGGGGGGGGGTACCCCCCTTCTCCTCCTGCGGTGTACGGCCGGTCGAATACATCACTGCCCCTCCCCCACTGCACGCGACGGATGATGGACCACTTCCAACGGAATACGATGGGGGACGCAGCAAAGACCCCGAAGACGACCGACGCGGATATCTTCGTTGCCAAAGGCGTGCACCGTGACTTCGCTCTGTCCTGCCCTATCACCGCTACCTGAGGCCTAAGGACCCCTTGGGGACTGCGCGGGGTGGGCGCTCCCCGCCCCCCCCCGTGTGACATTCCGTCGTGTTGTTGCTCCTTTACGGGGCCCTGGACAGTCACCCGTTCTTCCCTTCGCATGTTGCGTTGGGTCGCTGCGTTCTGTCGGCCGCTGCGGCCGGTGGTCCTGCTGGTGTCGTTTCCGCGTTCGCGGAGCCCAGTCGTTGGTGTGTTGGGGCTGTGCTGAATGTGGCGGGATGTGCCGTTTGCGCGTCAGCGGCGCCCAGTAGTTGGCGTATTGAGGATGTGCTGGTTGTTGCCGGGGTTGTTTGACTGTTTTTGCTGTCCACACACCTCCGTCCACAGGCCGTCTATAGCCTGCCTCGCTGTGTTTCTGTGAGGCCCAGGTGCCCTGTTCCTCCACGCGCTGTCCCGGCCGTCCACCATATGTCCTTTTCCCCCTCACGGCTGGTCTGCCCCTGATGGGCTCCCGCTCCTGTTGCGCAAACAGCCCATCTGGGCTGCGGGAGACACCCCCCACCTGATGCCGGTTGAGCAGGTCGAGCCCCCCCCCCCCCCCGCCCCCCACACCCGCATCAGAGAAATGGTCCCCAGGAGAACAAATGCAATGTTTTGAAGGCGCCCGGAATTGGAGGCCGAGTTCAGGGACCCAAACTTGTTTGTCTTGGCCTCCGAACCCCCTCTTCTGGGGCTTTGCTGGTGCCACTGAGCAATAGCCTGCGCTACCCCACCGCCTTCCCCCATCCCTCCGCCCTGCCAGGCGGGTGTGCGCAGGTCCTTTCACGAGGTGGAGGTCCGGGGGCGTGGGGGGAGAGGGTCCAGGCAGTCATCACTGAACATGGGGTCGCCGCTGGCGCCGAAGGAAAATGAGTGATGGAGCGGGTGGAGGTGGGGCCGGGGGGGAGGCACCCGCCTCAAGGCCCAGCCTATGCCCAACCGCTTTGGCGACCTCCTCCAACCGCCTGTCTAACCGCCTCTGGGGCCGCCTCCGAGGTCCCTTCCCTTCTCATGCATCCGGTGCGGGTGGGGGGGCTGAGACGTATTAGAAGGGGCGCGGGGGGGAGGGGGGGTCTGGACCCAAAAGTTTGTGTAACAGAAATGGCCCGATCAAATTTTGCCGATTGTAAATTTCGAGTTTTCCCACGACGGTCACTTTGGCTCAATCATGGTCGGTAACAGATACTGGAAGCCCCCGTCCAGGCAATTCCAGCCAATCTTCCAAGTGTCAGGAAGCAATCAAACTGCTATGCTACATCCAGTCGCTAAGATACAACCTGTAATGTACACAATATGACCTGCAATACGACTCGTGATACCTGGCGCACCGCATGTACCTGTCAGCAGGCTAGCAAAACAGGCGGCACCCCACAGACGGTCACTTTGGTTGGGGGGGGGGGGGGGTACCCGCCCTTGTCCGATGGTGTGTACGGCCATACTAATACTTCCGTGCCGAGGTCCCTTCCCTTCTAATACATCCGTGGGGCTGGGGGGGGGGGGGGGCTAGGGCTGCTCAATCGGGCGGTATGCACAAACCTCCGCCATTCCGGGCGCCGGCCAGTAGCCCTCCAGCCAGAAGCACATCGCGGCCAGGACCCCGAAGCAGAGCACGCCCCAGACCGCCCCCAGCGGGAGGCTCACGGTGCGCGCGACCGCGTGGGCCGTGAGCGCGCACGTGAAGCCCGAGAAGACGATCGGCCACCAGCGCGGGACCGGCTCGTCTGTGCCGGTGGTCGCGAACTGGTTGAGCACGGCCGCGCACGCGGCGCACGTCAGCACGAACGTCGCCAGGACCCGCACCGTCGCGCGGCACGCGGCCCCGACGTGGCGCGCCCACCCGCTCGACGGGAGGCGGGCGGCGAGGGCCTTGCGGTGGTGCAGCACCGCCAGCGACGCGGCGGCGGCGACGCTGAGGGCGGCGGCGAACTGCATCAGGTGCCACCCGTGGCTCAGCCGCCCGAAGGAGGCGGCGCTGTAGCCGCCGGAGCAGGTGCGGGTCGTGAAGCCGAGGTATTGCGGGAGTACGAAGAACTGTGAGAAGAATGGGCGGACTTTGGCGTCGTGGGAGGTCAGTCGGCGAGAGCCTCTTGCCTTTACCGGGGCCAGGGACGCATTGGAAGGGGGGGAAGGTACCCCCCCCCCCCCTCCAGGGCGCCCAGCCTATGCCCATCCGCTGTGTCCCTGACGGCAAGTGCAGGTCTCAATGGCGTTTGCAACCGACAGTAACCGCCCCCAACCGCTTTGGTAACCTCCTCCAACCGCCTGCCTAACCGCCTCTGGGGCTACCTCTGCGGTGCCTTCCCTTCGATCGCATCTGCGCTTTACGACATCAACACGCGGTGAGCGATGCGTTGGCAAAGGCAGCGGGAATTTCGCTGGGCTGAGCTGGATCCCGGTGGGCGTCTGTGTCGCAGACCGGCAAATGGCGTGGGGCAAATGGCGCAAATCGGAACTGCCCCCTGTCGCACAACGACAAGTCCCCTTCGCGAAGTCCGCCCCAGCCCCCGGTACAGAAGCGGACGCCTGCACAATTTCCGGGGGGGGCCAGCGCGCGCGTCCCACTCGGTTTCGCACAGTCGAACGATCACCGGCGACAGGCCCAGTGCCTGGACTCAGGTATCCTCCGAAGCAGAGGTCCCCTTGGCTGAGGCGCCACGGCACATGACGCGTACCAACACCCACCCTCGGCGGGGGCATAAGTGGGCGCGGGCGCACGGTGCGCGCCCTTTTGGGCAATGGCACCCCCCAAACGGACCCTCACCAAAGGGCACTGGACAGCAGCATTGGCACCAAGAAAACAGCCGGGGAATGGGCACCTCATCAGTCTCTCGTACCCCCCCCCCTCTGTATAAGCTACGCCAATGTACACAATTATTACAGTCCCTACACCTACTGTACCTTGGACAAGGGCGTGGCTTGCGCACAACACATACAACTGCTGACACACACATGCGCAGGCCACATGTGCTGAACTTGGCAATTCAGGACCTATGGGATGCATCAGACTAAAAAAAAAAATTCCTGGTGCACCAGCACGGCGCCACATGTGCTGAAATTGGCAAATGTGACGACATACCCATGTCTTATGTGGCCACACTACATTTTGTACGTAATCAAATTAGGTACAAAATTATTACGGTCCCTACGCCTACTGTAGCTTGGACAAGGGCGTAGCTTATACAAGGGGGGGGGGGGGTAGTCTGAACCGAATCAGGGTGACCCTGATGGCACGATTGACAGAATGTCAAGTCACAGGAGCACGCACAGTGCAGCCCTCAGGGCATGTCGGGTGAAATGGGGTACCAGCTCAGCAACACAGCACCTCACAGGGCAACAACAAAGCAGAACCATCATGGGGGCGTTTTCGCACAGCGCGGGCACAGCGCCAATTATTACGGTAGTTATCCAGGTAACAACCCTGAAAACCAGCCACCTGCGGAATCATGCACAGTCAACTCAAAACTCAAAAATTCAAACATCTGATGCTTGCCATGGGTCCCAGGGACCTAAATTCTGCCCCCTATAGCCCCATCCGCGGCAGCACCCATTCAATGACGTCCTTCCAATCCACTGAACTTCCCGAACTCCTAGTGGCGGAGAACGGCCAACTTTTCGCACAGCGCGTGCACAGCGCACGCACAGCACACGGTACGCCCCCCATGTCCGGTAAATCACCTGAACAAAAAAGGTGCACGGTACGCGCACGGTGCGTGCCACTCCCTCTGAGCAACAGTGCCAGCTGTTTTGGGCGTTGGGGGTGTGTGCATGGTGACCCCGCGATATGCAGTTCCATGATTCCCATGCACCCCTTGACGCCTGGCACGGAAAAACTGCATCCTCCCTGATGCCACACCGGCCAAAGAGCCGGGGGAGGTCCTGAAATTGTCACCCAAATGTCCAAAAAAAACGGATCCCTCGTAAGTTTCTTGCGGAATGCATTTTGCTTTACCTTAGACCCCAGAACCCTGGTAGCCCCCCCCCCCCCCCCCACTTCAGGTCGCCCAGCCTATGCCCCGCCACTGTCTCCCTGACGCCAAGTGCCAGCCTCAATGGCGTCTGTAATCGACAGTAACCGCCCACACCCGCTTTGGCAACCTCCTCCAACCGTCTGTCTAACCGCTTCTGGGGGCGGCTCTGAGGTACCTCCCCTTGTGATGCATCCCTGGGGAAGGGGTGAGGCGGATGTAGGGCCTCGGCAGTAAGGCAGTCAGGCAGTCACCTCGATGCCGCCGGCCCCGAGTAGCAGCACCTCCCCCATGATGTAGTACGATCCCGGGGCGCCGGGGACGGGGAGGCCCGCCACCACGACGGCGGCGCACGCGACGAGCGTGAGCCCCAGCGCGACGCAGACGAGGGCGCGGAGGACGTAGAGCTCGCGCAGCGGCGGCAGGAAGACGTCGATTAGGCCGGAGTCCGTGCCGGCGCGGGCCGCGCTATGCACGCCGCGGCTGCACGTGCAGGCCCGCGTGGCGGGGGCGTAGCAGAAGGCGCTGTACGCCCCGTCCCGGCAGAGCTGCGGACGCCCGGCGATGTATTAGAGGAGGGGGGGGGGGGGGTTGGCGGGGGGAGGGGGCGGCGGAGAAATCCAGGAAAGCCCCCGCCCCTCCCCCGTATGGTGACATGTGGGCTGTCACGTGTGTGGTGTTGGGGCAATGTCAGCACAACAGGCAGCACATGCAGGCCACAAGAGAAGAAGAAAAGCGTGTCAAGTGCCGAAAAACGGCCCTAGGCGCCTTTCGCTAATGGTCGAGAAAAAAGAAAAGAGACACCCAGACCCCCCTGTGTGACATTCCGTTGGGTTGTCGCTCCTTTACGGGGCCCTGGACAGTCACCCGTTCTTCCCTTCGCATGTTGCGTCGGGTCACTGTGTTCTGTCAGCCGCTGCGGCCGGTGCTGTTGCTGGTGTCGTTTCCGCGTTCGCGGAGCCCAGTAGTTGGTGTGTTGGGGCTGTGCTGAATGTGGCATGGTGTGCCGTTTGCGCGTCAGCGGCGCCCAACAATTGGTGTATTGAGGATGTGCTGGACGTTGCCGGGGTTGTTTGACTGTTTTTGCTGTCCACACACCTCTGTCCACAGGCCGTCTATAGCCTGCCTCGCTGTGTTTCTGTGTTTCTGTGAGGCCCAGGTGCCCTGTTCCTCCACGCGCTGTCCCGGCCGTCCACCATATGTCCTTTTCCCCCTCACGACTGGTCTGCCCCTGATGGGCTCCCGCTCCTGTTGCGCACACAGCCCATCTGGGCTGCGGGAGACACGCCCCACCTGATGCCGGTTGAGCAGGGGTTGCCCTGGCACCCGGTAGCGACGGGGCTGGCTGGCCAGGCCATCCCCTTTGTTGCCCCCCCCCCCCCCCCCAACCTCGTGCTATGGTCTCTGGCCGAATGGGCCACAGGGACATTCCCTTAATAAATGCCGGCCAAATGTTGTGACAGCGTTTCTCCAGAAAATCGCACTGAAAGTCTCTGGGGCTCGGTTGATGGGCCCCGCTGCGGGACCCCAAAAGGTGAGGTCTGTTGTTGGGCGATGATTTGGTGGCAATGGGAGGACGCGGAAAGCCACGGTGAGCCATGCGTTGGAGGAGGAGATTGTCGTGTGCCTCTCCAAGCGTTGTCGAGGCTTTCTGAGGCGGAAGATGCCTCTGGGCTACTCCATGAGTCTCTTCAAGACAATGCCCCAGTGATTACCCATTAACCCCGTCTCCAAAAAGCCGCCCGGGCGAAGATTCCGGACCCGCCAGCCTGACCTCCCTTGCCCTCCTTCGTCAGCGTTGCCCCAGGCGTGGCGCCCCTGGGCGCTTAGGGGACGAACGCTGACTGTTTTGCTTCTCGGTTTTTGTCCTTTTGACGGCCTCCAGACGCCCTGCGTGCGTGTCATTTGTGGGGGGTAGTAGGGCCGAGCACCCGCGTGGAGCCGCCTCCGTTCTGACCCATCGTTTCGGGGACTTGACCGCGTCGGCGGCCAAATCAGCAAACGGAAATCAAAAACGTTCCCCGCAATCGTTTTACCAAATTTTGGAAAAAACACTATTTGATCTTAATAAATTAAATTGTAAATGTCCAAATAGATTAAATTAAATTGAATTATTATATTATTATCTTGATTATTATTACCATTATTATTATAATGATACTAACACGTTCGACAAGCAACTGGTGGCAGTTGGAGGGCTACCGGACCACTTCACCGACCACAATGGCCTTCTGGGGGGGGGGGGGGGTATTCCACGTCTGGCGCGACAAAAGCCGTGCCATTCCTTGAAAATGAGCGAACAAATCGTGCGCAAGGTGGCACAAAACGCTCATGAGAAGCAGCGGACGGTTGCTGTTATGTCCCGGAGGACATTCCCCTTGGCTGCACCCCGTGGAATGCCACAGGAACACGGCGAATTCGGAAAGACACCCTCCGCACTTCTGCGACGTCCGTGGGAAACGGACTACCACTGAGCCAAATCCTCTGGCACGGTGCAAACACTGTCTCCTCGCTTTTATACGCGACACCCCCCCCCAGTAGAAGTGGTCCGAAGGCCCCGGGGGGGGGGGGGCATTGGAGGGGGGGGTTCAGGGAGGGGCGATGGGGGGGCGGTTGGGGGGGGGGGAAGTTCTGTGTCACAAGTTCTGTGCGAAATTTTCGTGCGCCATTTGTTCGGTGTTTTGAAGGATTTGCGGAGGTGTACGTGAGGCTGTGCCCTTGCTCATTTGATGGTATTCTTAGATTGAGGGCAAGGGGAGGTAAGAGGAGCCTGTGCCCCCCCCCCCCCCCCCCCCCCGGCCCCCACCCCACCACCCCCCCGTACGGTGACGCGTGGGCTGTCACGTGTGGTGTTGGTTGGCAGGACGTCGGCACAACAAGGCAGCACATGCAGCTCACAAGCCCCCTCCCCTTCCCCCAAACGGTAGCAACCGCCCGTTCACCGGTGACTCGTTGCCGCCCTCAAGACAGTGCCCGTAAAACAGCAAACGAGTTTCAAGAGAAGGCACAGAAGGCCGCCAAAGAGGCGAGGGACGTCCGCAAAGCAGTGAGTCAACTGTGCCGATTCAAGCCGCTCAAATCTCCAAGCAGAAGGCTCACATCGCCGGGGAAGCGGATGCGGTGGGGGAAGGGACGGGTGTCCATCCTGCCTCAAGCGGGCCTTCCTGATTTGGGACCTAGCCCTCTCAAGAACTGGTCCACGCTGGGGGGGGGGGGGAGAAGGTGCAAAAAACGCACAGCGGGGACCCTTCGTCGGAGTTCACTCCACTACTCCGTGGCCCCCTGTGTGACATTCCGTCGGGTTGTTGCTCCTTTACGGGGCCCTGGACAGTCACCCGTTCTTCCCTTCGCATGTTGCGTCGGGTCGCTGCGTTCTGTCGGCCGCTGCGGCCGGTGCTCCTGCTGGTGTCGTTTCCGCGTTCGCGGAGCCCCCCCTTACCTCCCAAAATATGAGTTCCCGTCGGGGCTCCGCAAATCAATGTGAACAACATCGGGGGGGGGGGGGGGCAGGGGGCGCATCGCCGCGCTTCCCGCACGAGGAACGGCGGCACACCTCGAAGCACATGAACCGGTCCAGCACGTCCGCCATCACCGCGTCAGAGTCCGCGCAGTAGCTGTGGTTCGGGGCGACCGCCACCGGGCGGTGCACGCTCCGCAGCCGCCCGGTCGCCGCCGGCTTCTCCGCCTGCGCCACCGCCGCCTTCGCCACGGCCACGTCCTCCGCCCCCGCGGAGGTCATGCACAGGGGGACCGCGTTCTCGAACGCGAAGAAGCCGAACTGGTACAGCCCGGCGGGCGCGGGCCCGGCGTCCTCCGCGGACGCGCTGCCGGCGGCCCCGGGGTCGCCCGCGCTGCCGGCCGCGCCGGGGTCGCCCTCGCTGTCGGCCGCGCCGGGGTCGCCCGCGCTGTCGGCCGCGCCGGGGTCGCCCGCGCTGTCGGCGGCGCCGGGGTCGCCCTCGCTGTCGGCCCCCCAGGCCCCCGCCGCCCCCGCCCCCGACAGCCCCGCGTAGTAGCGCGACAGACTCCAGTTCGCGAGGAAACTGTAGTGCGCGGGGTCCAGCGTCACGGTCACGCGGAAGCCGGCGGCCGTGACGTTCGTGAAGCGCAGCTCCAGCGTGTAGACCCACCCCATGACCGCGGGCAGCACGGAAATGGACCGGGGGTCGAGGCGCGTCGCGGCGGTGACGGGGTCGAAGACGCTCAGCCCGACGGCGCGGGACTCCAGCCGCGCGTCGCTGAGGTCCGTGCGGGCGCCGCCGTGGGCGTGCACCCTCAGGGTCATCCACAGGGGGTCGGCGGTGGCGATGGTCACGCTCCACGAGCAGTCCTGGTGACGAGAAACGGGGGTTACAGGGACTCGATCCGGGGCGTTGAAGTGCAGGGCGGCCGAGCCCTGGGCATTGCCAAAGCCCCCGCGCGCGCGCGCCTGCAGGCTAACATCAGAAGGTAGGGAGCGGGGGGGGGGGTGACCTAATTAAACAAACAGACAAATGCAAACCAGAGGCAATGCACTCCACAGTCAGGCGTAAGTGTATCTTTATTCTCGATGCCAAACCCGGTTAAACCTCAAGACACACACTGTGTCCGAAACAGAAAACAGAACATCATGTCTGACTACAGTCAGTCAGACAATCACAGTCAGTAGCTGTCAGTCAGACATCAGCAATCAGTGTCGGAGAAAGACACCATGCATTACCGGCATGGCCGAAAAGAGCAACCCGCCGCTTGTCGGCTGGAGAAGACTCCTGGGGGATGTGACAGAGGGAGCGGGAGGGGGGGGTGGTGGCACAAGGCCCTGGTCGTTGGCTCTGTTAGCCTGTGGCGGCGCCTATTGGCCTCTCGCCCTTGAACCTTCTGCTATGACAAGCAGGCATCCGTACTACTGCGGGCATCTGCACTGCCGCGGGCATCCCCCTGCCTGGGGGGGGGGGGGAATCCAGACTGCAACTTCTGCCCATGGCGTCCTCCCCTGACGGCCTGATCAGTGCCCGGTATGCGCGGGGGTGGGAGGGGGATTTGGGACCCAAAAAATTGTGTAAAAAAATGGCCTGACGAGATTTTCCGAACGGCACATTTCGTTTCTTCCCACGATGGTCACTTGGGTCGGAGGGATCTGGAGTGTCCCGGGTGGCCAGAAGCCCGTGGATGCCGGCCAGCAGCGAAGGTGGCCAGTGACGCACCCTGGCAGGTCCGTCCTCTGAGAGGGCAGCAAGGGGCCCTTCTCAGAGGGGGGCTCGTGGCCCTTGGCCTTCGGTGGGGCTGGGGCCAGGCAGTTTCCGAGCCTCACCGCGTGACGATTACCGTGGGGCCAGTCCAGCAAGAGGACCGCCCCGCCATCACGCTGCGTGCAGGGCATCCACCGCGGCGGTCACAAAACAGGGACCCACCCCGTCGAATGGCGGCCGCCGTGAAGCAACGCGGCTTGTGTGGACCCCGTTGTTGTTGTTGTTTTATAAAATATTTGCATTAGATCGAAGTAGAATACTTTGCCATCTGATAACATTCTTAAAATCTTCTCTGTTTCTAGCGTTCCCACACCAATCCAATGCACGGCCCCATCTCGAGAGCGGAATCGTGGCTATGCCACGGTCCGTCATGGTCTGACTTGCCGGTCTGTTCGCGGCGTTGAAAAGGCGGTCCATAATTTGACTGAGAGAAACATTGTTAACTGCCGTCAGGGGGACCAACAACGGCTGTCAGCCAATGCCATTCGTTGACCATCAACTTGGAGATCCAGCAACAGACCTGCTGTTGCTCTGACAACCGTGCTGCTCTCACAGAAGCGGCAGGGGGTACCTACCCCCCCCCCCCTTGTATAAGCAACGCCAAAGTCCCAAATTAATACGGTCCCTACGCCTCTCAAAAAGAGAAGATTGCATAGTGAGCTAGTGCAAGAAGGGGGAATATAATGCACAAATACCCCCAAAATCAGAGTTATGTGGGTTCAAGTGGGCAAACACTCACAACAAATGTGTACATGACCCTATGTTCCTGGCAAATTCGTCAAACCCATGTCTTATGTGGTTGCACTAAATTTGGTACCGAATTAAAATTAGGTACCAAATTAATACGGTCCCTATGCCTACTGTAGCTTGGACAAGGGCGTAGCTTATACAAAGGGGGGGGGGGTACATGGTGTTCACTCCCATCTGACTGACAAGCTTTCCATGCAGGCGTTTCCACACCGTGATGTTTGGAGGGTGCTCCCTACCGTTTTTGTTCCCACGCCAATCCAATGCACAGCCCCATCTGGAGAGCGGTATCATGGCTATGCCACGGTCCGTACTGGTCTGACTTGCCGGTCTGTCCGGGGCGTTGACAAACACCCCTCGAATTTCCGGTATTGGCACATTCAACCATCATCAGGGGATGCCTCTCGGCCTCTCGCAACGCCTTGCACCTCGAGCGGCTCGTGTGTACCCCGTCGTATCCCAGTCATATCGAGTGGGAGTTGTTGCACCGCGCGCGCACCGTGGCAAGAGCGCCCTCCTACACACGGCCCGCCACTTGGCCATGACGCACTGGTTCACCGCACCCCTACACCTGCCCCCTGTGTGACATTCCGTCGCGTTGTTGTTCCTTTACGGGGCCCTGGACAGTCACCCGTTCTCCCCTTCGCATGTTGCGTCGGGTCGCTGCGTTCTGTCGGCCGCTGCGGCCGGTGCTCCTGCTGGTGTCGTTTCCGCGTTCGCGGAGCCCAGTCGTTGGTGTGTTGGGGCTGTGCTGAATGGGGCATGGTGTGCCGTTTGCGCGTCAGTGGCGCCCAATAATTGGCGTATTGGGAGTTGTGCTGGTTGATGCCGGGGTTCGTTTGACTGTTTGTGCTGTCCACGCACCTCCGTCCACAGGCCGTCCGTAGCCTGCCTCGCCCCCCCCCCCCCCCTGAACCGTTTGGCACATCTCATCGACCAATGGGCCCTGAGCCCCACGTTGCAAAGGGGGAAGGGGGGCATCCACGCGGCAGGCCCCCTGCAGGCTCCCCTGAACAGCACCAGACCTGAGTTTCCCAAGTGGTGCAGCGCTCCAGCATTTTGAAGCGCACGACCCGGTCCTCGGAGATGGCCACGTTGGTTCTGTTGGGGTCCAAGCACACGTTGTCTGTGAAGCACTCGCTGCTTGTTGGGAGATCTGCACAAAGCAGGATAGCCAGGGCTGAGAGTGACGGGGGGGGGGGTTGGGTTGGGTTGGGCTGGCGGCCTCATGCAGGAGCAGGCCCTCGGGTGTGGGCTTCCTTCCCTGCCCCACCACGAGAGTGAACTACCTGACTGTCCGGTTCCAAGGCCGAGCGGACTATCGACAGCCACCAGACCCCACCGAAGCGCAGGTGGGCGGAAGATACCGTCGTCCTGTGTGTAGGCGCGCGCACGGGAAGGGGTGTGGGCGGGGGCTGGGCCTTGCGCGTGGGGGGCAAGTGTGGCCTGGTGCTTCAGGTGCTGATGGGGGGGGGGGCGGGGGGGGGGGATGGATAGAACTGGGTGAGCTACATAGGCCCCCACTCCATCGCTCATAGGCTCCCCCTTTGACGTTCCTAGGCCCCCCCCTTGACGTTCATGCCCCCTGGAACTGAAGTGGTGGTCTGGGACCCTAAAGGTAGTCATCAAGCGATCCATTTGACGAAAGGGACGTTTGGAATGATCCACGATACCTCTCACATTTGAGATTCCCCTTCGGACAATACCTTTCTTTTTTTTTTTGGCTCAGAACCACGCGTGCCTCGTAAGTGCTCGGTCAGACGGACTGGATCATGCTGACAGTCTGAGTACAACATATTTGTCCCATGTGATCTCCAATTCACATGCCGCTTGCAGCGGTGGGAAGTATACTTGGACTCTGGATTCCTGTCACCTGAGTATGCAGCAGTATGTTGCCGCCACGCCTTAAAGGTATTTCCCCTTCGGAAAATATCTTTCTTTGGACGATGCTCAGAGCATACCGGCCAAGAAAACGGAACGTCTGTGTGCGGAATTGGTTGCATTGGCTAAAACCCTTTTCTGTTTTTGAAAAAAAAACGAGAAATCGCATTCCATTAAGTGTTCGCTGAGGGTGCGTGTAGCAGTTCATGTGGCCTGGGACGGGCCTCAGCGTGGGTTATGGGTCGGGTCACCTTCCCTTCTTGCCCGCTTCAGGTCAGGTCGGTCGGGGTTTGGATCGGCGAAGCCCACAGCACACAGCCACGCAAGTCCACCGCCTGCCGGAACGCACACCAGCACCGAGCCCACACCTGAGTACGAAATGCAGGACGGCGCCGCGCCCCCGGTGCAGGTGGCCCACAGCCCCGAGTAGCCCACGCCCATGTGGAACTGGAACCAGGAGCCGGACCAGAGCGCCAGGACGAGGCAGCCCAGGGCGCAGCACTGCAGGCACAACTGCTTGAAACTCCACAACGAGAAGCGGTACCGCGCCATCGCGCGCGGGAGAGCACCGGGCGTGGGTGTGTCGACTCAACGGAGTGAGGCTCTTTGGGCCAGGGGACCGCAAGGGGCGCGGGGGTTCAGGGGTTGCACCCGCACCCCCTCAGTGCTCGTGGCGTGATCCTGCGGGCGGACAAGACGAGGCTTCCGGACCAGGGGCTCGAAGCTTTTGCCGAAGCACAATGCCCCTGCCCAATTGTATCAAGACTGCCATTGTGGCATGAAGTGTATCGCCATCTCTGACACAACAGTGCAATGGCAAGCCAAAGACAGGCAGAAGAGAATGCACCTCCTCCACCACGAGGGGCCCTATTCTCGTCACTGTCTGTGGGGGCCTTTTCGCACAGCGTGCGCACAGCGCCAATTATTACGTTGTGTATCCCGGGAACATCCCTGAAACCCACTCACCTGCAGAAGCATGCAGGACCAATTCAAAACAGCATGGGTGCAGACTTCAGGACCCTGGGTCCCGTGGCAAGCATCAGAAGAGGAAAAAAAAACCCCCTGGTGTACCAGCAGGAGCTGTAGGGTGCAGAATTCAGGACCTTGGGTCCCGTGGCTACCGGGGGTGGAAAACAGCCGACTTTCCGCACAGCGCACGGTGCGCCTGCTGTGTCCTGCACAATGGTTCCGCATCCTGTGCTGCACACGAAACCACCTTGTGATCCCCAGCAGCTGTTTGCGTTCTGCATCACGGCCGCACCCGCCGCACCATTTTCTTTGCATTCATCTGCAACATGTGTCCGAGTTGGCTTCATCTCTTAGTTTTGTGGACAGGATCTCATCCGTGCCGTCAGCCTCTAGTTCCCACGGGATCTATAGCAGAGGATGCCGGCTGGAGGGAAATTACACCGGACTTCCAACCAGAAGAACGCTCTGCTATGGCCAAGCTCTTGCACTGTGTGCACACTGCGTGTGCACTGCTTGCATACTGCGCACGCAGAGGCCGGGATACTCACCCAAGAATACCTGTCACCTGTCTGATAGCAAATAGGATGAAGGGGAGGGCAGTGGTGATTCTGAGCGCAGACACGACACACTTGTTGATGGCGAGCGAGGACAGTGATGTGGTGGGGATGAAGGCCAGTTTGTGCAGTTATCAACCCGCGTGCCAGCTGAAAAGGTTGCTTCAAAAAGCCAGTAGGTGGCAACGCCCCTTCAGCGGCGAAGCCCCAAGCTTTGCTCCTTCGTCATCGTCCGTGCACTCAAACACTGCAGCCAGAAGTCAGTGGCTGGCTGGCTTGTGGGTGGCGGGGTTGGGCATGGCAGCAGCAATGGGTGATAAGTTTTCGATACAGCGGGCGCCATCCCGCATTGAAAGTTTCGGCCGCAACCAAGTGGACACCTGGGCAGAAAAGGCCGCACGCAGGTCAACAGGCGCTCCACACATTCAGGGCCCGGTATGTGATTGCAGCAATGGTCGGCAGTTTGTGATCCACAGATTGTTCCAGCCTGGCCGACGGTGCCACCCGCGCTGCACCATTTCCCACCACTTCCCTGAATATGTGCACATGCTGGTAGCTCACTCGCTGTTGAGTTCCGACCAGTGTAGGACATAGCGGTACCCCCGCCAGCCCCGCAACCATGGAATTTGGCGATCCAGTTGTTGGATCGAATCCCGGACTAATGTACCCCCCCCCCCTTGCGCAAGCACGGTCGCGGTCCCAAAAGTCAGGTCAAAACGGCGGTTCAACCACCCCGTGCTTAGACAAGGCCGTGCATGCGCGCGACGCACGTGACAGCAAACGTGTGGGGGAGCCCTCAGATGGGGATGGCGAGGGGCTGCGAATGGGGAAGAGCACTTTATCAAAGGCGGCATTGTGCTCAATCTCCTTACCACAATGCACTATCATAAACATGACTGAGCCCCTCTTTCCCTGTACAAACGCTCTACAAACACCCAATCCTCCATTCTGGACCACAAAAATAGCGGTCCCAAAATTTCCTCAAAATGGCGGTTCAACGCCCAGCCTGTGCTTAGACAAGGACGTGCATGTGCAAGGGGGGGGGGAGTTGGCACAAGGCCTCGGTGTCTGTTTGTTTGGGGGGGGGGGTATAGCACTTACCTCCTACCCTCCATGCATCACACTGGACTGCTCTGTCCCCGCCATTCCAGGGTGGGGCCCTTCCTTCTCCTGTGTGTCATGCCTCCCTTCTCCTCCTCTGCGTGGGGCCATGGTGTAAGTGTCGGAGGTATTGCATAAAACCAAGCATGTGAGGACTGGTCCGTATGCAGTGCGGTGCTCTACCGACGAAGTCACAGTCGAAAAGAAAAAAAAAGGAGTGCCGAGCTGAGGCCCCCGAATGCACTTCTGAGACTGGCGCTGCAGCCTGGGGGGTAGGTGTTGGGGGAGTCCCAAGTCTGTCAGCAGCAACAACGAAAAGGGCACTATGGGGGAGTATCCGCACCGCGTCAGGCATTTGAACAACGTCTCCAGGAGATGGTCTACCGGGAGAGGAGTTGTAGATGGTACCTGGTGGGCTCTGAGGCGTTACCATTCCCCTTGATGGGCTCTGGATGAAAGGCTCTAGGGAACCACCCCAGTACCCGCACCGCGCACGCACCGCGGCAGGTACTCCCCCTATGTGTTGATGGTGAGGCGACGCGCAGACAAAAAGTATGTGGTTCGCATGTGTCCGTGTTCTCGCATCACGGCTGTTCACCGGACCCGTGGCTGCGTGTGCTATCTGTACTGGCCGGCGTCAGCAGGTGCCTACACAAACGACGAGTGGAACTCACATCTGTTGAAAAAGAGTGCGTGGAACCAGGGGTAGTCTCTGGCGTCGTCCCAGAACCCCCCCCCCAAGGGGGGGTTCCTCGTGCCAGGACCGGCAGAGCCCCCCCCCCCCCCCCCCCACCAAAATGAACTTCAGCAAATGAAACCCGCAGATTAAGATAGAAAAGCAGCGCGTGTACGCACAGCCGAAATCTGCCCCAGAGATCGTGGAGCCCTGAGAAAGGCAGCAAAAAGTGTGTCTTTAAGAAAACAAACACGTTTGTGGTACAAATGTAAAATGCGCGCCCATCTGATGGGAGATGCGCTGTGATGCCTGCAGTGCAGCACATGTGTAAGGGGGGTTACCCGCTCCCCCCCACCATGGGGTCTCCGTTGTAGGTATCCTCGTGGGGTGCAGGTGATTTCAGGTTTCAACGCCCTCCTCTCCGTCCCTCATGATGCTTTGGTCCAGGTCTGTCAGTGTCACAGCACTGTGGTTCGCCCAGCAACACAGAACATGCTTGATCGTCAGGGACAACCAGAAAATGGATCGCCAAATTCCATGGTTCCGCAATATGCGGAAAGAACACTCGTGTTGTTCTGACAATTGCGCTGGTCATGCAAAGGGGAGGGGGGGGGCAATCTTGGCTGAAATGGTGTAAAACTGAATATCCGGTACAACACACAGCGCATGCACGCTGGATTTGGCTGGTTCTCTGATCCTGCCTGCCCTCAAGACACGGGCACAGTATAATTCGAACAACCATCTGACGGGCGGGAGGGCGCGGCCGTTTGCACAAGAAGTGGTGTGCTCCACACATTCCATGGCTCTCAATTTCTTTCCAAAGGCGAAAATCCCAAAGCAACGGTCACCCAAGGGGACGAATGAAAAGTGGAAACTGGACAAAACCGCATGCGCAAAATGCACAGATGGGACACAACGTCATAACCAGTACTCTATGCGTAATCGGTGTTCTATTGAAAATTGGGCATCGTGTGCCACTTGATTCGCCTTGAAGACCTACAATGGGCTCACCAGCCCCAGGTTCGGCTGTGGTATCTGTGGCAACCAACTGTTACTAAGCGCCACTTGCCCCATCAAGGCAATGCTGCCCCACCGCATGCAGACTGCACGCCACCACAAGGCGATGGCTCACACTTCACACTGTTCCACGCCCAAACCCATGTTTATCAGTGAACATCGACAATGGAAAATGTCCCATGATCCGGCGTGCACACACTCAGGCCTTCTGGTTGCGAAAGACTGGTCGTCTTGTACGGCAGCGATGGCAGTGCATTCTGTGCAGAGCTGCCAACACTCCGAAAACAACAAATGCTCTGCATGGATGTACCATGAAACGGGCAACGCAGATTGAAGCAGGAGACCGTTTCGCGGGGGGAAGCACCCACAAAAGATTCCTCTTGTGCCGATGGCAATCCCACACAAATGTCGCCTTGCACAAATCTGACCCTCGCGAAGTTCACACAGCAGGTCACGCGTCCGGCGGCTCATCACGGCATCTCAGGGCACTTCGCCCAGGCCATCCGGTTTGAGACCGCGGTGCCACTGGCGATCTGCCCTGACCAGCAGGCCACGGAAATCCGCCCCAAGGACGCTCTACCACGAGGCACCATGCTTTCGGCCCTGGAGGACCCCACGCCGCAGACCCAGCGCCCCCGATGCGGCAAAACGAAGCGTCCCTCTCTTGGGGCGGGGTGGTTTGTCACGGAATGGACGAGAAGGACCAGAAATCTGAATGAGCCTCACCTTCTGATGCTCCTCGGATGGTCTTTCGCTGCTCGTGACCGCAGCCTCGGTGTAGATATGCGAATGAAAGTGTGTACAGCCAAAACCATACCTGCATTGGTTTCTGGGGGCACAGCTCAAGCTGGGGCCATGCGCCCACCAAAGAAAGCAGTCTGTGTCAGAGAGATGCCTCTGCAATCGCCTCCCAAGAATAGCTGCCGCGACCCCTGGTCAGACACGCATTGGAGCGGAGGAGGGAGGGAGGGAGGGGGGGGTCGACCCTCCTGGTTGACAACTGCTCCTTGAAAGGTTTCGGCACCGGGGGTGCACCAGCAATAGAAAAAAATTTATCAAGAGTCTGCGGCATCGGTCGAGAACGGTGGGCAACATGACACAAAGCACTCTGCAGATCCCTCAGACTCTTGACTGCCTCTGCAATCCTGTGCACCCAAGAAGCTTCAGCATTGAGAGATGCTACCACTAGGCACTTATTCACCCTCGAGTTGCACCTGAAACTGTCAACCTAAAAAAACTTTCCAGGCCCCCGACTCAGGCTTCCGCCTGCATTGGAAGAGGGGCAGGGGGGGGGGGGGGTTGGCACAAGGCCTCGGTATCTGATTGTTTGCGTTTGGCGGCGCCTATTGGCCTCTCGCCACTGCTCATTCGGACCCTCTGTGGGCCCCAACGTGTTTTGGTTGTGTCAACGGAGCCCCCGGATGACTTGTCCTGTTTGACTACTCCGGGGGTCGGCCGTCCCGGAGACGGGGCTGTTGCCCGTGCCGTTGACCAGGTGCAACCAGAGGCACACTCCGAGTCCATGCGGGGGTTTGCCGACTCCAGCACTGACTTGAGCGCGCTGGGGTGTGCATCTGCAGGATAATTTTCCTGACAGGGGCCTCTAACAACCACAATGATTCTTTCCCGTTTTTCCTTTCCTTGTTCTCCTTCTGCGCTCTGCGCTCCGCACGGGGGGGGGGGGGGGCTCCTCCTTCAATTTTTCTGGTTCTAATGCGTGTCTGCCCCTGGTCCACCCCCACAGAGAGATTGGTTGCATTCTTGGGAGAGCGTGCGACCGCGGTAGCGAAAACGGGACTTTGCAGGCCAAACGGGCTTGGGGGCAAATGTAGTGCCAACCCAGAAACAGTCATCCCCCTCTTACAAACATGAGGTGAAACGACAGATGAAGGGGCAAAGAGGGGGCGGGGATCCCCCTTGTTGTCCACAGAGCCCCGAGCGGGACAACGACCCAACGACCCCGCGGACGCGACACGCGCGGCTTTTCAAGTTTGATAACTGGCCTGGCTGCTGCCAATGACGTCACCGTCTACTCGGAGCGCCGGACGTACAATAGAAAGTGTCCACGCCAAGCCACTGGGCGGAAAGGGGCTGCGTTCCCTTGAAAGATCATATGCATATGGCCGTGGCAACACATCAATCGGCCGGACATGCACGGCCGTGTTACAACTGCGCAGCGCGCGTGCGACACATGCTCAGCACATGTCGGGCATGAGTGTTGAAAACGGCGAAGTGCTCACTGGCAAGGGGCCATATGGGGGGGGGGGGGGGCGACTGGGGGTACCCGGAGTTGGGACCCGGGACCCCCGCCATGGGTTAGGGGGTCCATATACAAGAAAAAGGTTCTTCGGGACCCAGGCCCAAATACAAACACAGCGGCCACAATACGCAAAGAAGGCAAAACTATGGGTATGCAGAAATGTCCGGCAGTTCCACAAGATCATTGGTATGGTACACGTGTGCTACCATACAATTGTCTGCACCTGATGGCCTTTGTTTTGTCAACACCATGGTGTTTGTATGCTACAAGACAGGAAAAGGCACCCTAATGCAACCATCTTTCACCCGAGTCACCTTGCGTGTGCTGGCACTCCTTGGCCAAGTAACCTGGACTCGTCTGTTGCACCATGCAATGCGGAGTGTAGTGTGGCGCGGTGCGGTGCGGTGCGGTGCCCTTTTGAACATGTTTGAACGCGTGTGGCGACCACCGCATGACGTGCAGGTGGGGACGCGGCATGTTCAGCAGAGGCATGCGACGCGTGCCAAGTGGATGGTAGGTCTTGCAAACTGGAGTTTGAGGAGGGGTTCCCGAGGGGCAGGGGGTGCCGTAATGAAAAAAAAAAACTCGGAGTGTCCATTACGCCCTACGATGGCGGCCGGTGGGTAACCGATGGCGGTTGGTGGGTAACCGATGGCGGTTGGTGGGTAACCGATGGCGGTTGGTGGGTAACCGATGGCGGTTGGTGTGTAACCGATGGTGGTTGGTGTGTAACCGATGGCGGTTGGTGGGCAGCCACCAAACATCAGAGAGTGGATGCCATAGTGTAAAAAAAAGGGTGAGCGTCCTTATGGCACCCCCTGCCGAGGGGTGCTTTGGGGGTTCCGCCCAGGATTCGGGGGGTTCGCCACCGAGCCTGAAACGTTTGGTAGGCCAACGTGGCAGGAAAGCGCCGGCAGATTCGGAGCACGTTGCATTCCTGTCCCGGGCCGTGGCACACACGTGCGACAGCAGCGCTTGAGATTCGCGGTAAGTCGGGCCTGCCCAAGACTAATACCCCGTGTAACCCGGTGAGACGGCGGGCAGCACCACGTGGTTTGTAGCGGGGGTGAGGCAGGAGGACATGTAGAGGGGCGTCACTGGGGCGTTGTACGTGGCGACCGGGGGCTGGTACGCAGTCATCGGGGGCGGGATCACGAGCTCCGAGACGGCGGGCGGTGGAATGTAGGAGGCGTACTGCAGAGGGGGCGGCGGGGCATAGGGTGGGTAGTATGGGGGGGGCTGGTAGACGGGCGCCGACGCCACCTCCGTGGGGCCCAGGGCGGTGGGGCCCACGCCCCCTTTGGGATAGGGCGCGTCGGGGGCGAGGAACCCGTCGGCCCACGCCCCGCCCCCGTGCTTGGCGGCGTCCAGCCCGTGCTGCTCGACCTGACGGTGACGCAAGACGAGAACAGGGCACAGCGCATCAGAGACGACACGAGGAGACGCACGGACATCCGAAAATGCAATATCCGCTTCTCATCGGGTGTCCCATAATCCCAGAAACCCAACGAATCGGCAGAACAAATCGGCGCAATCCCAGAAACCCAACGAATCGGCAGAACAAATCGGCGCAATCCCAGAAACCCAACGAATCGGTAGAACAAATCGGCGCAATCCCAGAAACCCAACGAATCGGCAGAACAAATCGGCGCAATCCCAGAAACCCAACGAATCGGCAGAACAAATCGGCGAGGCGAGGCCGATTTGCGGGGGGGGCGCGAGGGGGGGGGCTGGACCTCGGGCGTCACGCGGAGGATCTTGGCGGCGCGCAGCGCGCCAAAGAGCAGGGCGGCGAGGACCCCGGACCAGGCCACGATGCAGATGACCCCGACCAGCTGCACCCCCAACTGCTCCCCGTTCCCCCCATAGAACACCCCGACCACGTCGTTCTCGACGCGGTAGGCGGCCCGCAGGTTCACCTTGCTGGCGAAGAAGCCGACCGCGACGCAGCCCCACGCGCCGCACGCGCCGTGCACGGCGCTGGCCTGCAGGGGGTCGTCGACGCGGAGGAGGAGCAGCAGCTGCGCGAACCCGAAGTACAGGAGGCCGCCGATGAGGCCGATGATCACGGCCGCGAAGGGCTCGACCAGGCTGCAGCCGGCGGTGATGGAGACCAGCCCGGCCAGGATGCCGTTGAGCACCGAGTCGATGTCCAAATGCTGCGGGAAGTGCGGGGGACGGGCTGGGGCAGATCGTTCTGGGGTCTGAGTCTTGGGAGTTACCGTACGAATCCTACAAATTCGCGGAATCCTAATTTTTGCGTTGGGGGTTTGGAATGGATAACAAGCAAAATTTTTGCGACGACATCCAAAATGGGTAAGAAATAGTTTATTTTTGCGAATTTTTTGAGGAACCCATTTTTGCGTAGGGCATGACGCCAAAAAATTTTTTGCGTTTTTTTTTGGCGGACAACAACACCTTGTGCCGGGGATTAAACATTTTCGCAAATCTGTAGGATTCGTACGGTAGAAGGCCGGGAGCGCTTGAGCCCTGGGCACGGCTAATGACTGCATCCGCAAAAAGAAAAGGCTTTTCTGTTCCGTATGATCCGCAGTACACGGGTCGAGGCATGACGTGCATCGTGCCACTTTGGTGCGCTGTACAGCCGAACATACCCGTATTTGCACTCCTCGGCCTGGGCCTGGGCAGTTGGTGGGTAACCGCTGGCGGTTGGTGGGTAACCGATAGCGGTTGGTGGGTAACCGCTGGCGGTTGGTGGGTAACCGATAGCGGTTGGTGGGTAACCGATGGCGGTTGGTGGGTAACCGCTGGCGGTTGGTGGGTAACCGATGGCGGTTGGTGGGTAACCGCTGGGGGTAAGTAACATGGGGACATAAAAAAGACGAAAAAAGCGAAGGTAAAAATATTGCAGGCAGCTGAATTTGAACCCAGGACCCCTGAAATTTAAGCCTAGTGCTACTACCAATTAAGCTATGCCAGGATCTGCTGAGACTGAAATATCAGAGAGTGGATGCCATAGTAAAAAAAAAAGGCTGACCGTCCTTATGGCACCCCCTGAGTACCCCCCTCAACTCAGCATGGGACAAAAAATTTGGCGCCATTGGCGCCACGGCCCCTGCACCCGGGGGGGGGGGGGGGGGGAGCCATGTATTAGAAGGGGGGGAGGGGGGGGTGGGGGGGTCTGAGGGGGGGGGGGGTCTGGCTGGGACACCCCTCCTCCTAGGGTGTCCGGCAAAAAAATGGGAAAAATCTTTTTTTTTCTGCCGAAGATGGCAATGGCACCCAAAAAAACGAAAATCCGTGGGACATCATCACCAGCAAAAATATGCCTCCAGCAGGGTTTGAACCAACTACCCGTAGACCTGCAGTGCACTGTTCTACCACTCACTTATCACACAGAACTCCTGGAATTGTGCATCCCAAGGTTCATAGCATGACATGTTATCCAAAAAAAATTCCCAAAAGTTCTGTACAGGTTGTTGACCATAGTTCTCACAAACATGTGGCAGTGTGAGGAGGGCCTGTGACCCTTCCCGATTTCAGAAGTTAAGCCCACTCAGGCCCAATGGTCCGCTGACCCACGTTTTGCCGCTCTACACAATAACCTCTGCTGCGATGCCAAGACCCGCTTCTGTAAAAAGGCAGCACTCTTTTGCGCCAGATTGTAGGCCGTCTCGCGCCGCTTCCCACTGAAAATGTCAGCACACCGAAAAAACAGGATGGCTGCCACCAGGTCCTGAACTGTGACAGTTTCCACTGCCTTCTTCACAGGAAAGAAACGGTCCATGGTGTGTCCTACAATGCAGTGGGACACAGCAGACGGCCGGAAACCAAGAGCACGATAGACCATCCACCCAGCCTTGAATCAAGTAGTCTTGAGGACCTACAGAGAGCACAATGTCAGTTGACACCGCGTCTCATCTTTACAGTGACAGCAACAGGCCGATCAGGTGTTCAATCACACATTAGAAGGGGGGGAGGGGGGGGGGAGGGGGGTCCGGGGGGGGTACCCCCCCTCCTCCTACGGTGTACTGCCGTTCTAATACATGCCTAGGGGGGGGGGGGGGGGCTCGGGGGTGTCACATATAAAGACCGGGCCCGGCCGCCCCCCCGGGCTCAAGGCCCTCAAGAACCAAAACGCGCCCCCTGTGTGCGTTCACGTGGACACGGACTTCGTGCACAATGCACCATCCATCTGCCCATGATTCATCGGCGTCTTGGGGAAGTTCTTGCACTGTGTGGGCACTGGGTGCGCACGACGTGCATACTGCGCACGCAGAGGCTGGGATACTCACCCAAGTAATACGATTGGTGGTGACCGTATTACTTCATCGGAATCCATTTCAGAAAAATGAACAACCCAAAATTTTTTGGCTATTTATGGAAGCACTTTTCCTTTATAGGAAACCAAGGGCACAGGATCAATGATTTGCACCAAAAGGTAGCTAGGGTGCGAGTATTTGCCGACATCCAAAACTTCGCACTGTGTGCGTGGCAGTCCCCTTGTTTGGGCAAAAGCACAGGCGCCGATGGCACGTTGCCTCCGAATTCGCTGAAATGGCCGACACAACGGCCCCGGTACACGCGCCGCGTGTGAAGTGCTTTCGGGCCGGCGTCTGTTTGTCCCCGGGCAACGCAGGACCTGCTCACGTGCAGTGGGGAGCGCCGCGCCCGGCGCCGTACCGGGCGGCGCGCCCCCGGGTCCGCAACCCACGCTCCTGTCGAGGGAGTGCTCGCGCGGCGCGTGCCCGGGACGGTCCTTTGCCGCAAAGGCCCCGGACTTGAGGCCCACATAAGCCCCCCGGTGGAAGAAACCCCAACGCAGACGCGAAACCGCACTGCCCGCGCCCCGCGTCCGATCCCCCCCCCCCCCCCGGAGTTCTTCTGAGGGGGGTGGGGGGGTCCTGGAACCCAAAAGTTCGAAAGGTTGTGTACCCAAAGCAGCCCAAGTGAACATTTCCTTTTGTAAATTTCACTTTTTCCCAATATGAAAGCCGGGTCCAGGGGAGGGGGGGGTGTCAGACCCCCCACCACCAACAACAAGTTCACCCTCGGTAACCCTGAACAAACGCCACAAACCATATCCACCCTCATCCGCTCTCATTAGCCGTCATTAGGTCTTGTGGCCCTCATTAGCCTTGAAACACCGGTGTCAATATCCTTGGGCAAGTTGAATTAGGTCCCCGTAGTGCTTTGCAAGGGTAGCCCAGGAAGCCCCCCCCCGCCTCCAGGATCATAAGCGTAGGGCACACAGTGCCCCCGGTCAGTACCATGAAATAACATGGTGTGTGTGTGTGCGTGTGTGTGCACGACGATGGAACACAAGGCGGGGATACGCAGTGCGCTGTAAGGAGCAGAGTGTGTCGGAATTCACTGCGCCTGGGTCGCCCAGAGACAGCGGTGTCCTGTTACCCCCGAGTCCAACGCGGGGGAGCCTGCGACGCCCTGACAGGTCAGCCACAGGGTCTCAGAGCCCGGCGCTTCAGGCCACGTCAATACTGGTGCTGGACACATTCCCATCCCATCCCATCCCCCCTCCAGGAGACGCTGAGTTGTCAAGCAAAACTCCGCCCAGCCCCCCTGCCCTCCCTCGCATCCGCGCACCGTGGCACACACCTTCAAAGTGGCCCCCGCCAGGGCCAGCGACATCAGCCCCGCCCCCGCGGCCGACAGGGTCGTGGTGACCGCCACCTTCGCGGCCACGAACGACTTCGAGTCGCTGACCATCAGCGTGCTCCCGCAGTTGAACCCGTACCAGCCGAACCACAGGATCAGGGTCCCCAGCGCCGACAGCACGCGGTTGTGCGGCCGGAACAGCGCCTCCCGCCCCCGCCGCGCCACGATATCCTCCCCCTTGGGCCCGAACCGGCCGATCCGGGGCCCGATGATCGCGGCGCCGGCGAGCGCCGCCACGCCGCCGGTCAGGTGCACGACGCCGCTGCCCGCGAAGTCGAGCATGCCGTTCGTGCCGAACCGGTCGCCCGCGCTGTTGAAAGGGGAAAGCGTAGGTCGAGGGCGGACAAAAGTGTAGGTCGCATATTCTTCTTCTTCTTTTTTTTTTTTGCGTAAGTCGTGTGCACTTTTTTTTGGCGTAAGTCGCATGTGGATATAAGTGACAGAAACTTTTTTTAGAACGTAAGTCGCGTGCACGCTTTCTTTGGCGTTAATCGCGTGTGGAGATACGTGACCACAACTTTTTTCAGGCGTAAGTCGCATGCACTTGTGTTTTTGGTGTAGTACCTGTTGAAGGCGCTCAGCCAGCCCTTTGTGCTCCACACCCAGTGCACGACCACGGGGTAGATCACACATGATATGATCAACGAGTAGACCGCGTAGGCGCGCATGGTCATGCGCTCGGCGACGGCACCGGACACAATGGTCGCGGCCGTCGTCGCGAAGGCGAACTGGAAGAACCAGGCGGAATAGATGGTGTCCGGCGGGTAGCCGCTGCTCACGAGGCAGATCTCCCCGGCCCCGATGAAAGGGCCCCCGCCCGACCCCACGTAGTCCCCGCCGTAGGCGAAGCCCCACCCGAACATCCAGAAGAAGAGGGCGACGATGAGGATGTCGTTGATGTTCTTGAAGATGATGTTTGATACGTTCTTGGACCGGACGGCGCCTGCCTCGAGCATCGTGAAGCCAGTTTGCATGAAGAAGACGATGAACCCCGCCAGCAGGACCCACATGACGTCCACGTCCGTGGTGAGGGTGCTGACTTTGGTGTCCAGGCACTGAACGGACGTTTGCGCAGTGCCATCCCAGCACGAAGTGGACATGGCGGTGGGCTCTGGTGGAACAAGGGGACGGCTCAAAACGATTGTCACCGACGGGAAGGCGCAAGCAGACAGGGGCGGGGCAAACACGTGGCAGATGGACAGATGCAAAGGGCATGCAGCACTGTCTTGCGTTCGTGCTCATAAGTGATGAGGCGGTATGCATGACCATGCTCCGAATAGCCAACGACCTGCGCCAGAGCAGATGCCCCTGTAGAGCAGATGAATATCACACTCCTCCCAGGGGTAAACATGGTTGTGCTATCAGGCTCCCTTTCAGAGGAACATGGGCTCAAATGACTCCTGAGGCAAAGGTTGGAATTGAGTCGCTGGGGGAGGGGCAAACTGAAGAGGATGTGCTGGACGCGAGCATCTCTTATTGGGGGGTTGATTCGGGAGAACTGAGTTGAAGGCGATGCAGTGTTGATATTGGTGGAGTATCTGCGCCGTGTGCTCACCGCACGCTACTATTGCGGCGAGTACGCCCCCCCCCCCCTTGTATAAGCTACGCCAAAGTCCCAAATTAATACGGTCCCTACGCCTACTGTAGCTTGGACACGGGCGTAGCTTGCACGCGACACATACAGCTACCAACACCGGGCACCCAGAGAGGATTGCAAGGTGCGCCGGTTCAAGAAAGGGGCATATAATGCACAAACATCCCCAAAATCAGAGCTATGTGAGTTCAAGTTGCAAACACTCACAACAAATGTGTCCATGACTCTATGTGACTCGCAAATCCGTCACCAAACCCATGTCTTATGTGGCTGCACTACGTTTGGTACCGAATTAAAATTGGGTCCCAAATTATTACGGTCCCTACGCCTACTGTAGCTTGGACAAGGGCGTAGCTTATCTGCAGAGCGGTGGAAAGTCCAGCATTACGTCCCCACCGACAGACGCATGCCCTCATCAAGTATCACGCGGCGGAGCCGCGACACACATTGTCCCATCTGTGCAGCGAGGCGCCACAGCCCCTCCTCAGATATGGCGCCGGAGGCGCCGCCACAGTTCGTCAGGATAGGTCAGGTCTCCCTCCCTACCCTCAACAGGAACTGGGTCGAGCTGGCTTGTACTTCCAAAAAGAGCCACGCGTGTTTCTGGTATGCTCCTCCCCTATGTCCTCTCTCGTCCTGCCCTCTCTCACGCCCGTTCTGCCTTCCTACCCCTCTTCCTGGGGTTGTCACTCACATCTGTGCTGTAGTCCTCACTGTCCGCCCACTGTGACCCCGAGCACGTAGACGTCCCTGACGACTCCCTTTCACCGAACACGCTCCCTGTGGTAAACGAGTGGCCGCTGTCACTGGCTTCCCCCTCCCCTGAGGACATCTCCTCGAGACCCAACTCCTCCCACTGCCGCTCCAGGCAGCGTCGTTTCGGGGGGGACTCTTCATTGTAGGGATGCAGCAGCCTCCCCTGTTCCGCAAGCTGATCTGCCTGTTCATTCCCCTCTACCCCTAGGTGGGACGGCACCCACCGCACCAAGGGCGTAGCTTATACAAGGGGGGGGGGGGGACATCCGGACCACCCTGATTTCTACCCCTTCTGAGAATGGCCCCTAAGGAGAGCTAACCTGTTGACTACAGGAAATGCACACATCCGTCCTTCCCAGAATCACAGCAAAATCAAGTGGAGAGGGCATGTTGCAGTTGCAATGTCTGAAAGGGAGCACTATACATTTGCAAACTGAGACAAACCCTTTGGTAGCACCGGAAAGTCCAGCGAACGCAATCAGAAGGGGCCACAGGCTAAAGTACGGGGTACGGGCAGTGCTCCCCCGCTGTTGGACAGGTTGTGCTGGATTTGAGCGGATGTTGCAAAGGGCGGTGGGACTTAGATCTTAATCTGAGGAGGGTGCTGCTGACGGGGTCTGTTCCGGTTTTGTGCATGTAAGGCAGGTGAAAAGTGTAACCTGAATACTGAACAGAAGCAAGCAAAGGTATGCCCGTTTTGTTGTACCCAACCAGTAATGCTTTACTCTCCGACCATGTGGTGAGTATTGAAAGGTGTGGCAGCGCACAAAGGTGCCATCTGACCAACTGCTTGTTGTTGGACAAAACCATGGAAATTCTGTGCCCTGCCAAAAAATTAGTCCGGTATGTTGGAAGCGTATCATCACATACCCAACCCCTCGACAAAGCGGGTACGTTTGCCCGGTGCGCGCTAGACACGCGCCATCCAAATCAATATTCTGGCCATCTATCCCAATGCTTTACACCCAAACATCACTCCCTCCTCCAGCCCACGAACCCTCGGCACAATAGAGCAGAACTGCGGGTGAACTAAAAGGCTTTCATGCATTGCTATTCGGCAACCAGAACCCCACTCCAGGCCCCAGGCCTATGCTCCTGAATATGCACGCTCTCTCTCTCCCCCAACCGCTGCTTGGTAACCGCCGACCGCCGACAGTAGATGGCCAACCGATGACCAGTTGACGGTTGTTTGCAGTTGTCTCAGAGCACTGTGTGATGAAACGGCAGTGTTAGCCCCCCGCTCCTTGTTGTCTCTTTTCTTTCGGGCCCTTCGGCCCCCACTTAAAGGGAGCGGACTGCGGATGAATGGGACGCGATGGTGTGTGTACAAGTCTGTCTCCTTTGTAGGAACGTTTGATCTCAAGGAGCTTCGGGTGGCGCTCCGTGTGATTGGCATCGAAGTCAGCAAGGAAGACTTCAAGCGGCTCCTGTCCACTTTTGAGGATACCAGTGGCATTATCTCAATGGTTGGGTTCACGATGGTGGTATCGGATCTTTGGGTATGTTTGGATCCACCGTGCGTCTGTGGTTTGTCGTTGCAGTGTTGCAGTGGCTGCGGGCCAGTTTTTCCAACACTATATTTTCCAAGAAAAAGGTGTTGGAAGTGATACTGGAAAATTATTCATTGGACCAATTTTTTCTTGGCAGTTTTTTTTTAGATTTATACAAATCTCTTCGTAGGGCGCATTGCATATTCGCAAATTATTTTTCAAGAAATAATTTTATTGGAAAAAAATTTTTATTGGAAGAAATTTTAGGAGGGATTCATGATGGATGCAATGCAGGTTTTCATTCTCCTTGTGCCCAGCCTTCGTCCTGAAATACCCTGGGATGTAGTGCACGATTTTCCTGGTTCCACTGGGGCTAACCCCTGCCAAGGGGCTTTGGTAGTTGGTTTGACTGGGGGGACGCGCTCACCTCCTCAGCATGTGATGACTGCCTGTTGAATGGTGTGCGTCGTCGATTCCAGACCTCGCCCATACCAATACTGATATAGGAGTAGGTGCCAAATGCATTGAAGAGGGCATATATCACAACCATCACAGAAGATGTATGCACTTCTTGAAATCGCAGGGGAAAATGGACAAGACAAGTCAAATCAAGAAAGAATTCAAAGTTCTGGACACCGACAGCTCCGGTTTCATCACATCGAAGAGTTTGCAGGTGCGTATCGTTCCTCAGAGACCATGGCTCTGTTCTGAGGTGCACCTTCTCGATTGCATAAGAGATAAATTTTCTTTGCAGCATGTAAGATGCAGCATCTGCAATGCACTGGACTGCGGGCTGCATGTTTGAAGGCACGATGCCGTGCTGAAGGATGTTGTGTCGAGTATGCAGTTTACGCATACTCCCCCTAGTGAACAAGCCGGGGGAAGGAGCAAAGGCAACGGAGCAGCACAAGACGGGATTGGACGCACTCCAAGCCCGTCTTGTGCTGCAGAGGCGCCTTTGTTCTGTTGTGCGGTTGCAGGCCATTTGCAAAGATTTAAATGAACCGGCCCAATTGACCGAGTTGGACTCTATTATGAACGAGTTGGTCGGGGACAATCAAATTTCAGAGGAAGACTTTGTCAATTTGATGCTCAAATCTCAGCTGTACAATTTCTGAGAGGGTTGCTGCGGTTCAGATGGCGTTGTGTGTTCGTGTGTGCAAACATCTGTCTGGTTAGATTGATGTTGGTCATGTTGCTCTGCACACAATGCTCGGATATGCGTCAGCCCGCGCTTGTCACATAGATGGCGTTTTGTGGATAATTTGGCAACTTGCAGACAATAGTATGAAGTTCTCAATGGTGCCTGTAGGATGGGACCAATTGCATGAAAATGGCTGCGGTGCACAATCTCGTCCATGAGGTTTGTCAACAGCAATCTCTAACATTCACGACCATTTCCGAGGTTACATCAGCGGCTGCTCGAAAGCTGTTGTCAGATGTCGGTTGTTGGTGATCCCGCCTGTTTATGCTCACTGCCCAACTATTCGATGGTCAAAGCCTCATTGTACCGCATACTAAGAGACAGCAGCATATGTGTTTGACTGCCCGTGCCGTTGACCAGGGGCATCCAGATGCACACTCCGAGTCCATGCGGGGGTTTGCCGACTCCAGCACTGCCTTGTGCGCGCTGGGGTGTGCATCTGCAGCATAAGTTTCCTGACAGGGGCTTCTAACAATGATTCTTTCCCTGTTGTCTTTTCCTTTGACTCCTTCTGTGCTCGACCGTGCTACTTCAGACCAGACAGTCGGGGCTTCGCATATTATGTCCCCAGATAGTTGCGCGGGTATCAACACATACGTGCATTTGTTTGTTTTGGAGGCTATGCTTGCACTCCGTCCGGAACTCTAGAGCACAGATTGTTGAGGGGCATTTTCGCGACCTCCTGTACCGAGTTGACAAGATAGCTGGCGAACCCTCTCATACCCTACTACAAGACAGCTTTGTTGTATGTTTTAGACCTCCTTTGCATTCTTGCCCCACTAGCCTCCGGTGTCATGACTTCCGAGTGCAAGGTCGCCGTGGGAGTTGCTGCTGTCATCAGGGAATCAACAGTTGGCAACACAATGTTGGAACACCGTGTTGTTGCAGGCAAAATGCTTCATTTGCATCCTCACACACTCACATAGCATGCCGGCATCGCAATTTCGAAGAAGGTTGGATCACTTTGGGCCGACATCAATCTGTTGTTGCTTGTCACTTGTCAAACCTTGTCAATTAACGCCATGCAGTTTGGCATTTGCTTTGCTGTGCTTTGCTGGCAGTGACCTGTCGTTAGGGATGCAGGTTCGAACTCGCACGAATTCGCTCGAATTCGAATTCACCCCGAATTCGCACGAATTCGTGGAGCCCCCCCCGAATTCGAATTTGAACCTGAAATTTTGAAAATTTGGTGAAACCACCTAGAAGTTCACCCCTTCGACCCCGGTGGTCCGGTACGCGGAGGTACCATCCTTCAAGGCGGCCACAAGGGGGCAAAGGAAATTCTGAGAAGTAGAAATTCTTGTGAAACCACCAAGAAGTTCACCCCTTCCACCCCGGTGGTCTAGTAGGCGGAGGTATTGTAATGGGATTGCCACTGGCAGCGCACGTGCTGATATTCGCGAGACCAAAATGGCAGATCAGCGACGCGCGCATAGCGCATTTAAAGTTTTGTTACTTAGAAAACATTTCTTGGATGTTATGCTTGCTTGTTGTCCTTGCAGGTACAACAAGCTTATTAAATAATGGCCTTGACTTACATGATGAAGATCAAGATTTCGGATTCAAGTATTTTGCCTTTGCTGTGTTGAGTACCAGAGTACCACATCAATCGAAGGTCGAATCGGTGGCGGGAAAGAAAGTAGACACGGAACCGGAACGGTCAAAGCTATTACAAGCTTGCTTGTACCGTGCCGACCGAACGATTCGGTCTTCAACTGAGCAATGCCCTGTGAGGACTGTGAGCGCTGCAGTTGTCAAGGTGCAGCATGTCTGCGAAGAGAACGCGACGAACACCAGAAGACCAGCGAACGGCTTCGGGGAGAGCGGAATCAGCTGCAAGAGGACTTGGATGAGGAGACAGAAACTGCGCGGCGTCTTCGTTCTGAACGTGATACAGCAGTGGATGAGCTCCGCCCCCTCCGAGACCTTATTGCGAAAGGTAAACCGCCCTCCCAAAGAGACACGCCGAAGAAAACCCATCGTGGGAAGAGAGCAGCCAAGGTGCCAGCAAATGCGTGAGTCCGCGCAGTCCAGAACACCCGGGAATAACAACAGCGCTCAGGAGTGAGCTACTGAGGAGCCCACACGCAGAATGGGAGCGCTGTGCCGGCTGAGAGCGCTAAACGGCTGGCGCTGTTGAGGATATGGCGAATGCACGAAGAGTTCAGTGAAAGCAGTGCCGTGCGAGGGCGCTGAGGAGTCAGCGCAACGCTGCTGTGAACGACACTGTGGTGAACGCCGAAGGAGAGCGCCTTGAACAGTGCTACGCGCAGCGCTGTGTGCTTGGCTTAAAGCCAGTTGCTTGTTGAGAAGGATATAACCCATTTTCTATTGAACTTGCTAAGTCTCTTTTTGAGTTTCATTTTTGTGAGGACGCTGTCAGCGCTGGACTGTGTGCGTGTGTGATGCACGCCCAGTGTTTGTGTTTCTGCGCCGGCAGTCAGGGCAGGGGCCAGAGTTTGTCTGTGCGTGAGCGACCAAGCGTGCGCGTGTGAGTGCATCTGCCTGCCGCGGACGGTGCTGAATGCGCCACACACAGGTGTGGTGTGTGCAGTGGACGGTCTGCACTTGTAGAGCGTCGTGCCAGCCTGCTGTTTTTCAAGTGTGTGCGTGCGACGCCAGTGGTGTGTGTGCGTTGCTACATGCTCTGCCCTTGTATTGACGCGTTCCCGTGGGGGGCCTGGCCACGGGACGCTGCGGTGGACACGCACAAGTGAGCAGGTAGGCAAAGCACTACGCTCACAGGGGCATCATTGCGCTCGTGTCATGTGACAAAGCGTTTCAGGATCCTTGCCACTCTGAAACAAGGGAACAAAAGTATGTACAGCAACACATCAGGATATGTACACATGGGGTTAAGACTGGACTGGGGTAAGGGCATCACAGGACGATAGACACTCAGTCCTAACTCGTATCCCAATCCCAGGTCCGACCCTCTCAGTGGCTGGTGGGGGCGGGGGCTCAAATACAACCCATGCCCTGCTCAGTCCGGACCCTGAAACCCTGCCAATAGGGGGGGTGTCCCGCCCAGCCACAGGCGAGTTCCTGGGAACCAAGGGGCTCCAAGGCCAACCGACAGTGGCTCCCTATGCTCCCTTAACGGCAAGTCCCAACTCCTCTCTGAGCCAGAGATATGGCCCCGCCATTATCCCCTAGGAGTTGGTAGCTGAAAATGGGCTGTTTCAGCCCAAACTGATATTAGCTCAAAAATCTCCAAAATTGACCCCTCGTCCGGACCCGCCAGAGGTAGGGACGAGGCAACTGACCCTATGCCGTTCGAGTACGAACTCCCTGGAGCCCTCACCCAACCTGGTTCCCTCTGATGTCCCGGCATCAGGGCACCACGGGTTCGTCAAGTGGGGTCATGATGCCAAAATCACCAAAATTGGCGTCATTCCCACGCGTGGCTCGCCCGGCCAGGGCAAGGCCAATGGCTCACAGGATAGGAGACAGGACCTAGGACTTATATCTGAGTGTACAACTTGAAATTAGGTCCGGGCTCCCTGTGGGCATAGAGATATGGGGCCGCCAATTGACCACACGGGGGGGTGAAATTGGGGTCCCAAAAGGGGGTCATTTTGGCTACTCAAAATGAGCCAAAATTCGGGGGTGCTCCCAATAGTATATCCCCACGCCGGCTTGGTGATCGGATCCGCCATTCTATACGCGATCCACCGGGAGTCCAACAGAGACCCCCATGCCCTTGGCTCTCAAAGATCTCCATGCCACTCGGCGTGGTGACAATCCCAATAGGGTCCACAAATGCCAAAATGGCAAAATCGTCCACACTCACTTTGGGCTAGCACCTTGACGAAGGTTGCTCCGCCTCGCCCACGTGGTGTGCGAACCATGGGGACCAATGTCCATAACACCCATGTCATATATGGTCCATTGGTCCATGAGTCCGGCGTGCACGAGGTAGCTCTACATGGTGCACGGCAGGCAGAAAATGTGGAAAATTGCTCAAAATGGCCGAAAATGCGCACACTCATGGTTGGGGCAAATGAGGCACATGCCCGACTTGGACCGGAGTGTGCCATAGGATTGGTATCAAGTCATATGTGTCCAACATATCTTTTGGGCGTCGCCCAACTCCTCCGGTTTCGGGAATGGCAGGGTCGCCAAGTGAGTGTAATGGGCAGCAGGGGCAACTAGGACAGGCCTGCGGGAGCCCTACCGCGATCGCGCGTTGCGCATCGCGCATCGCGCATAGCGCAAATGCCAGCGTGGAATCGAACAGAGAAATAAAGAGAGAAGCTCTGTGTTACGTTATTTTGTGGTTGTTTATTTATTATTAATTCTGTGCTTGGCATTCTTTTGGTTGTTGTAGATATGTTGCATGGAGGGGTGCCAAAGTCCCCAAACTGCCCACGCTCGTGGCGCCGGCAGTGACCGCTCAGGCAAGCAAGGGACTCCGTGCTGAACAACGACAATGGAGATCAAAACTGCTTGGTGCTTATGAAGGTGCAAGGTTTGCGTGCGGGATTTGTAGATCAGTGCATGCACAGCGCAAAATACAAGGAGTGCAGAACAAGCAGGATCCAAGGAGTGCAGAACAAGCAGGATCCACGGAGTGCAGAACAAGCAAGGAAAAGCAGCAACCACTAAGGGGAAGAAACGTCAAAGGTTTTGAGAGTTTGAAAAAGAGGTTACAAGAGTTTGAGAAAAAAAGGAGAACGGGTTTTGGAGAAATCGCAAGAGTTTTGGGTTACCTCCGCCGAATGCCTTACAAAACTCTCAACTAAGTACGAGAGCCCCGAAGGAGCGAACGAGCGCTCAGCGCAGGAGCGACGGAGCGCAACGAAGGAGCGCTCAGCGCAGGAGCGACGGAGCGCAACGAAGGAGCGAAGGAGCGCTCAGCGCAGGAGCGAAGGAGCGCTCAGCGCAGAGCGAAGGAGCGTTCAACGAAGGAGCGCTCAGCCAAGGAGCAGTTCTTCGCGGGCAGCCGAGGATGGAGCCACGACCAAGGTTGAGTGGAGAAATGAAGTTCGAAGGAACGAAGGAGCCTCATCCAGTATGGGAGGAGGAGAAGTGAACTCTGGGGTCCTAAGAGCTGCTGCCCGTTGGTGATCTGGAAGTCGGCAGTGACGAACGGCGACTAAGGCGATCTCAGTCGCCGAGTAAATTTTAAGTTTCGGATCTTATTATTTTATATTTGTTTCAGTGAAAGTGCGTGGTGGGTCACATTGTGGGTGGTTCATCGTGTATGGCACAAGGTCTGGCGGGGGCGGGTATTGTACGAGCTGGGTGGGTGTCTGTTGGGGTTGTGTGTCGCTGTTCGGTAGCTGAGAGCAGCTATCCACTGACGTTGCATGTGTCCATGTCAGGCAGTGTTGGTCAGCGTCGGGTGTAGTTGGGGTGTGGCATGCCTCTGCAAGTTCAGGCAGAACGCCTGTATATTTATCCTTGGGGGTAAGGCAAGGGCTGAGGACAGCCCGCAAGAGTGCCACGCCCCCCCCTTTGCACAGGAGGGGCCACCATGCTTGGCATGGGCTGCGACTGTTGGGCAGCCGTGCAGCGTTGGCGGATCCCTCACCCCCCAGTTATGCTCCCGTCAGGGAAGGGGGCCATTTTCTGTCAAGGAAGCTGTATGTGGGGTGATCCTGTTGTACTGGGTCCCCCACCGCTGCAGGCCCCCTCCCCGGAGATGCAGTATGGCAATACGTTGTGTTGCCCCTGCTGCCCATATATTGGTATTTGCCTCTGTATCAGACCCTCATTGTCCTGTCAGGTCTTAGGAGGGGAGTGTAATGGGCAGCAGGGGCAACTAGGACAGGCCTGCGGGAGCCCTACCGCGATCGCGCGTTGCGCATCGCGCATCGCGCATAGCGCAAATGCCAGCGTGGAATCGAACAGAGAAATAAAGAGAGAAGCTCTGTGTTACGTTATTTTGTGGTTGTTTATTTATTATTAATTCTGTGCTTGGCATTCTTTTGGTTGTTGTAGATATGTTGCATGGAGGGGTGCCAAAGTCCCCAAACTGCCCACGCTCGTGGCGCCGGCAGTGACCGCTCAGGCAAGCAAGGGACTCCGTGCTGAACAACGACAATGGAGATCAAAACTGCTTGGTGCTTATGAAGGTGCAAGGTTTGCGTGCGGGATTTGTAGATCAGTGCATGCACAGCGCAAAATACAAGGAGTGCAGAACAAGCAGGATCCAAGGAGTGCAGAACAAGCAGGATCCACGGAGTGCAGAACAAGCAAGGAAAAGCAGCAACCACTAAGGGGAAGAAACGTCAAAGGTTTTGAGAGTTTGAAAAAGAGGTTACAAGAGTTTGAGAAAACAAGGAGAACGGGTTTTGGAGAAATCGCAAGAGTTTTGGGTTACCTCCGCCGAATGCCTTACAGTGAGCCCATGATTTGGGATGGTCCCAAATCGCCAACATGGCGGCCACGGTACGCCAAGCCCAAGAGGAGTTATTCGCCGGGTCCAAGATATGTTGGGCACCGAAGTATGTACCCTCATATCATACTTGGGTCATGATGTCAATTGGGCGCAACGTTGAGATACACGGTCGCCACTTGACATCATGACGGGCAAAAAACAGCAATATTGGCAAAAAAACACCCAAAAGTGCCTTGAGAGGCGCACAATTATATTATAATATCTTGGGCATGGATTGAGTAATCGACCAATCCTTCTAAACACAATTACTTGACACCAATGACCTTCGATTCCACATATGTGCTCCACTTGGGGCGCTTTGAAAGGTCACGAGCGCTACTTCCAAAGTGGGCACATGAAAATATGGAAAATTGCAAAACACACACCTTGCTCCCAACGCATCGCTTTGGGATCGCCACACAAGCTTCCCTCCACGAAGGTTAGGCTTGCAATTGATCGTGGGGAGTATAAGGAAGGGCCTCGTGCAATATGAGGTCCATTGGTGGGTGTATCGCTCTTAGCCAAACCCGCCAAATGGGCACGCAATACAACACATGGCACGTACCACATACTGCCCAAAAAGGTAGCTCCCCCCACGATATGTCATGCCCCTCCAAGGGCATAACTTTGTGTCAATCGCTCATAGGAACTCAAGGAAAGTTCCTATGCAACACCAACACTCGCGCGCTACACTCGAAAGTTATCTTAACGCACGCAATATCATGGCCAAAGAGTTATAACGCAAACTCTACCCTCTTGACCATGATCCATTACGCTAGCGCGCACGTGTGGAGACGCAAGGCGTATAAAGCTTCCTAAATTACGTCGGGAGTATTGTGAGTACATCCCATGCTTCCTTATTGTCATTCCTCGCAAGCAGCACGAGATATGACCCTCACAAGTGGCCTCACGAATCAACTTTGTTTTGCCCATATCTCTAAGACAAATGGAGGGCAAGACAAAAGGAAAGTTGATTCGTGCATAGGGAAGCACGTAGGTCCACTCGAAAGAGGTCAAATCAAGTGCGGGGATGTCGAAGTCGAAAATCCGATTTCGACATCCTGTAAAATTCGGATTAAGGTTGCGAGTGTACAATGTGAAAATTGCAGATGCATCAATGCAATTCCTGAAGACTTTAGAGTCTTCGTCACGGATTGCGCTAAAATGTCTGTAAAAAAGAGTTAAACTGGCGGTTACGCTAAAGTCGCGAGCCAACCGCCAGCTGTCAAAACATTGATTATCAGAACGGAAGCGTGAAAATTTACGGAAACAATATGAAAATAAAACCCTGTTGATTCCTGATATTCTGATGTGTAAATCTCAGCGGGCGACGCATCGGTCGCCGATGCGGCCGCTAATAGCTGAAATGCCCAGATCTCTCACACAAACACGTCTTACCTACATCTGTTGTTAGGAACAAGGGTTAGGTTGCCGAATCGACGGCCGAAGGCGGTGCGGGGCAGATTGGCGTGAAATAGTAAGATACCGGCAAATGGCAGTTTGCCGGTACATGGTAACATGCCCCAAGTGGCCGGAATGCCGTCACGGGGGCTTTACGGCAAGGGACACGCTCCTGCCGGGCTCTCACCGGGCTTCATCGGGCGTCTTCCCCTCCGTACATGGGGTTAGTGGGCACACGGAGACCGGTTGTATACCCCACCATGGTCATGGGGTTCTGGGTACCGCTTCACCCCCCTCCTTAGAGCAAACCCTGGGGGGGGCTCGATAACACCACGCATGGCAGCGGGTACCCAGGACCATCCCCTGAGGGGGGGGGATGTCACATCCTCACTTCAGGCTGATTCGCAGGTTAGGCTGCCCAAATCTCACAGTAAGACAGGTACGGTGCTGTAGCTGTTAGTAACTGCAAGCATAGTATCAAGTATCAAGTCCCGGGTCCTGGCGGCGATTGTTCGGCATCCAAAGGACCCGTTAACCCATACCAGGCGCACCGGGTGCCGGCTGCTACGGTCACCACCACAGTGGCAGTGGCATACACGGCCAACATAGGCGTCACACGACGACCGAGGTGGTCCCACAGGTCGAAAGCGACCACAAAGATCCATCAGGCTACCCCAAGCTTCCCAAGGCCCGCCGGCTGGGGGAGAGTGCCCACGGGTCCTTCCTCGGGCGCACCATGTCCATATCCACGACGCGAGTCCAGAGTGGTACAGCCGAACGAGCTCCTCCTTAAGGGATCGGGCATCAAGGCCGTCTTTTCCCTCGCCCTATTACCACGAAGGCCATACATGAGGGAGTCCTCATGCAGTGTGGGCGGAGGCGTCGACTCCTCAAACCACCAGTTTCCCAGGCAGACTGACCGAGGTCAGGAACACCGGAGGTCGCCACCCGACTGCAAGTGCGTCTGCGAGTCGGTAGGCTCACAGTGGGACTGACAGTGGCGGACCGCTGGGAGTGTAGTCAGGCAACTGGGCTTGCCGCCTGGCGCCATCAGGATCTCCACACATCACAGCCACTAGGGCACACCCCTAGTGACCCCTTTTGCACACCATGGTGCCATGTCCTATGTTCAACCGGTGTTCAACTGACTTCACCTGGGCCCTTGAACCACCCCTGAAAGGCGGGTGAACACCCCCACCGCGCGTAGTGCAATTTTACCAAAAATTAAACTTTTGACATATCACCATGCCATTCCAAACCATCCATGACGATGTACCATGCTTTTAACAACATACTAATGCCCAATGCACTATTCCATGCCATACCCCTCACATTGCCACTCCCTTTCGTACGGTATCACGGGCACTCAAACAGAAGAAACTGTACTCAGGTACTGGTCCAGGCTGGATCCATGTAAGAGCATGTACATGGCGACTCAGGGCACCTTCGTAGTCGATTCGCATCCCTTTGGGGGCAAAAACAGTCCACGTCTCGGTGATGGGCTGATAACACTTAACATACAGATGCACATATCCCGGGGAGCAGAAAAACAAGCAATAAGCGGGGTAAATAGGCGTGTAAACACAGTCTGGATAGAGCGCCAAACCACGCCCCGGGTAGGATAAGGCATATGCAGGAGGGTGGACAGGAAAACGCCTGAGTTCAGGCCATATATAGTCTGCAGACACACGTGGACCGGTCTGGATCCCGCAAGTGCCATGGGACCAGACCACACACCAAAAAATCGCAATGCCGATGACAGCGGCATCCGTTGCGCAACGTCGTATGGGCTTCAAGGCCCTAAGAGCTCAGAAAACATAAGGTCAGTCGCCCTGCCTGGTTTCCCAAGGATTCAGCAGGGGGGGGAGTGACGAATAGAAGTTGACGAGAGGGGCCATCCTCTCCTGGATTCAGCAGGGGGGGGTATATGGCCACTCTGATGGCAGGTCACCGAAGAATGGGAGAGAGCAAGCAAGTGAGGGACGATCCGTCGGCCACACAAGCGCTCAAACTGCATCAGGGGAGAGCTCAGGGCGATGATCAGGCGCCCCTGGCTGCAATCGCCCGGGTGAGTGCTGCCAAGTCCGAGACATGGATCTTGGTCTTGTGCTTGCGGATGTTGTCCATGAAGGGGGTATTGATCCGCGGCACGAACGAGGAGACGGGTTCCCAGGTGTCGTGGGACGGCCCATAGCCTCGCCAACGAACCTTGAACTCCAGACCTCCGGGTGCCGAGGCGTTCGGACGCTGGGCCAGGATCTTCTTGACTGTGGAGACGTCCCGCTCAGCATAATCGTCGTCCGAATCGGCCTCATGTGCGGCGTAGCTCAGGGACACATGTTGGCCACGGAGGTCGGGCTCCCGCACACGGAGCTGACTCTCGTGGCCCTCCCGGAACTGTCCGTGGCCCACCTTGATGCGGTAGGTGTCCTCACCAATCCTGCGGACCGCCTCTCCGGGTGTGAGGCAGGTTTTGGTGCGGTGGGTGCCCATAGGGCGGGGTCTGATCACCCACACCGGGTCTCCCACCCTGAACTGTTGCGCTGTCGAGCTCGGGGCGGACTTCTGACGCTCAGCATGCTCCTTCTCGAGCTGCTGGCGGATGTCCCGCGCCGTTTGCTCTTGCTGCGCGAAGAATTCCTTGGCGTCCATGGCCATACCATCACCAGACAAGGGAAGTCCCCGACCAAGGGGGTCCCTGCCGAACAGAATCTGGTGAGGGGACGAACCACCCGGAGTGGGGGTGTCATGATGGGCCTTCAGAGCGGGCCACATCTCCTCAAACCAGTTCCGACGTGGATTGGTGATGTGAATCTTGCGCAGCTTCTGGAACAGCTGCCGTCCAGCCACTTCAGCTCGGCCGTTAGACCGGCTGAGATAGGCGACGCTCTTGGCGTGACGTATTCCCATGAGGGAACACATGGCCTTGAACCAGCCACCAGTAAACTGGGGCCCTCGGTCACTGCAAATGGTGCGGGGGATGTCAAAGACGGTCAGCCAATGACGAATCATCATGACTGCCACTTCCTTGGCAAGCAACCGCTTTTTGCGTGCCGGAACGGCTACTACGTAGCCACTGTGGCGATCCACACAAAGAACCACACAGTCAAAGGTCTCCTTGCCAATGTGAACTTCGGGCATGGAGAAGACGTCCATGGCCACACTCTCCATGGGCTGGTCAGGAGCCGGGGGCCATTGGGCTTCCCCCTTGACGTTCCGGTTATCGGGATTGCAGGCCTGACAGACCGAGCAACCCTTCCTGACCTTCTTGATGGCGGTGTAGAGACCGATCTGGTCGATATCGAACCGGCGCTGCATGTCCAGGGCTTGCTTTTTGACCCCTGGGTGCATCGTGTGGTGGTGCCAAGCCTCGCACAGGTCGAGCACTCGGGACTCCGGTACTAGCAGCTTACCATTCCGGTAGAGCTTGCCATCTTCCTCAGTCAGCCCCTTTGGCCAGTTCTGCCCGTCATCAGGGTCGGTCACAGCCCTATACTCGGCCGCAAAGGCCTCGGACTTGGCGTAGTCGTCGGTCCAGTCGTCCTGGAGGCAGGATTCAGGGAAGAGGTGCTTGTCGGACTCAGCTCCATCAGGGGCGAGTACTCTGACCGCTCTGCCCATCCTCGTTCCGAGGGGGGCATCCACAGCCATGACGACGAAGCATTTAACACCCTCCTCCTCCATAAGGCGCTCCATTTCGATGATCTTCTTGGCTTCAGCGGTCTCAGCCTCATCGCCATGGGCAGACACGTCGGTCATGCCCTTGCTGGCGGGATAGGCCCACCTGCTGAGACAGTCCGCCACGGTGTTGTCCTTTCCAGGAACATACACAACGGTGAGGTCGAACTTGGCCAAGGTCTCATGCCATCTTGCCCGTCGGGAGGCGGGACCAGAGGGGGTGTCCACGTGCTCCTTGTGCCACGACTGCAGACTCTGATGGTCGGTGCAGACGGTGACGGGATGGAGGGCTATGTACCCAGCCCATTTCCTGAGAGCCATGACGATGGCATACGCCTCCTTTTCACGGGGCGTCCACGTCCGTCTCTGGCCTTCCGCCAGGACTCGGCTCCAGAAGGCCACGGGCACGTGCCTCCCATCGTCAAGCACTTGTTCCAACACAGCGCCAATGGCGTAGTCGGAAGCGTCGGTGCGCAGGACGAACCCTCGGTCGGGATCCACGAGGTGCAGACCCACTGCGGATAGCAGCGCCTGCTTCATCCCCTCAAAGGCACGGTCGGAATCAGCATCCCAGACCAGCGCCTTCTTCGACCCCTTCTTGGTCTCCTCTCGGTTGCCCTTGAGCATCGTCGTCATGGGGGCTGCATACTCGGCATACATCTTGATATACCCCGAGTAGTAGTTGCAGAACCCCAGATACGCCCGTAGCTCAGAGACCGGTTTGGGCTTTTCCCAGTGCTCGATCGCAGCCACCTTGCCAGGTATGGGCTTTCGCTGCCCATTCCCGACTACGTGGCCAGCGAAGACCACCTCGCTTACCGCAATGGTGGCCTTGTCCTGCCCAAAAGGTCCAGCACTCGAGTGACGCCCCTCTCATGTGCCTCCAGGAGCTCCTCGTAGCTCATACTGGGGTCCCCGGACGCGATGATCACGTCGTCCACGAAGGGGTCCGCACAGTCACGCACCGGCTCAAGCAGGTTCTCCAGCATCCGCTGAAAAGCCGCATTGCCGTTGGTAACGCCCATGGGCATCACCTTCCACTGGAGAGGTCCAAGTGGGGTGCTCATGGCTGTGCAGGCACGGGACTCCTCGGCGAGAGGCATCTGATGATAACCATGTTTCAGGTCAATCACCGTGAAGATCCTCCGCCGGTGTTGTTTTTGCAGCATGTCCTCAATGAGGGGCAGCGTATAGCTGTCGTGCTGCGTTTGGGCGTTTAGGCCGCGGTAGTCGACCACGAGCCGCCACTCCCCGGCCACCTTCTTGGGGACGACGAAGCACGGAGAGGCCCACTCGGAGTGGCACGGCTCAAGCCAGCCTCTCTCGATGAAGTCACGGAGGATCTTCTCCATGGCCTCCTTCCTCTCGCCCCTCAGGGCAAACTCCCGGTGCCGATACACACGGGGGTCCTGATTCAGTCGTATCTCGGCCTCGCCATACGGTCCACGCACCGGTGGGGGAAACACAGGCTTTCCGCTGAAGAAGGTGTCACCATACTTCTGCTTCAGCCTGGCCCTCAATGCCTGGATCTTGGGGCAATCATCGGACTCCGCCTTGGCTTTTCCGGGCACCTGGACCACGGAGCTTACTTGAGGGGTAGCGGGCCCGCTCGGCTTCGGCTTAGGTGGTCTTCCCAGGTGGCCCAAAGGGCCATCTCTGGTCTTGCCTCGGAATAGATCGCCGTAGGTGGGTGGGTTACCGCCGATTGGTTCGTCCTGGCTGGACATATGGTCCAGTACCCTCCCTACGAAGGTATCGCCATCATAGGAACCAGAGACGATCGAGTCCACTTCCCACCAGGCTTTGTCCTTGGCTTTGCCCTCACGCTGGCTTCCCCAGTCGTGAAAGGGCTGATCCATATACCCCTGAACCAGATCCAGCTCCTCTTCAGTGAGGGGGTCTTCCGATTCTCTGATGTCAACAGGGGAAACCGCAAAGCATTGCCGCCATGGCTCCGCTATGATGCGGTTGACACACACGAAATCAGTGGTGTCGGCCTGATCAAGGCCCCCATCCACATAGTGGAATTCCGTTGGCCATCTCTGGGGTGGCATGGGCTGTCCCTTAGCGTCCTGATAGACACTCTCTCCAGCCGGTAGGACGACCTTGTTTAAGGTCATGTTGGTCAATGAGACTACCCAATGTCGGGTACTTTCCTCCTCGGTGCATCCCATAGGAATAACCAGCACTGCCTTGGAGCGGTCCTTGCGTATCTTCGCTATCGCTCTTGGAATGTCCCAACGGGGGCAATGGATCCACATCAAGCCCTGATGCGGACCCCAGTGCTTCTTCCACGCGGAGTCCTGTGCGCTCCAGTACTTCTCACAAACCCGCAGATGGGCGGAGGTTCCTGAAGATAACGCATCCAGGGCCAGGTCCGAAGCTCCCAGGTCCGCGACCACTCGGCTCGCCACTTCCGGCATTACGCCGTACTCCTGGTTTGCTGGCCCAGTTGGCTCAGTGCGCAGTGCGGCTACTTCGAGCTGATTGCGTTCCGGGTGGATCCATTGGCATTCCACGTGGTGCTCAGGTGACGAAAGTCACGAGAGCTGGTCGTCCTGGTACAGGGTCATTGAGGCCTGGGCCTGGAGGACGCCGGAGTCCGTCTCCATCATGAAGTCGTACCCAACGATCATGTCCCAGTCCATCTCGGCCTCGTAGAAGCGACCTTGCAGGAGGATTTCCTTGCCGAGGTCTGGGCGGCTCAGCTCACGGTGGTTCACGAACTGCAGCCCAATGGCCGCTTCCTTCGTGCCTCCCACCATGTACTGGCCGTTCGCCACCTTCAGCCTGACAGGTTTCCGACTGTCGGTCAAACGCTCTGGCGGAAGTAGGCCAGCCTTGACCAAGCTGACCTGAGCGCCCGTGTCGACCAACACATCGAAGACCTTCTCCACTTCCATGCATAAGGCACGGACCTTAACGCCCAACTCCGCGCACGGCGTGCAAGCTCAGGATCTCCGGCCGTTCCAGAAACTCAACAAGCGACTGGTGCAGGTCGTGGACAATGGGCTCAGGCTGCCCATCTGCAGCATCCAGCTGCGGTCCGGGTGATCCTCCGATACTCTCGGATAGATCTTGAAGTACATCAAACACATTCTTGGTCGCGAAGGATGGACGGGTGCAAGGGTTCGTGCCTTCACTTGCCCTCAGCCCGCCACCGCGACTGGGTGCCGGACCGGGCCTTCCGCCCGCGGCATTCCCTTTGTGCTTATCGACTCCCGACTGGGATGGTGTGGCGCTTCCCACGACACCATCCTGCGACCGCCCTAGCTGGGGCCCTTGGCTGCAGGGGCTCCGCTAGGGGGCGTCGGGTGTGGAAGTAGGGGCACTCTCCTCGGCATCAACCTCGTTGACACCCTTCTTCCTTCCCCTGTTCCTAGGCTTCTTGTCCTTGTCCTTGTTCTTGTCGTTCTCGTTGCTCTCCTTGTTCTTGTTGTCCGACCTGGGGACCCAGTTCCTCTTGATCTCCTGGATCTCCTTAGCCAACTGGGTCCCCACCGACATCAGCCTGGAGACCTCGTCCTTGTCCACCTCCACTTTGGCTTCCCGGATACCCGCGGGCGCACGCTTCTTCGACGCATGCGCCTTCTTGTAGGCCTCCGTGTCGGCCTGCTGGGTCGGGCATGTTCGGTGGTCATGGTTGAAGCCTTTTGAAAGTGCTGCCCTGGGTCGTTGTGGGTGCCGGAGGGCTCGGGGCCGGCAAGACCAGAGGGGCAGGCACGCGAGGAGTCTCCCTGGATGTTGTTATTGGGGGTAGAACCAGATACTCGGACACCAACGGAGGCAAGAGCAGCGACAACAGAAGCAAGGTCCATGCTGATTGTGGTCCGGCAGAAAATCCCAGTCTATGAAGAAAATTGAGGGGAATTATTCTAAATACATCTGAGTGTCCAAAACTGTCTGAAAAGATTTAAATAATCCATTTATGTAAAAAGGTTTGGCCGATCTGGCCCGCGAGCGCGCGTCAGCGGCAAATGGCGATTCCAGCTAAAATAGCGAAACGCGGTGGATTTACGGGAAATGGACCGCGGAATCAAATCCGGCATATCAGAAATATATAGGAAATATCCTGTGACTGAGCTGCGAGGCGGCGATTCCGCCGAAGCAAAGAAAATGACCAAAATGTAGCCAATCTGGACAGAATGTCTGAAAATCTGAGCAGATGGGGCTAGCCGCACTTACACTCCCCCTCCAAAAACACACTGGGGTGTGTCGCTACGTCAACGAAGAACGTAGTGCGGGTAAGTCCCAGAAAAACATAGAAATGTAGCCTTGATGGGGCGAAATCTGCTTGATCTGACCTGATTTGGGCTGAATTGGCACTGAATCAGGCTGGATGAACCTGAAATGAGACAGAATGAGAAGTGACGAACAGTCCTCCGTGCAGTAAAACATTAGGTCAAGGGCTAAAAAGCATGTAAACGTATCGAGAATCGATACCAAACCATGCATTGGTTGAGAATGAGGTAGATTATTGATGAATTGAGTGGGGGGATCAAGAATTGGAGTGACATCTCAGCGCTCTGGCACAGTTTCGCTGTCGCGGGCACGCTACGGTGTCCTCGCCGAACTCTACATCGTGTTATCCCGCTTTTGTCGTTCTGAACAGTGCAGCATGTGGCTCAGATCTGGCGCATCTGGTGGATGATCACAAGATTGAGAGTCAATCTGAGTTGAGATGAAGGAGATTAAGCAATCACAGAGAGGTTAAACAAATACACATGTAGTCTGTAGACCCTAAGTGAACCACAGAAGGTAAATATGTTTTTCCGTTCACTTAGATCTAAACAGATCTTCGAGGAATGATGGGAGATGACAAGGTAATCAATCTAAATTGTCCTAAAATCAGCAAATTCCCTGAGATGGAGGTGAAATGCAGCGGAATGTCTACAACTGAAACTACTAACACTTTCGTTTAGACTAAAGTTAATATATATTGTCGTTTATTCAGCTCAATTGTGCTTTCCGGCACGTTGGCTCGCGAGCATCCAACAGATTCCATCAAAATGTGGATCATGTGATGATGCATCATGATGGGACATGATAGCCCTGGATCCTTGGCATGTAACGCGCCGAAGGTTCTCTGAAGGCGCTTTACTGACAGTATATAACTGAGAGACACCGAATTTACAGTGGCGGTGGTGTCAATCGACTTGGACAAGGCCAATCTTTCGATGAAGTCCCACAAGACACTTGGATTCACCATTCTCGACAGTTTCAGGTCGGATTGAGCTCACATTGGCGTGTGCCAAAAATACAACAAAGCTTACGGACTTCAGAGGTTGCTTTTAGAAGTCCCTAGAGCTCCTATCTGAAGGTTGTCTGAACAATTGACGTCTGGGTTTCGTACAACAGTGGCAGAATGATGGACAAACCTGAGAAATTCAAGGTAAATTTGAGGATCCTGGATCTGAATCTGGACTTTGGCGTCAGCATCACAGCAAATGAAGGTAAGATCTGAGTTCCTGGCGTCGCATCTGGTGCAGCCAGTACTACAGGGGATACCTGTAGGGGTGAATGTCGCTGGCCAGCGTTTTGATTATGTACATTTGCTTCCATCTGCACGAGTAGCCAAATTCCAAAGATGCACAGACCAACAGAGACAAGATTACCCCGAGTCTGCCTGAATTACGCCTGAGTTTGGTTTTTTCTGAACACGGCAGCACACTCCGTCAGCGTATCTACGCCTTGTCTGCCGAACGGAGACCAAAGAAAAGTTGATTGACGTCAAATTATCAAACATTCGCAGTTCTCCACATCATGACATAAACAGAAAGAATGAACAGTGGATTGAGCAGAATGTGGTAGGATGGCTTCCTCAATTCAGCCAAGCACGAATACATGTGACCACCAACCTGTCTGGCCTGGCCCTCGTACGGCTTGGGCGCTGCAAATCAGCGGCCGAACTCGAAGCTTGGTCCTCATGTGGCTCCTGGGCTGGCCTGACCGCAGGAGGGGGGATCGACGGATCAGCCCTGGAATGTGGCTGCTGAGGGCCGTAAAAGGCTGGATCTCGATTCACCACAGGTCGTTTTCCGTCGCTCTCCACTTGTCTGTCTGGTTTCGACAAACAATCTGTCAGGAGTACACCAATTTCGGGGTGCTTCTTCAGGAAGTCGATGAACCCCTTGGTGTATCCATGGACAAAAGATTGGGCTGGTTCCCAGTTGTTGTGACTGGAATCAAAGCCCCTCCACTCACACAGAAATTCCCATTCGCCCTTGGCGTCACGTCTTGCTTCAACAATCCTCTTGAGTTCGTACTTTCCCCCTTCGATGACCCGATCGGACAAGTGTTTTGCAGTCCAAAAAAGGGGTTTAACTCGATCCTTGGGGGAGGGGATCTCTCTCTTGAGGCGCTCGCCCGAAACGTCAATTTCCCTGCTGACATCCACACGGATCCTCCACCTGTTCTCACCAAGACGCGCTGTAACAGCGAATGGCCCCTCCCACAAGGGAAGAAGCTTGTCATCTCCGTCCAGGGTGGTTTCGGATTTTCGAAGCCAAACTCGATCATCGACTTCAAAATTGTGGGGGTTTTTTCGGCCTTGATTTTGAACCCAAAGCCAGTCAGCTTGATGCTTCTCGATTAATTTCGACACAGTCTTATCTGCTCGTTGGACTTCGTCCAAAAACAGCGAAGCATCTTTACAGGGGCGAGGATTATTCAACGGCATGTTCCACCAACACTTCTTTCGTCCAAAGACAATTTCATTTGGAGAAAGGCCATGATACAAAGGCGTGTTGTGGTAACGGCGAAGCATGGCGAACAGAACTTCCATCCAATGGAAATCCTTTTCACTCGCGAGCTCCTTACGAAGCATATTTATTATTGAGCGGCCGGCTCTTTCGCCAGGCAGCGCTCGATGCGAGTGGATTTCACATCGGAGATGGTGGATTCCAAGGCGAGCACACAATTCTCTCCACCATGCGGAGGTGTACTCTTTGCCTGAATCCGTGACCACCTCGGATGGGACGTCCCAGCCTCCCATCCAGGTCTGCGCGCACCACTTGGCGGCAGCTTTGCCAGTCATCGACTCAATGTTGCAAGGCAACACTTGAATGTAGCCGGAATGACGGCACTGAATGAGGAGCACACCATTGACTTTTTTGTTAGTCCAATGGCACTCTTCGTCATCGAGTTCACCGAGATAGAAAAAATCACTGGTGACTCTGTTAAAGAGACGCTCCGGAATAGGATGAGGCCTCAGATGGCCGTGCTTCTTCGCGCTGGGGGGCGTCGAGACAGCACATTGGGCACATCCGGCGGCTACTTTCATGCAGTGAGTATATAGCCGTGAGCCAAACAACCTATGTTTAATCATCGACCACAGTCGACGGCCATGTGCGTGGGGGGACTCCCATTTGTGCCACCAGTTTAACACTCGGGGGGCTAGGGCGTCTGGCACACACAATTTACCCTCCATCCACAGCTTCCCCCCATCCAACGAGTACTCAGGAAAAATCCCATCTTTGTGAGCATCTTTGGATTTGAGATTTCCAAAGACCTCTTTAAACATGGGATCCTGCAGATAATCGGACGTCCAGTCACGGATGATCAGGGAATCTTTAGGCAGGGGTGGAGTTTTGGCCGGATCTCGACGCTTAATGCCTTGGATCAACCGAAATCGACTTACTTGTCGGGTATAGTCAAACCGTTTCACACTCCCTGAGGAGGGATCGGTGACTTTCTCCACGACTTTCAGTGTTTTGGTGCAGATCTCATGGGCATGCGCCGGATCTGAGATGGCCGTGATGTCGTGACACGGCAATGCGTGCTGTTTAACAGCGCACTGCATTCATGCACGTCGAATGAGTTTCTTTTCTTCCTGATCCCATTCGATGATGACATGGCGGTCCTGCTCCGTACCATGGATGTTGGTACTTTGCAGCCCCTCTGAGGCGGGGTAAGCCCATCGGCTCAGAGCATCCGCTACCGTGTTATGTTTTCCAGGCAAATACGACACATGGAGGTCGAACAGAGAGAGAAATTCGTGCCATCTGGCCCGTCGACCAGCTGGGCTCGCGACAGTATCAATGTGTTCGGTGGCCCAATACTCCAGACATCGATGATCCGTCAGGACCTCGACTCGATTGGTGCCAACCCACGATTGGTACTTTTTTAAAGCACAGATGATGGCATATGTCTCTTGCTCACGCGGCGACCATTGCATTTGGCGTGGGGCTAGCTTCCGAGACCAAAATGCAAGAGGGTAATGATCGCCGGTGGCTTCATCAACCTGTTCAAGGACACCTCCGATCGCGTACCTAGATGCGTCGGTTCTAATGTAGAAGGGTCGGTCAAATTGGGGCACATGCAACGTGGCGACTTCGCAGAGGGCTGCCTTCAAGTGATGGAAGGCCTCCTCGCACTCGTCAGTCCACTTGACACGAACCTTTGAACCTGCCTTGCCCGCATCTCTCCCTACCTTCAATAATTCAGTGAGGGGGGCAGCAAATTTGGCATAATTCGGCACAAAAGTGTGGTAAAAATTGCAACAACCCAGGAATCCTCTCAACTCCGTGATCGTCTCAGGGCGCTTCCACTTCTGAATAGCGACGAGCTTCCCTGGACTGGGTCGTCGGGTGCCATTCTCAAGGAGAGAACCACAAAATTCGACTGATTTTAAAAATAATTTTCCCTTCTTTGGCCCACAAATCAGCTGATTGGCGTCAAGAATGTCCAAAACTTGGTTCAGCTGCTTCTCATGTAGGGCCACCAGCTCGGCTTCGGACAGTCCCTCCCCTTCCGTCGCGATGATTATGTCATCTATGTACACGCTCACGAAGGCACGAAGCTCAGGATGGGTTGTGAACAGCACATCCTCCATCATTCTTTGAAAAAATGAGGGGGCGTTCTTCAACCCCATGGGCATGACGGTCCATTGGACTGGGCCACATGGCGTGCACATACAGGTGAGAGGTCGGCTGTCCTTCCTCAACGGCATTTGGTGAAAGCCGTGACGGAGATCCAGCACAGAAAACAAACGACCTCTTGCCCTCTTGGCGATTTCCTCCTCAATGAGGGGCAGGGGGTGCGAATCCGCCTTGGTTTCGGCGTTGAGATTGCGAAAATCAACAACCATTCGCCAACCATCAATGGTGTTCTGGTCTGCAGGCGGTGGCTTCGGGACTGTGAAGGGTGAACAGCACCATTCGCTGGTCATACAACCCTCAAGCCAACCAAATTCCCTGAGATTTCTCTCGATGATTTTTCTGAGGATCTCATGTTTATGTCCATGATTTTCATAAGGGCGCTGTTTCTTCGCCTTGTACCCTTCACGAAGCTCGATGAAGGCTTCACCGAACTGTCCACGGACAGGGGGGTCTTTGATCAACTTTCCTGAAAGGGTTGTGTCCTTCCGTTCCTCAAAAATCTTTTCTCTTGACTTAGAACACAATTCAGTGTCCACCTGATCGCCAGGAATTACTGTCGAAAAAACTTTGGCGACTTCTTCGGCTTTGGCAGGAAGAATCTTCTTACGGATGTCCCTAAACAGGTCCGTATCAACTGCCTCTTGAAGATAGGTGGGTCGTGTGTCGAAATCCCAGAGATTCTCTTCGCGATCCAGCTCCTCGAAAGGATCCATGAAAGCTTCCACAGGGGGTTTTTCATAAAAAACTCTGAATTTGCGGCGCGATTGGAGATTTTTCCTCGCCCGTGCACTGAAGATTCTTTTCGATGTCGACCGTATTGGGGAAGAGGGAGACGAGGCGGATCCATTGGACGTTGAATCACCTTGGGTATCTGACGGACAAAAATCAGAAAAAATAGATTCATCATCAGTACCACGCTCAACCTCAGATTCAGACCCAACACAGGAATCTGTACTAGAATCAGCAGAATTAGAGTCAGAAAGCTTTCCATCCACCAGGAATGCAAGCGAACTCCAGGACCGCTGTGGCAGGGGACCTGTGTCGTCCCTGGCATACAGCTTAATCTTCCTGGGAAGTTCGATGTAATCTACGCAAATGTCTTGTAATTCCTGAAACCAAGGCTTGTCGTCCCACAAGGGCACAACTAAAATTGCCTGGGTTTTATCTTGCTTGATTTTGTGGATGACCTGCTGGATTAAGTGAAACGGAGGATTGATCCACAACTTCTTGTCCCATTTGTGGGTCCAAGCGTCGCTGAAGTGCTTGTCAAAGCGCTTGTTCATACGGTTAGCAAAGGCATCATACTGTGGCCAAAAGGAATGGTGTTCATGAAAGTATTCAAAAATTGCATCGCGCCATTTGTCGACAACTCTGTAGGATGAAGAGTGCCAGCGCGAAGGGCGTCGTGGCTGGGAGTCCCTACGAAGACATTCTAACTCTTGGGAGTAATCGGCACTCCCATTCACCTCTGCAATGGTGACATCTTCACCAAATTTTGGTGTCACTTTTTGCTTCAAAAATTCTTCTGCACTTTTAAACCCTGCGTGCAAAAAACGAAATTCAGGACGCTCCAGGGGACCTGACTCCAGCAAAAAACAACGACGATGACCTACGGGCGCTACCCTGTTCTTGCGAAGCCAAGGATGGCCCAAATAAAGGTCATACTTTATGTCAGCACGATAGAAGTAGTCATCCTTAAGGACAACTTCTTCCACATTTTGCTCTTCCCAAAGGTCTTGAGCGACCAAATGAGTTGATATATAACAACCGCGTTGCCCACCTGCGAGAGAATGTCCAGAAACTCCCTCGAGGGTAACAGGATGAGGCGATTCAAACACGCAGTCGTCGGGTAAGAATGAGTTGGATTGGAGATTTACCTCTGATCCATTGTCACACAAACAAGTGGCGAGGTGGAAATTTCCCTTGCAATCAGAGACCCACAGCTTTGTGACAAACTGACGGGCCCTGTGCTTGGACTGTACACCAACCTCGTCCACTACAACAGAAGGATCCGCTGCCGGATCCAGGGGAGAGGAGACAAGCGACCCTACATCAAGTAATGGTCGATCAGGAATTTGGGGATCATGCCTGAAATCGCCTGGGGAGGGGCGATTTTCGTGGCTCCCCTAGGCGTTCTGACCTCCAGCGGCTGCATTTACATTGTGAACACAGCCTGACTCGTCGATCCACTCATCTTGGAACGGATCATCCGCTGGATTCAGGGCATTTTCGACATAATCTCCATCCGCATCGGACACCTGATCTGCACCTGAAACCTGATCCACACGATGGTTGCCTTTTCCACGTCCACGGCCACGGCCGCCGGATGATGGACCACCACCGTCGCCACGCCCTCTGCCCTTACCAGAGAAGGGGGTTCCTGAAGGATTTCCCTTACCCTTACCCTGTGATCCTGGAGCATTTCCTTTGTTTGTACCGGATTGAGGGTTTTGGCCTGGATTTCGGTTTCCGCCTCCGGCGTTGCCATTGGGACTTGTCTGGCCGTTTGGCTGCCCACCGGAACCGGATGGAGTCCGATTTCCTTTGCCTTGGGACCCGCCAGGGCCTCCAGTATTTTTGTTCCCACCGGAGGGGGTCGAATTACCCTTTCCCCCCTTTGCACCATGCACCTGTCTGTCATTCCTGTCTGAATTCTGCGAATTATTGACATTTTCACCAATCACCTTGTGATCGTAAGCAGACCATCGGTGATTAGCAGTAGAATGCGTCTTAGCTCGGTTCGTAGAACCTAAAAGAAGGCAGATGCTACAATGATCCTGAACATTCCGGGTGTCATTCACCTTTTTGTTGCCCTTTTGGGCCCCATTTTGGGTGTTTTGCTGGGTATTCCTGTTTCCCCCAAGACCCTCATGGAAATTTTGATTAGCGGCGTCAGCGAGCCTCTCAACCTCTTCCCACAGTTCCTGCGGGGTGAACGAAAACACCCAGTTCCTGGCCTTCAGGCGATGGCCGTGGAAACTTACTCCCCTATTGAGGACTTGGACAAACAAGTCCCGATCCTCGTGTTCATTAAACTTGATTTTCCACGTGTTTTCAGTGAATTTCACCTTGGTAAACGACGTGGGGGAGCACTTTTGAAGTGCCTCCCTGACCGTAAACCTGTTGGCCGAGGCGTCGAAGCCATCGACTTCCGCCCACCAGGTCTTGACCTTTTCTTCGGACTGTCTATTCCGAAGGGTGGCGGCGGTTTCTGAGGGGATCTTGTCAAAAATCAGATTTTTCAGCTCGGCACTGGAAAATTTTTCGCCTGAATGTTCAGATTCTTCTACGAGATTCCAGAAGCGCTGTCTCTTGTCCTGCACTTCGTGCAAGATTAATCGAGAGAATGAAGGAAAATTCTTCAACATCTGGTGGTAATGGTCCTCAGGCAGCCGGGATCCACGTACCTCCAACTGTTCCCACACCTCATCAAAGGTAAGGGGGGAACTTGAATCCTCACGATCACTCCAGGTCCTGAGCCAAGTATTGGCCGGCGCTCCCTCAAGGCAGTCCAAGAGCGCCATCAGGAACTGATCATCCTGGAGTTTTTGAGTCTTAACCCACAGTTTAAATTCCCGTTGGAACTGAGGCCAACGTCTGGGGTTCCCATTATACTTCGGCTGCTTGGCAACCTGACGAAGTCGCAATGAAGTAGGATTTAGGAGTGAATCCAGCCCAACACCGGCCGTAATGGCAGACACCTTGGCGGCATCATTAGCCACACCAGCTCCGGCGAGGGTCTGGGCGAGCAACATCTGGGCTATTGCATTGGAATCAACAGCAGGAAGGGTAGTACGGGAGGCAGTTCGTTTGGCATTCTGAACCTCATTCCTGGCCTTCGCCGATCTACTCTGAGATCGAGAGATTGTAACCCTTTCCTTTAGCTTAGTCCTGCTGATCCTTGCGTCGGTGGTCTTAGAGTCCACCGAAGGAGCAATCGAAAAAATTTCTGTCGCCTCCTCCGACGGTTCTGTTGTTTGTTCCACCGATGATGCGCCCTCAGACCTCATGTGGGTCTTGAAAAGATCTTTAATTCCCAGCGTCTGAATGATGAGTTGCATTTGATCTTTGAGCAATTGGAGCTCAGTATCTCGCTGTAATCTGCAAGAGCAGTCGGCAGGACAGTACATACCGTGTCCTGAAGGGCCTGAGCAGGCTGTCGGACCGCTAATCTCAGTGGTTCGCAGCCAGGAGTCCACTTGGGGAGCTCCTTCAGTCCTAATTTCCAGGCTTGCCTGCCTAGCTGCCTCTAAAATTCCTTCCTCAACCGCGGCGGCTAGATCGTCGCGGATGGAAACAGAGGGATGAGGGGCGGAGGGCCCGGCAACAGGTGCCTTGGTCTTCTCCTTCGGGAAGGGGCTTGCCTCCCAGATCTGCAAAAAAATGGCAAAAGATTCATCTTCTTGAGAACACCACCACATCCTGGTATTAATTTCTTCTTGAAGGAGGAAAAAATATTCAAATAAAAAATCAGAGGCGATTCTTTCTTGACCTATCAGCTTAGACGTGGCTAATAGACAAAGGGCCTCAAGCGCCTCAAGGTTACGGGTCACTTCGGAAGACAAATGGTTGTCCCATTGTGCCCATGAGGCTGGTCGATTATAGGTAGGTACCTCACCTGGACCACCCATCTCAATGTCGTCAATGTCGGCGTCGATGGTCTCAAAATGTGGACATTGGTAAGGAGTATTGGTACCTGCCAGGTCCGTAAGCTCCACCGGAGCGTTGCCATTAGCGTAGGCTGGGAGATTCCAGCTGCTTGATGGTCAATTTCGACTGGGATCTTGATTGTAATCTGGGCCTCCACAGCTGCTGATTTGTGCCCTTCTTGGGCAATTTGGGCTTGCGCAAGGCATTCCTCTCAAGGCCTCGTTCGCACAGCACCACGGCAGCGTAATCGTTACGTCTCCGGAGGTGGCGGAGTCTACGGGGCCGTACTGGGGGGCTAGCTGTGGTTGGGACACCAAAGGAACAACATTCAGGTAGCCTCTGCTACCATGAAAGTGCTGCCCTGGGTCGTTGTGGGTGCCGGAGGGCTCGGGGCCGGCAAGACCAGAGGGGCAGGCACGCGAGGAGTCTCCCTGGATGTTGTTATTGGGGGTAGAACCAGATACTCGGACACCAACGGAGGCGAGAGCAGCGACAACAGAAGCAAGGTCCATGCTGATTGTGGTCCGGCAGAAAATCCCAGTCTATGAAGAAAATTGAGGGGAATTATTCTAAATACATCTGAGTGTCCAAAACTGTCTGAAAAGATTTAAATAATCCATTTATGTAAAAAGGTTTGGCCGATCTGGCCCGCGAGCGCGCGTCAGCGGCAAATGGCGATTCCAGCTAAAATAGCGAAACGCGGTGGATTTACGGGAAATGGACCGCGGAAGCAAATCCGGCATATCAGAAATATATAGGAAATATCCTGTGACTGAGCTGCGAGGCGGCGATTCCGCCGAAGCAAAGAAAATGACCAAAATGTAGCCAATCTGGACAGAATGTCTGAAAATCTGAGCAGATGGGGCTAGCCGCACTTACACCTTTCTTCCTCCCATCACACACGAAACAGCCCTGAGTGTGAGCTCGTATGAACTCCCCAAAGGACAGCGGAGGGTCGCCAATGCGGCGGGGGTCCCTCTTCTCCTTCTTCTTCCAACCCGGTTGCAGGGGCTTCCAGCTTCCCCGGTTGCTCCCCGCGCCGTTGTGGGCCACGAAGGCAAAAACGGCCATCTCGGCGGGCTCATCGTCGTCGTATCGTCGACGAGAGCTTCATTGCCATCGGCTCCCGCTGGGTCCATGGCAGCTTCCCCGCCAGGCCCCTCGCCAACGTAGTTGACGTCGCGGTCGCCGGGCCTCGACCCGCGGGTGTGGTGGAGGTTGCGGTACTCCTTGAGTACTTCCTCTCCAACCCACTCCAGGATCTCGTCGCAGCTCATCCGCGCCGGGATGGCTTGCAGACGGATGGTCTGGCCGCTCACCGCACACTCGTCAAGGCGCCACATCGCGGTCTTCTCGCGATCGCCTGAGACGGTGATGAGGAGAGCGTTCCGCAGGGAGTGCCGTTTGACATCCCGGGCCACGTTCTTCCTCGTCCAAGCCACCACGTTCGTATGATACTCTTTGGGGAGCATCATCTTGACCGTGTGGTTGGACTTGGCCCTCTTGGCTTCCTCCTTGGTGACCCTCTTGATCCATGCTTCCGGCAGCATGGAGAGCAGGCGAGCCTGCTCGTCACCCTCGTTCCAGTCGTCCACGTTGCGGCGGAAGAGGGTGTATTGCCCTCGGAAGTCCCGCCAGTCCCGTAGGCGGATCTCCCGTCCATCATGCTGAAGCTTGATGGACTTCCACCGCTTGGCAGCCACCTGCGGAGCGTCCACCCGCTCCTGCTCGTTGAGCCACTTCTTGGCTTCCTTGAGGGTCTTGATTTTCCCCTCCTTGGTCGCCACGAAGTATAGCTCTTGGAGCACTTCCGGCAGGCGGTACCTGAACCGTCTGAAGACATATTTCTCCGCATCTGCGGGATCCATGTCTTCAGTGACGGTCACCCCCCAATCGTCCAGCTTCTCCAAGAAGCGGTCGAGGTTGAGGGGGTTGCCATCATACATGGGGGGCTTGATGTCCTTCAGGTCTTCCCACACGGCGGCATCCGCGGCCTTAGAGACCATGAACGCCGGCCGCGAGGTCGACCGAGGTTCCCATCGGCCTCTCCGACGGACTCCCACGGCTGCCACTTTCATCTCCTCCCCGGTATCCGCGTGGCCACGCCGTGGTTCCTCCATGTACGCTGAACCTAGATGTTCACGCCGTACTCCTTCCATGTATGCCTCCTCATCACGGCGCCGGCGGCTGCGTTCAGCGGCCTCCCGTCGTACACCACGCGGCGGGGAAATGTCGAAATCCTCCAGGTCCAGATCCAGGTTCTCACCTCCGCCGACATCCCACTCCGCGTCTCCTCTGGGGACCTCATCCCTGAGTCCACCAAAACGTCCACCAGCCATTGGGATTGGCTCCGGGGCTGGTGCGGGTCGTCGGGGGCGTACCGGCGTCCGCGGTGGAGCACGGCGGTTGTGGTACTCCGCGCTGAGCCACTCATCACGCCAATCCTCACTGCCACTGCCGGGCGGCACGCGCTCGTTGCGGCGGCCCGCGCTGTGGTGAGAGGGGGCGCTGAGAGAGGGGGGACTGGCGCTGGGGCGACTCCTGGGGGCTCCGCCGGAAGCGTGGGGTCTGCCTGGACCTGGTCCGGGTCCCCAGCCGTCGTCCGACGAGCCAGACTCCAGGGGTGGGTGGTCGCTGCCGACGCTCCCACGGCCTTCCAGCGCGTCCAGCCTCCGCTGCAAGCCGCTGATGACCTTGTTCAGCGACCTGGTCTCGCCCCTGGCGATGTCCAGCAGCTTCTGGGTGGCGGTGGCGACCTTGGCGCTCTTGACCATCTCGATCTTGGCGATGTCCAGCTCCCTCTGTGCGCGCTGGGCGACCCTGGCAATGCGAGTCATCTCGCCCTTGCCCGTGTCTACCTCGCGCTCGAGGGACTGGACCCTCCTGCGGACGTAGACCGTCCACCGCCGGGAGGCATCCGGGTCGCCGTCCCCCGGTGGGTCGTCGGGGTCCCCAGGGGGTCCTCCAGGAGGGCCTCCGCCGCTTCCGCCTGGTCCAGGGGGTCCTCCCCCACCCGGTGGTCCGCCTCCAGGGGGTCCACTCGGTGGGCGCCCTCCAGGGGGTCCTGATGGTCCTCCGCCAGGGGGTCCCGGTGGGTCCGAGGATGGGGGCTTCTTCGTGTAGTCGAAGTCCATGTCATCATCCTCGTCCATGTCGCCCCACCTGGGCGTCTCGGTCTCGGAAGACTCCGAGCTTCGGTAGGGAGGAGGGGGATCCTCAACCTCACCTTCCGGCTCCATGGGGACATCTCTGCCTCCTCCGCCAGCCACTCCTCGGCGATGTCGGCGGCCTGGTTCATCCCCGTCGCTGGCGGTGAAGAAGGGGTCGGAGTCGTGGGGGTGTCCGCCCGCTGGCCTCCGTGGCCTCTCGGGGGTCTTCCCCTTACCCTTCCTCCGTCGGTAGGCGGTGGGGCCACTGCTCCCACTGCTGCCTGTGTCGACCTCGTCCAGCGTCATCTTGGAGGAGGCGTCCCCTTCGAAAAGCTTTCGAAGGGTCTCCACTCGGGATCCTCCCGGGGGAGTCTCGCGGCGGAGCTTGGCCTCCGCCTCCTCCATCGCGGCGGCTGTGGCTGCGACAGCTCGCCCTTCGGCTTCCTCCCGGGCACGAGCCGCCTCGGCTTCCCAGGCCTGCTGCAGCCGAGCCTTCTCTGCTTCCAACGCCGCCAACTCCGCCTCTGTCTTGGCCCTCTCCTCAGCGACCTTCCGTCGCGCGGCCTCGATGGCGTCCTTCTTGGCGGCGTCCGCCTGGGCCTTGGCCGTTGCTTCGGCGTGGGCCCTTCCCTCCGCCTCCTTCTTTGCCCTCTCTTGGGCAAGCGCCTCTTCCAGCGCCTTCACCTTGGCCTCCTTGCAGGCAATGGCCTCCTGGGTCAGGCGGGCTTCCTCGGCGGTTGCCGCCACCTCACCCCTGATCCGGGCAGCCACTGCCTCATGGGCGGCCGCAGCCGTGAGACCAGCCGCGATGGCTGCCACGGTCGAGGCGTGGTAGTCCATGCCTCTGCCCCACTCGGTGGCCTCCTCATGGGCGATGCCGACGGCGCCCTCCACGGCAGCGTTCTGCTGCTTGGCCCGTTGGGGGGTAACCCGAAGGTTGCAGGGCACCCCACAGGTTCGCTCGCAGGCGCGCGCCACATCCCTTTGGTGGGGAGCGACGCTGCCGCTGGAGCTGGCCTGGTCGGCCGGCATCCTCCCGCGGTGGGCCGACTCCACGTCGCTGCTGGGGCCTGACTTCTTCAGGAGCAGCGGACGGGGCTTGGCCCTGGCCTGCTTGGCGACTTCCAGGAAGTCACCAAGGGTGGTGTGGCCGGGCTGGTGACCGCCATTGGCCCGTTGGGGGCTGTGGGCTGGGGTTCCGCCCCTGGCGCTTTGGGCGGCTTCGGCGACCAGGGATTCCTGGTACTCCCGCCAGTTCCTGTCCCGCCTCCTGTCCCCGGCGGAACGCTTCTCCTTCCCAGGAGACGCGCTGCTGCTGCTGCCCTGCAGCCTGCGCTCGTTCCCCAGCTCCGGGAACTCCTTCTCGATCATGTCCCACATGGAGACGTTGATCGAGGCGTCCGACGGGTACTCGTTGGGCTTCTCGTCCTCCTCAATCCCGTCAGGGCGCAGCCCTTCGCCGGGCCTGTCTGGGCGGGTCCAGACCCTCCAGCGCTTGCGGCGGAAGCGGTACGCATACCCTTCCGCTCGCAGCCATTCCTCCACTGCCCGCAGGCGGTCCTCGCCCATGTCCTCGCGGAGCTCGAAGCTCCCGGGCATGCCGCCTTCGCACTGGGGATTGCTGTAGCGGTATTGCTGCACAGCAACCCACGCAGTAGGCGCGCCGCATGGGGGTGGGGCTGCGGCCACGTCTTGCCCGCCTCATCCCAATTCACCATCGTTCCTCTCGATGGAGTGGTCCTGGGGTGGTTGTGGAGGTGGGTGGTCTAGCACTGGACTCGGAGTGCGGCCGGTGCTGGTCGGCCGGTGGTTGTGGAAATGGTTGCTGTAGCTGGGAGTGCGGCCTTGCTGGTCGGCCGAGGGAACTCGTTGATGACGGAGTTCTGGTCCCTGCACTTCCTTCATGGACTCAGCGCTGTCGCTGGGCGGCGCTGCGAGCCGCTGCGCTGCGCTGCGAGCTGCGAGCTGCGAGCTGCTGCGCCGCGCTGCTCGGGGTTGGTGGCCCCGAGTGGCACGCGGGGGATGGGTAACCCCGCGGCGGTGAAACGCTTTTGACGCGTTCTCGTGGGGGGCCTGGCCACGGGACGCTGCGGTGGACACGCACAAGTGAGCAGGCAGGCAAAGCACTACGCTCACAGGGGCATCATTGCGCTCGTGTCATGTGACAAAGCGTTTCAGGATCCTTGCCACTCTGAAACAAGGGAACAAAAGTATGTACAGCAACACATCAGGATATGTACACATGGGGTTAAGACTGGACTGGGGTAAGGGCATCACAGGACAATAGACACTCAGTCCTAACTCGTATCCCAATCCCAGGTCCGACCCTCTCAGTGGCTGGTGGGGGCGGGGGCTCAAATACAACCCATGCCCTGCTCAGTCCGGACCCTGAAACCCTGCCAATAGGGGGGGTGTCCCGCCCAGCCACAGGCGAGTTCCTCGGAACCAAGGGGCTCCAAGGCCGACCGACAGTAGCTCCCCTTGCTCCCTTAACGGCAGGTCCCAACTCCCCTCTGAGCCAGAGATATGGCCCCGCCATTATCCCCTAGGAGTTGGAAGCTGAAAATGGGCTGTTTCAGCCGAAACTGATATTAGCTCAAAAATCTCCAAAATTGACCCCTCGTCCGGACCCGCCAGAGGTAGGGACGAGGCACCTGTCCCTATGCCCTTCGAGTACGAACTCCTTGGAGCCCTCACCCAACCTGGTTCCCTCTGATGTCCCGGCATCAGGGCACCACGGGTTCGTGAAGTGGGGTCATGATGCCAAAATCACCAAAATTGGCGTCATTCCCACGCGTGGCTCGCCCGGCCAGGGCAAGGCCAATGGCTCACAGGATAGGAGACAGGACCTAGGACTTATATCTGAGTGTACAACTTGAAATTAGGTCCGGGCTCCCTGTGGGCAGAGAGATATGGGGCCGCCAATTGACCACACGGGGGGGTGAAATTGGGGTCCCAAAAGGGGGTCATTTTGGCTACTCAAAATGAGCCAAAATTCGGGGGTGCTCTCAATAGTATATCTCCACGCCGGCTTGGTGATCGGATCCGCCATTCTATACGCGATCCACCGGGAGTCCAACAGAGACCCCCATGCCCTTGGCTCTCAAAGATGTCCATGCCACTCGGCGTGGTGACAATCCCAATTGGGTCCACAAATGCCAAAATGGCAAAATCGTCCACACTCACCTTGGGCTAGCACCTTGACGAAGGTTGCTCCGCCTCGCCCACGTGGTGTGCGAACCATGGGGACCAATGTCCATAACACCCATGTCATATATGGTCTATTGGTCCATGAGTCCGGCGTGCACGAGGTAGCTGAACAAGTAAGAAAAAGTCACTGCCATGTCTTTCTTGGAGGGCTTGATCCAGGCCAAGCCACCCTTAAAACCCTTTTGTTGATGCTAAGACAAACTTAAGTGTTTTTATCTCTCTTTTGTTGCCTAAAGTACACTTTCTCAAAGTAACTAGGGTTGTGACCCAAGCCCCCCATGAAGTTCACCCCTACCACTCAACTGAGCGGAGGTACCTTCCTTCATGGAGGATATACCGAAATAAAACAGGCATTTCATGCTTTAGGCCTTCCCTACGTGCTCATTTGGATCAGGTACCCTTGAATTACCCAAGTGAAACCGTGGTTCAACCGAGTTCAACCGCGCACTTTCATTACGGCTTCCCCACGGTTGAACCCCTATCGAGGTACAGCAACAAATTGCTAAGTAGCAACCTGAAAACCGCTATTTTTCAGCCCTGCAAGAGATGCCACACCCCCTAAAAAGAATGTTTTTGAAAACCTTCTTACCTCATTGCTGCAAAACACTGGAGACATATTTCTCTTGGATCATATTTCACGGCGGTGGTGTTGTAGGTGCCAGTGGCGGCGGCTGTATTGGTGAAACCGCACGGCTTCACCATCAACTTTTCGTTAGGCGTGGTGACATACACCCCTGCGCCTTGTTTGGATTCCCCTTAGGACTTTGGACCCTTTTTAGTGAACAACAATTACATGCAAGCCTACACTTGATTGTCAGAAGCTTGTTTCCTCATAGATTGCACTAAAATGTAACCGGCTTTCGAGGTGGTTCAACCGCTGGACAGGCGCGCGGTTGAACCGGCTTCACCGGTTCAACCGCTGTTGCACGAAGCGCTACACAAAAAACACATCTTCACCTTGGGAAGCCAAACGTGACCAGTTCGTTCTGCATCGCCACAGGCAGACGTCCCCATGCAATGCCTGTGTACGGTACGAGCACAATGCGCTGTCCAGACCACGCCAGAGGCACGTGGGGCCTAAGAGCGTTAAACATGACCCCATATCGAGGATCCACAATGTGTCCCCATAATAAATCACGCCCCCAACGTATCCATGCAGGACGAGAAGGCCCATTTGCACAAAGTAGGGCACTGGTAAACAGTTCCCCCCCCACAAAATCACCCAGGGCTATTTCCCCCGTAAGGGGACTGTCATCCTTTGGATGCATATGTACAAGCATGGGATGATCGCCCACCCCATTGACCACTGCGAGCCCAGTGTAGGTTAGTTGGGGGAGTACACTTCGGATGTGTGAGTTCACGCGCCGGACCAGTTCCGGATCTCTCCTCGTTTGCACTGCAACTTGCACACGGTGATGCCCCTGCACCATTACGGCCCCCCACAACTGCCTACGGTACCGTGCTCCATGTCCTTCCCGCCACTGCCACCCCCTCATTCCCTTGAGGCACGTAAAAAGTCAGTCGTTTGGGAGTGGCTCTTCCTTCACGTGAGGCACTGGTGCACCAACCTCTGGGGCTGCCTCTTCGTTATCTTCCTGCTTACATGCAGGCATTTCCTCGTCCTTCGGCGCTTCACCAACCTCCTCAATCTCCTCTTGCCCAACCGGGGCTGCAGGCGAGTCCTCCCCACTGTTCTGGTGCTCCTGCACCCCTGGACCAGCAGACTCCACCTTTTCCTCTTTGACCACCTGTTCTTCACTCTCCTTTGGCTCTGGCACCTCCGGCGGACTAGGCACAGGAATGTGCTTCTCAGTGTCCTTTGGCTCTGGAATCACGGGCGGCGTCGGCACAGGAACCCCATTGTCACTCTCCTTCTCCTCGAGTGGACTGTACGAGGGGGAGTCCTCCATTGTCTTCTTGTCCTCCTCATCGATCGCTTCAGCTTCCGGCGCGGGAGTGACCTCCTTCTCCTCGAGTGGACTGTACGAGGGGGAGTCCTCCATTGTCTTCTTGCCCTCCTCATCGATCGCTTCCTGTTCCTGGGCGCGGCGCTCTTTCAACGCCTCCTCGGCAGCGTGGGGGTTACTGAAGCTTGTGCTGTCCTTGACTGCAATAACTGGCCACGTTGTCCCAGCTGCATCGCCCTCCTCCTCCCACTGTGGGGGAAGGAAGACCAATTCTTCCCCCTTTTTGGGCCGGGGGGTCCCCTTCGTGGCTTTCCCCGGGGTACCCACGGCCAGACGTGGCTCGCCATCAGGACCGTCCACAATGACCCATCGAATCGGCGTGTTGGACGCCCATCCGAACCGCTGTCGCAGCTGTTTGCGCGTGTCCTCAACCGCCAGTCGTCGTTGTTGGGCTTGATCCAGGCTCTGCAAAAAGGAAAAAATAGTGACACCGTGGTTCAGGCGGTTCAAGCGTGCGGTTGAACTACACTTCACCGGTTCAACCGCGCACACCTCCAGAGCTGACGCATGCGCCGATTCTGCCCTGATCGCTTTCTCCTCGTCGCCATCCTTCGATCCCGCAGCCAACTCTGTTGCCAGGGCCTTTACATCCCGCGCCGTGTCGCTGGGGAGCTTGCCGGAGTCACTGTCGGAACTGGGGGCCGGAACTACCTTCTTCTTCTTCTTCTTTGGGATATGCTTTGCGGCTGGGACCCATTCGTGCTCTTCAAAAAGGGGGTCTGACTCGTCCGTCTCACTGCTGTCCGGGGCGATTTTCCGCTTTTTCGAGGAAGCACCGCTGCCAGTTTTGGCTTTCTTTTTCGGCTTCTTGTCGCCAGAGACTTGGGCCTTCGCGGGCGGTGCTTCAGCCTTTGCACTTGTCCGCTTCCCCTTCCGGAGCTCCTTCCGGGCGGACTGAAACAGGGACTTCGGAAGCACTTTGCTGCCAGGGGTGGTCGTCTCTTCGGGTGGCGGTGGTGCTGGAAGACGTGGAGGCTTGGGGGCCTTTCCACTGCTCTCGGATGCTGCACGTGCTCCAAGTGGGCGGTCCCACACACTCTTGTAGAACTCCTGAAAGCTCTCTCCCACAGGACTTGGTTGGGGCGCGGTGGTGACGGCTGGACTGGACTCCAGAGGCGTTGACCTCTGCCGTTCTGGCGCAGGACTGCCTTGCCCGGCATTGCCCAATTCCCGCAAGCCCCGCTGCACGCCACGACTCATGCGGTCGACCACTTGAGCGGCGCCAGGGATCTGCCGATACCACACGTCCCACCAGTCCACGATGGGCATGGGTGGCCATCGCCCGCGGACGACAATGCCAGGGCCACGCCGATCCACCACGAACATGTGCTCAGGCATATCACTGGCGGTCAACTGCAGAGAAAGCAAGGAGGCCGGTGAACCGCAGAAGTGGGAGAACGCGATTCAGTGTGTAGGAAGGTGACGCTCAAAAGTGCACGGTTGAAGACGGTGAAGGCGGTTCAGCCGCACGGTTGAACCCGCTGAAACGACGGTTGAACTACTGCACACCTGTTGCACCCCTTGGATCGCTTGAACCACACTTGGCTGCACGAATGGCGATGGTGCCATTGCCGGTGGCGCCGCTGCTGCCGTCGCGGCGCTTGCCTTGGCCTTCTCGTTCTTTCCCCCACCTGAGATGATGGCGCCCATAGCCAGCATGCTGCTCGGAGTCGCCGCGTACCGCTGGACCTCCGATTCGTCGAACCAGCCTGGTGGCAACTCCACCGGGGCCTTGAAGAAGAAGCGCGGACCGTGTCCTGCGCTGTGACCACCGCCGCGGCCCACGGAGTCCGCGCCAAACCAGGACGCGCTCCTGGCAACACCGCACCCCGCGGTGGCCCATATCCTGAACAGGGCATCCAGCCCTGGTTCGTCCAGGGACATGTGGCCCTGGGGGTCGCTCGACAGACCCACACGGAGCACCTACAATCAGAAAAACGCACATCAGAACATTCATAAACAGAAAAACACACAGCAACGAAACGCAGCATGCGCCATATCAAAACATCTACCAAAAGACCGAAAAACACCAGCACAATCAACTAGCAAACAACAAGACAACAGCAGACCTTCCACTCCAAAAACTCCCCGGCGCTCAGGCACTTCGTCTCCCAGGGGTACGACTGTACCCCATCCTTGTCTTCTTGGCGGTGCTTCTTCATCCACAGCGTCATGGCACGGCGGAACACGTACTTCGGCGTCACGTCAGCCAGCCACCGCCACTCAGGCGTCTCGGGCGCCAGGGTGGTGTCGGGGTTGCAGGTGTTGTGGACCACCACTTCTTCCTTCAGCGGGAACTTGTCGGCCAGGTGGGGGGCTGGAGGCGCTGCCGCTGCTTGTGGCGCTGGCGCGGCAGGGGGATCGGCGCCTTGGCCCGTACCCAGTGCCCGCAGGCAGTCCTGCAAGGCCTTCCCCAAAGACTCGGGGTCCATGGTGCAAAGGCACCTGAGAGAAGCAGGGGTGAAACCGTGGGGAAGCCGGTTCAACCGCGCGGATGAACCTCCTGAACCACGGTTGAACCACACACACACCTCCTAGTTGCCAACTTCCAATTGAGCGTGCACTACGTGCTCATCTTCCCGTCGCCGCCGCCCGTCCCATCGAGGCATCTCCTTGTAGAGGAAGGTGCGCTCGTGCGCATGGCGGAGCATTGCCTCATCCTTTTCCTCCTTGGTAGCCTTACGACCACCACCCCGGGAACTTGTGGTTAGAAAGTTGTCTTTAAAGACATAGTTAAGCGACTCAACAATGTCGCCACAAAACATGGCCCCCCCCCAAGGTTGCAAATTACCCAATACGATGGCCCCCTCGTTGCGGAGCCACAGCAAGTAGGGGGATCGTTTATGGGGACATATAGTGTTTTGAAACCTCTTTGCAATTTGTGCACACCCTTGGACGAATGGATCATATGTCCACCGATAGATAGCGGTTAGCAATTTCCCCATGTCCTCAACGGTAGTGGTGACATGTGGTGTTAGACGCAAACTCTTTGCAATGGGCAACCAATTGGCAAACAAGTGCCATGTCTCTTCCCCATCGGGGAAGGACCGGCCTTTCAAAGAAACATTGGTCTTAGCGTCCTTTAGGAGGCTTTGAACCTTGGATCGTTGTGGTACCGTCAACATTGTGGCTCGTGTGCGCACAAACGTTGTTAAGTATTCACCACATCGTATCACAAGATGAAGAACACACATGATGACACACCCTATACGGTCATCCACTTTCAATAATGGACTTTCGATGCACCCTTTTGCGCCAACACAACTAACTCCTTGTTTCCTATACTTTAGGAATTTTGCTTCAAGTCTTGTACTTCGTCGCCATTCACACCCTACCCATCTTTCTTTCTCCCTAGACCATGTCGCAAAAGAATAAATTGAACCAATTTCATAAAATGTTGATAGACCAAGTATATGACGAAGCCAAGGGCTATCGCCTCCAATAATGACAACCGTTCGCACCCAAAACCCTCGGAGCAACATGTAGCCACGGTCAATAATTTGTTGTATTTTTTTTAGTGTCTCTCCAAAGAGGACACGCACAAGATCCGTTTCATGCTCACTTACGAGAGCAAGGTCAAGGGTCCAATTGTAGAGCAAAGTTCGTGCTTTTTGCATGTGGTTTGCAAAACCACATGCAATTTGGCACCATGACCTTGCTCCACATGGAAACCCATAAGTACATAGGGGTGATCATCCCTAAATCTTGGGAAGTGCATTTCTTCTAGCACATCCCTTTGATCACCTATATATTGTATCCAATCATCCACATCCCAACGAACCCCAACTCTTCCATCCTTTATGGTCGTTTTTAGTACTTGTCTCTTACTTAACGTGGACCAAGCTTTATCCATCGTTGCACACGACGGAAAGCAATGTGTCCATGGGACGGTGCTTGCACGGGTTTTCTTCTCTTTGGCATCGGCCCACGAAATAAGCTTCTTGTACCTAGGGACGGTTGAACCGAGAAATTGGGATAAAGTGCGCGGTTGAACCGGCGGTTGAATGGGTTGGCGTCATGGCACCAAAAAGCGTGCAATGGTACAAACCACAAAGTATTCACATTTGTGACGCGGGCAACACGTTGCAACTCATATGTGCATGCTTTGGGCAACATTAGGCGATTATTTTGCCGTGCAAACGTTGTCATGAAGCACAATCACAATTGTTCATTTGTGATAAGGGTTCAACCGCACCGTTGAACCCCGTTGAACCCCGTTGAACCACTTGTAGGCATGTGTGCATTATGCCACATACCTTCGCTTCGGCATCCCAAGGTCCAAAATGAGGCGCACGGCGTCGGATCCTGTGAAAGCTTTTTTTGTAGCCCTTTTTGTCTGTTTGGAAGCCCTCTATGTGTTACCAATTCGGTCAGCAAGTTGTTTCCATAGGCGTTTTGTCGTGCCAGTTGTGCAAAAAAAGGTGAACAAGTCGTCCACCAGCTGTTGGTCCCCCCACCCGCTGTAGTGGTCGTTCACCACTTGCAGCCAGTGGTGGGACATTTTTTAATTTTTTTTAAAAAAGCTTTGTCACGCGTCAGTTTCAGGCGGTTATGCAAATATTTTGTTCAGAAACGCGCGCGCCGCCGGCGCAGCCGCCACCGCCAGCGCTGGCGGTGGTTCAACCGCGGTTCAACCGCGGTTCAGCGGTTCAACCGCGCCCCTTCCGAGTTCAACCGGGTTAAACCGGGTAAAACCACTGTGTGAAGTACCTGATCCAAATGAGCACGTAGGGTTGGAGGTTAAGCCTAGTGGTCTCCCACCCCAAGACCCCTATACTCAATTGTTTCTACCACTTATTGTGGTCCTACTTTGTAACTGTTTCTGAATTCAGTTGCTTGGCCAAGTCATTTTCTGTGTGGTCCTGACATCTATGCCCCACATTCCTAACCAGCACCATTACACCCAAAAGAGTGCACATGAAGTGCCTAATGCAACCTCTGAGGCAAGAGTCAGACCAATTTTCATATAAAATCTTTTGTATTATCCATTTGTGATTGAATCTTTGTGTAGAAACCTGCTTTGTCTATCTGCAGCCCTTCTGTGTCACACTGGATTCCAAAACCAATCATTGATTCGATCCACATCCTGTTCTTGCTCTACTTGCTGCTTTGGTTTGGGTTTTCAACTACAAAACCTGCAGGAATACATCAAAATATCTAGGGCATAATTCAAGGACATCTTTCTGGTAGCAGAGACAGACCCTTGTGACCTTTTGAACCGACCCTGAGAAGAAGTGCAGCACAAAAGCTCAACAACAAGTTCATCATGTCCACGCCAAGCGTCAGGACCTGGCCCATCAGAACTGTCCAAGTGCAAATGGGCAGCATGGCCCACCCAATGAGTGAACCACCTTACTGAGCTCCACATCATCTCAGTGGCGCATCTGGGTCCCAAGGAGATCCAGAACGCAGAAGGGCGGAAAAAAGTAAAGGCCTTACCACCGAGGCCTTAGCAGCACACGGTGGAGACAGCTTCAGTCACCTCCACAGACGTGTAGCTGCCTCAGTATCCAGATCCAATTGTCCGGCTTAATCCTCTACAGCGATTGAAGGACCTGAGGAGTATGAGGAACTGAGGAAGAAGATGGATGAGTACATCCTACATGAGGAGTACTACAAATCCATCCGTGGGGAAGATGGAGAGGAGCCATTAGCTGTACATGGATCCAGACCACGTACAGACCTAGGGTCCTACGCACACTCTGGTCCTCCGTCCACTGCATCCCTGCCAAGACGACTAAGACCTGAGTATCCAAGACCATGTTGTCCAACCCCAAGGGCTCCCGAAGTGGGCCCGACCCGAGTCGAAGAACAACATCATCCAAGGCCAACCTACGGTGCCCTGGATCATACGGCCGAGCTGTTTGCCAAACTCCTGTCTGGATCAGAAGATCCAGATCTGACGGCCCTATCAGAGGCCATTAAGGCTAAACTGGGTATTGCAGAACCCTTACCCAAGCCAGAGTTGCCCTCTCTCTCTCCAGGACTGAGTACCCTGGCCGAAGATCTCAAGAGATCAAGGGTCTCAAGGCTGTTGCCTAAGGTCACCTGCCCCAGTCCCTTTCACCCCCGTGCCAGGACAGTGCTTATGGCTGATCTACAGGACGTGCCTGTCACAGAGATTGAGAGAAGAGGCCTGTCAGCCCTGGCACCTCTTGCCGGCGTGTCGCCTTCAGGCCTAACTCCGGGGGGTGGGAAGATGGGCAGACCAATTGCCCAGGCGAACATCCAGCTGGAACTGCCGGAGTTCGACCCCAAATATCTGCCCGAATGGGCAGAAGAATTTGCAGAGTTCCTTTTGTTGACTGGCCAATCCCATGTGGATGTGGCCACCAAATGTTCACTGCTAAAACGCTCATGCAAAAAGAAGTGTTTGCAAAAACAGGTGAAACAGATTGTGAAAACCTGTTCTACCTGGGCAGAGGTACTCCTGAGGTTGGAGAAAACATTCCCAGTCTATGAGACTGACCTCAGCGTACGCACACAGATCAAGGAGCTACCTATGCTCCCTGAGCTTCCATCCGCTGCGCGAATTTCTGAGTATGTGTGCGACTTGGAGTACTTGTTTTCGAGGATGAACGTGGGCTCCTACGGAGCCACTGAGCCCCACCTGTGGCTCATGAGTAAGATCCCCCAGCGTACGTGGGATGATTGCCGCTCCACCTCTGAGAGGAAGAGCAGGACCCACTCGTACGATGAACTGGTGGATCTCTTGATTGAGCTAGCTCTTGAGAGAGAGAATGACTCCCACATGGAGAAATTCCTCAAAAAGCATTTGGGACGAGGTGGTACCCCTACCCCCGAACGTGGCGAAGGGAAGGGGCATAAAAATCCCACTGACACCAACCAGGGAGGTGGTGAAGGGAGGGGCAACCTACGTGCCATGAACGAGGTTCAACCTGATGCAGGCACACCCCCCCTGTTCTACTGCAGACCTGTCAATGACAAGGGGGGACCTTGTCATGCCTCTGACTGCGATCTCCGCAGTGGCTGTATGCTGCAGATGAAACGTCAGCAGCATACCAAAGATGGGAAAACTTTGACCCATCAAGACCATTTCAGGTGTACCATCACCTGTGGTTACTGTGGCAACCGTCGTCACTACGAGGACGAATGCCACATCAAGAAACGCGAGAGTGACAAACTCAAGCGTCAGGAGGCGGAACGCCAGAAGACCCAGACGCCCGCCAGAAATCATAGAGGTGGTAAAGGAGGTGGCAAATGGGGTGGCAAAACTGGACCCCCTAACCCCCAGGAGCGTTCATCAGCGCCCGTTGCTACACCCACTCCTGCTGCTACACCCGCTCCTGCCGCAGGTGACCCTAAGAAACGCCCCCAAGGGGATAACGCTACCCCTGGGGGGAATAATTCCAAGAAGAGGCGCTTGGCCTGGATGGCCAAGTCCCTCATGGCTGCAGGGGTGGATGTGAAGTTCCCTGATGAGGAATAGGGGGGCGGCTCCGAAGAGGAGGACTTGGTTTTCTGGATCCTCGTGAAAATCGGGGATCAGGTTTTTCGAGCGGTGCTTGATACCGGTGCAACACTTTCCATAGTGGCCCGGCGCCTGCTTAAGATTTTCAGGAAAACTAAGACCGTGGCCATAAGAGTAGGGGATGGGCGTACCATCCATTCCTTGGGGGGGGTCGATGTGACTATATGTCTGGGCGACGAAACCGTGACCCAACACTGCAGAGTGTTGGACACTGACGCCTTTGACATCGTTCTACGAAGAAACCCCCAGGGAAAAATGCTGTCCCTACAGCGTCCCTATTCTTTGCACTGCGACTTTGGCAGTGGGCTATTCTCCGTTCCTTTGGAGCTGTCAGGACGAAAAGAGTCTGAGCTGCGCTACGCAGCCAAGACGAACTATCGTACTGAAAACTACCAACTGGCCAGTCACGTCCTTGAAAATGGACTGGCGGCCCTTCAGGTAAACCTGGATGAGATCCAGGTGGAATTGTTTGCGAGCCAACAACAGCACATCATGCAGTTGTACTGCTCGAAATAACTGAACAATGCTTTCCGTTTCTTCTGGAAAGCAATGGGCCTAGCGTATGCTAACCCTCCCTTCTCCCTGCTCGCGAAGGTTCTAACCAAAATCGCTTATGAGGGAGGAAGGGTTGTTATGTGCACCCCTGACTGGGGTTGCTCTGGTGAACATGCTTACTGGCGCCGTATGCTAGATCGAATGACCGTGGGAAGAGTGCAACTCCCCGACGGCCCCATCTATGTGCCTGAAGACTCAGACACAGCTATGCAGGCCCCTGAGTGGGCCAGTTTCCTGTCCATCGTCGATGGATCTCCCAATCCTGTACCCCTGTGTGACCTGGACCAGGTGCTACTAAAAAAGGTCATGGCCGAAAATCGTGGCCTGACCCTTTATGATCTCAAAAATCGATCTCCTGAGCACCTATCTGCCACACTTACAGGGTGTGAGTCTCCTGATGACTATCTGGAACCTGCAGCTGTAAAAGAGGATGCTGACGACCAACTGTCTGAGATCGCCAGCACTATTCCCTCTGTTGATCCCAGCTGTGTTGACCTAAAACATAGTGCTTTCCTAGCCAAACTGTTGCTAGAGGAGGTAGATCTAGAGTCAACCTCTGAACCCGCTTCCCCTGTTGGGAAGCCAGTGCTACACATGCAGCCTGTGCACACAGGTGAACCCGTGGCCCGGAGTGCTGATGCTCTGGCGCGGCCTGCTGCTAATAACATGCCATTGTCTGAGCATGACACTCAAGAACTCCGGCGGCTGTTGTACCTGAAGGCCGAAGGTATTGAGCGCCAAGAGCGGCTGCAATACCTCAGACAGACCTGGAAATACTCCATCCGGTCTGAGGAGGACGATGAGTCCTATACGCTGCCTGATCCTGAGATACCTCTAGTGTATTCTCTACACTATGGGCAGCAATGTCCCCCTGAGTGGGACGACGGTACTGTGCCTGCCGAAACTGCTGATCGGCAGAAAAAGAAAGAACATGGAAAAAGCAACCTCCATGCTGAGGAGGATTTCCTTCAGAAACTCGAGAGTCTTAACCTTGCCCCCCGCCTGAAGAAACTGCTGGTAACCTATGAGGAGGTGTTCGGCGCCTTGCCGCCTCCCCTTTCTTGTAAAAAACTGGTCCAGATGGACCTGAAATTGAAACCAGAATTTGAAAAGACGCGAGTGAGGCGTCGTCCCTATCCCGCTCCACAGGAACAGGTTGAAGAAATCGAGCGCCAGATCCAAGAATGCATTGATGCTGGCCTCGTTGAAGAGTATAAACACGGGGACTATCCCCATCACTGCAGTCCCTGTTTCCTTGTTGCTAAACCAGGGTCGACTGCCCTACGTCTTGTTGTAGACTATGGTGAGGTCAACAAGAAAACCCAGAACCATTCAGGGAGTATTCCTAACATGGAAAACACCCTGGAGCGTATTGCCAAATGCAGGTATAAGACCAAAATGGACAAACGCTCTGGTTTCTGGCAGGTGGACCTAACCGCCGCAGCTCAGGAGCTGTTGGCCTTTATAACCCCTAAGGGTCGTGTTTTCAAGTGGAAGGCTATGCCTTTTGGGGTGGCTAATGCCCCAGCGCTCTTCCAGGAGCTTTTGAACAAAATTTTGTACATACTGAGGCGCAGGCCTCTAGTACAAGAGTTGATTTCTCGGGGTGCAGAAATGGAGGCTCACATCGACGACGTGAGTTTGGGTACTAATACCAAAGAGGACCACGTCCTTCTCCTCCGTGAATTTTTCATCGTCTGTCCAGAAAACCATCTCCGAATCAAACTCGAAAAATGCGAGTTTATGAAAGAGGAGATGGAGTATTTGGGTTTCGACGTGGGGTATGGCTGGTGGAAACCAGCTGCGTCTAAGATGCAGCCCCTACAGGACATGCAGATTCGCGATGACCCTAAGAAGGGTCTACACGATGTGAGGAGTTTTGTGGGCGCCTGTAATTTCTATCGGCGTCACATCCACAATTTTACTTACTCCTCTGCACCCCTCACTGACCTGATCAAGAAAACTACTCCCTGGAGGTGGACCGCCAGAGAGGAAGAGTGTTTCCAGGAGTTGAAGAAGAAGATTGCCTCCTCCAACTGCCTGGGAGTACCCCACCCCGAGGGCGAGATAGTCCTGATCACTGATGCCAGTGATGTAGGGGGGGGTGGTACGATCTACCAATGGCAGGAGCTTAACCCCGCTGAACTAACCCACTGCCATTATCGTACTACTGGACTGAACCGTGATGGTTCGTTGAAACATGACTATCCTACCAGTGAGTGGCGACTGGTACCACTAGGACACTGGAATTGGAAATGGAACCAAGCGCGTTCCAACTACAGCACCTATGACCAGGAACTCCTGGCCGGTATGTTGGTGCTATCGTCACAATCCCGACTCCTGGGATCTAACCCTATTGTCTGGCTGTGTGACCAGGAGCCTGTGAAGTCTTTTCAGAAGGGCCCACCCCCAGAAAAAGCAAAGCTAAAACGGTGGTGGACTTACCTGAGCCAGTTCAGGCTGACAGTGCATCATATCCCCGGGATTAAGAATGAACTGTCTGACTATATATCGCGCAACAACTTCGATGCGCTTATTGGTGAGAGCTCTGAGGCGCTCGCCAAAGAGGCTTTCCAGCGTATGGATGTCCAGCTTGACCTGTCCATGCGCACTGCTGGAATCCTGGAGGGTTGGAGTCTAACCGACTACCAGTCAGAGTATGAAGAAATTCTCCAAACCCTCAGCACTGGTCTCGAACCCCGTGTCATTGACGGGCACCAGTGGTAGAAAAACAATCAGTACCTCTTCTACGAGGACCGAATTTTGGTGCCTGAGGCAGGACTGGATGGGTGCCCACAGTGGTCCCATCTCAGTTCTGGTCACACTGGCGCTAATCGCTCAGTGGACTTCTTCCGTGAGTGTTTTTACTCTAGTCTAACCCTGACTGAACTGGGGTCGCGTATGCAGACCATTGTGGATGCTTGTGGCTGTCATGCCAGCAAGCAGAGTGACAGTAGGGATAGGGGCCTGATCTCCAGCTTACCCATACCCTATTGTGCAAACTCTCTTCTGGACGTGGATTTCATCCACGGCCTACCACGCTTTGGCGGCTATGATAGTTGCCTCGTGGTCACCTGTGGTCTATCTCGCTTCACCCGTGTGTTCCCTTGCAATAAGAAAATCACAGGTGAGCAGACTGTGAAAATGTTGGTCGAACAATGGTTCGAACCCTATGGAGCACCTAAGCAGGTGCACTCTGATGAAGATGTACGCATCTGCAGTGACACTGGGTGGTACAAACGAGTGCTAAATGCCCTCAACGTGGAGGTAACCACAGGTGTGCCCTATACCCACACGTCTAACCCTCTCTGTGAGAGACAGAACCGTGTGGTGGAGCAAAACTTAAGAATCCTGATGAAACAGGAGCGCACCAAGGACTGGGTACGCCTAGTGCCCTGGGCAGTGCTGTCCATGAACTCACAGCGGAGCTCTTCTACGGGTTTCACCCCCCACGAACTGTTCCATGGAGGACGACCTGCTTGGTTCTTCAAGGCCCCCTTTCCTGAGGACTTCAAGAGCCCTGTGGGAGATTGGCTGGAACACAAGCAGTCTCTGGCTAACCAGGCTGGTACTAACCTGAGGCATAGGTTTTTTTGCTCCGTGGGGGACTGGCAACGACCTCCCCCCCCTATTTTGAGGGTGCCCAATACAAAAAAACACTTCTTAGCATCAAGAAAAGTCATACAGACCAATTTCTGCAGCCTGTCTTCGCCAAAATCTGCCATTTTTTGTCAAAAATGTGCCGAAATTTGCCATTTTTTGGCCCGAAACAGGTTTTTTCGCCCTGGCGGGGACTTCCAAGACCCCCCCCCCCTATTTCAAGGGTGCCCGATGCAACAAAAACGCGTCACAGGAGCAAAGGAATGCACATGGACCAGTTTTGGCAGCCTCTCTCCGCCAAAATGTCACATTTTTCGTCAAAAATCAGCCAAAATTAATTTTGGGATGAGCCTGCTTCATAAAATCATAGGTGCATTCGTGACCGTGAACAGAGCCGACGGAACCGCCTACGGCGACCTGCCAGCTTCAAGGTTGGTGACCTCGTTTTGGTACACCATTCACGCCTACCCTCCTGGTCACGTAACTGCCTACAGGACCCTTACTTTGGACCCTATCGTATCATCAGGATAGATGGATCCAGGATCCATGTAAGGTGCAGTCCACGTCTAGGTGGTGAACTGCTGTGTGCACCTAAGCAGTTGAGGCACTATCACTCGCCTGACGACTTGTCTTGGGATGAGTGGCGCCTCAGCGACAGTGAGATTGAACGTATAGACCTAGAGAACGCTGCCAGTCCAGAGGAGGCAGACGAACTCGAAGAGATGACTGCCGATGAGATGGCAGTCGATGGTTACTACGTGGTTGCAGGTATTGCTCGCCACGAGTATAAACAGGGCTGGAAATTCCTTACCCTGTGGGATGGCTATGGGTTGTCTGAGGCGACCTGGGAACCTATGTCAGCCTTCATACAACCAGATGGGAGTATCAACCCCATCTTCCGCACTTACCTCGTTGAGAACAACGAGGGGCAGCTCCTAACCCGTGCTGAGACTATGTCCCAGCGTAAGAAGCGAAACTAATCTCCCTGTGTCAGTCTGTGCCCTGCAGACCCATGCCTATGGTTTCCAGCGTGAGCCAGGTGGCCGCTTATCATGATTGCAGCCACCCAGCGAGTGTGTGCCTTGTTGACCATGTGTTGCATGGGTACTGCCCTAATGTAATGACCTTGGAGAGCCAACGAAGAACGGTGGCTTACTACACCAGGGGGGAATGACAAGCAAGGTGTTATGAGGCAAGGTGTGTCTTCCCTCCTTGGGGACAAGCGAGCCCACAGTTAGGACCCCTGACTGGTCCAGACCCATGGGGTTCTACCCTTCCTTACAGGGTTTACCATACCCCTAAGTGTGCTACGTATGTCTGTATGTGTCTCACTTCTCTCCCCAGCGTGGCTCCCGGAGACCGGGCTTCGCTGACGTCGGACCGAAGGTCCTAATCAGGTACTATTACCACTCCTATGGCGCCCAATTTCTGTGCTCGCGCCTATCCTTGGGGTAAGACGGCAAAAGCCCTACCTACTAGAGGGGAGGGGTGGCCAAGTGTGCTAAGGGCATACAAAACGCCCATTTTTGCTACAGGCCAAAAGCTAACGCACTCCCCTGCCCACGAGGAAAAGCACGCGGGACAGGAGACACCACTACACTACACTCACTAACGCCAGCACCGGCCTTCGAAGGCAGGGTGAGCACTCATCACTTGCACTCACCTCCTGCCAGGCCTGCTGACCCTAACCCCTACACACGCTACTGGGTGCTGCTGTCGAAGTTCACTCAGGCCCTAATGGCCCTCCTGTGAAGAAGACAAGAGAACACAGCGCTCCTAAGCAGCTGTGGCCTAACAGGGGACGCCACAACGCGTTTCCCCTGCTAGGGCTTGGAGGGAAGGGGTGCTCTCGTTGCGTGCACAGCGCAGATGTCGTTGAGGTCGAACTGCCCTCGCCAGTACTGGCTGAGGCACAGTGATTTGATTTGTGATCAGCGCCCCTGTTTTGCTGGGGCAGAAAAATGGATAGCCGCCGAAGGCAGCTGCTGCGTGCACTAATCACCCTTAACCTCTCCCACCTGTACAACAGAGGCAAATGAAGGGGTGTTTGCGGCGGAGGAACCAAGCTACACTCCAGGTATTATACCCTTCTCAGTGTGACCTATAATACACTGTCCGCAAACACGCTGACGGATCAGCTCCCCTGCCAAGCAAGCAAGCTTTAAGAGACTCCTCAGGTTCTCTTAAAGAACGTACCGAGGAGCCTCTGGGTAACCTAAACAAAGTTTACCGTGCGCAATTCGCGTGGCCTACCCTTTAATGCATCATGTGCACGCAGGGAAGGGAGGCTGAACCACTGACTCAACCAGGAGGTGAGCTCCTCCTGGGCTAACCTACCTTACTCACCATGCATCGTGTGAATGCCGAATTCAAACGAACACAAAACAAGCCTAAGCGTTTTAAGCAACCCTACTTTAACGCCACGGCCACACACGAACAAACACTTTCTTTACTCACCTGTGAAGAAGAAAACAGGGGTAAATTTGGGGTACAGGTAAAGCGTCACAACGTGTGAATGCCTCGATTGGGCACATGCATCGCGAGCACAGCGCATATTCTAACCCTACGTGCGCGCTGCGCGCTCCATTCGCATCGCATACCTTTCATTCCTGTTTTTACCTGTGCAGAGCACGAGAGAAGAACACCCGACCCCCCAACGAGCACAGCGTTGACAACCCTAACGTTTTAACGAAACAACCAACACGAACGCAATGCGTGACTGTGAGGTGACACTGACATACCTGAGAGATGGGTTGTTGACCCGCTCTGTGGTGTGGGCTGAATTTGAATACTTGACTCTGAAGTTTATAAAAATTTTGATGCAACTGTGCAAAAATTTCCTTTAGAACTTTAAAAACTACGGCTCATACCTTCTTTTCCAAAAGCCGTTTACGCTTGCGCAACCCTTTTCTTGGAGTCCGCTTCCTTTGCGTTTGTCTGCGACTTTGAATTATGTATAAAAATGACGATTTCCCGCGTGGTTTCGTCGATTTTTAACAATTTCACTTGCTAAATCGCAACCCCTTCCGCTAAACCGCAGGATTCACTCCCTGCTGGTTACATTTTCTATTTTTTCCAGCTCCTGGAGGTTTGTGTCCTCCATTGGGAGTATTGCTCCGCCCTGGCCCTTGGTCAGGACGTATACTAAAACGCTGTTTATACAGCGATAGCCGTCCGCATTAGAGCGTTCGACTGTAACCTAGTGGGCAAGCATATGTGCTCTAGGGAGGGAGTCCTGGGTTCAAACCCCACTACCCCCAAACTTTTTCCAAAAATTTTCGTCGCACGCCGGCGACTTTTGAGGAATGCCCCTTCGAAGGGACATCATACACGGTACATTACACTGTTTTTCAAGGGTACCTACAGTGTGTGGGCTTCTATGAAGTGATGAGGATGTTTTTGGTAAGTTTAATGCATTTTCTGAGGTAATTTTGGGAATATTTGAGCCTTTTTCCTTGGTCCTACTAGCTTAGCTAACTAGTACTCCAGGGGGGAGTAAGAAAAAGTCACTGCCATGTCTTTCTTGGAGGGCTTGATCCAGGCCAAGCCCCCCTTAAAACCCTTTTGTTGATGCTAAGACAAACTTAAGTGTTTTTATCTCTCTTTTGTTGCCTAAAGTACACTTTCTCAAAGTAACTAGGGCTGTGACCCTAACCCCCCATGAAGTTCACCCCTACCACTCAACTGAGCGGAGGTACCTTTCTTCATGGAGGATATACCGAAAAAAAACAGGCATTTCATGCTTTAGGCCTTGGAGGTTAAGCCTAGTGGTCTCCCACCCCAAGACACCTATACTCAATTGTTTCTACCACTTATTGTGGTCCTACCTTGTAACTGTTTCTGAATTCAGTTGCTTGGCCAAGTCATTTTCTGTGTGGTCCTGACATCTATGCCCCACATTCCTAACCAGCACCATTACACCCCAAAGAGTGCACATGAAGTGCCTAATGCAACCTCTGAGGCAAGAGTCAGACCAATTTTCATATGAAATCTTTTGTATTATCCATTTGTGATTGAATCTTTGTGTATAAACCTGCTTTGTCTATCTGCAGCCCTTCTGTGTTACACTGGATTCCAAAACCAATCATTGATTCGATCCACATCCTGTTCTTGCTCTACTTGCTGCTTTGGTTTGGGTTTTCAACTACAAAACCTGCAGGAATACATCAAAATATCTAGGGCATAATTCAAGGACATCTTTCTGAACATGGTGCACGGCGGGCAGAAAATGTGGAAAATTGCTCAAAATGGCCGAAAATGCGCACACTCATGGTTGGGGCAAATGAGGCACATGCCCGACTTGGACCGGAGTGTGCCATAGGATTGGTATCAAGTCATATGTGTCCAACATATCTTTTTGGCGTCGCCCAACTCCTCCGGTTTCGGGAATGGCAGGGTCGCCAAGTGAGCCCATGATTTGGGATGGTCCCAAATCGCCAACATGGCGGCCACGGTACGCCAAGCCCAAGAGGAGTTATTCGCCGGGTCCAAGATGTTGGGCACCGAAGTATGTACCCTCATATCATACTTGGGTCATGATGTCAATTGGGCGCAACGTTGAAATACACGGTCGCCACTTGACATCATGACGGGCAAAAAACAGCACTATTGGCAAAAAAACACCCAAAAGTGCCTTGAAAGGCGCACAAATATATTATAATATCTTCGGCATGGATTGAGTAATCGACCAATCCTTCTAAACACAATGACTTGACACCAATGACCTCTGATTCCACATATGTGCTCCACTTGGGGCGCTTTGAAAGGTCACGAGCGCTACTTCCAAAGTGGGCACATGAAAATATGGAAAATTGCAAAACACACACCTTGCTCCCAACGCATCGCTTTGGGATCGCCACACAAGCTTTCCTCCACGAAGGTTAGGCTTGCAATTGATTGTGGGGAGTATAAGGAAGGGCCTCGTGCAATATGAGGTCCATTGGTGGGTGTATCGCTCTTAGCCAAACCCGCCAAATGGGCACGCAATACAACACATGGCACATACCACATACTGCCCAAAAAGGTAGCTCCCCCCACGATATGTCATGCCCCTCCAAGGGCATAACTTTGTGTCAATCGCTCATAGGAACTCAAGGAAAGTTCCTATGCAACACCAACACCCGCGCGCTACACTCGAAAGTTATCTGAACGCACGCAATATCATGGCCAAAGAGTTATAACGCAAACTCTACCCTCTTGACCATGATCCATTACGCTAGCGCGCACGTGTGGAGACGCAAGGCGTATAAAGCTTCCTAAATTACGTCGGGAGTATTGTGAGTACATCCCATGCTTTTTTATTGTCATTCCTCGCAAGCAGCACGAGATATGACCCTCACAAGTGGCCTCACGAATCAACTTTGTTTTGCCCATATCTCTAAGACAAATGGAGGGCAAGACAAAAGGAAAGTTGATTCGTGCATAGGGAAGCACGTAGGTCCACTCGAAAGAGGTCAAATCAAGTGTGGGGATGTCGAAGTCGAAAATCCGATTTCGACATCCTGTAAAATTCGGATTAAGGTTGCGAGTGTACAATGTGAAAATTGCAGATGCATCAATGCAATTCCTGAAGACTTTAGAGTCTTCGTCACGGATTGCGCTAAAATGTCTGTAAATAACAGTTAAACTGGCGGTTACGCTAAAGTCGCGAGCCAACCGCCAGCAGTCAAAACATTGATTATCAGAACGGAAGCGTGAAAATTTACGGAAACAATATGAAAATAAAACCCTGTTGATTCCTGATATTCTGATGTGTAAATCTCAGCGGGCGACGCATCGGTCGCCGATGCGGCCGCTAATAGCTGAAATGCCCAGATCTCTCACACAAACACGTCTTACCTACATCTGTTGTTAGGGTTAGGTTCCCGAATTGAGGGCCGAAGGCGGTGCGGGGCAGATTGGCGTGAAAAAGTAAGATACCGGCAAATGGCAGTTTGCCAGTACATGGTAACATGCCCCAAGTGGCCGGAATGCCGTCACGGGGGCTTTACGGCAAGGGACACGCTCCTGCCGGGCTCTCACCGGGGGTCACCGGGCGTCTTCCCCTCCGTACATGGGGTTAGTGGGCACACGGAGACCGGTTGTATACCCCACCATGGTCATGGGGTTCTGGGTACCGCTTCAGTATGGTGGCGCGCTGGAGGTTGCGCTGTGGGTATGAGCGATTGCCAGCACGACTGCAGGGTATGCAGCCATGAGGTTTGTTATTATTGAATATTGTCACAACTGTATTTCTTCTTTATGTGTTTTAACCTTATGAATCCCTAGGCAGGCTTGCGGCTGCCTGAATCTGATGAGATGATCTGGAATGTCAAAATTGACTCCAACGCTGGTGTGTTTTTATGCTCTGAGAGGGCTGTAAAAGGGCCTGTTGTCGCAGATATATGTATGGATTTGTCTCAGTTTTCTTCGTTTTGCTCATTTTTCTTCTACATGGAACCTTGTTACTGCAGGCCAAACAAGCACACGCACAACTGCACTGTTGTACAGTACCGTAGCACGGCACTCCATGGCTTTGCTGTGCATGTGCGAACTGAGTTCAGCCAAACAACACAGGTTCTTTTGTTGTTGTTGCCTCAGTCGTGTGCAGTGTGGCCTGTTGTTTTTGAAGCTGCAGGGTTTTGAGAAACATTGCAGGGTTTTCCCCTAGACTGGGAAACTTTGGCAGGTTTTTCAAAATGGTTGTAGTTTTGAAACCAGGGCAGCATACACTTTATTATATAATTAAACAACTTCAAGTGGAATTGTTGTTTTTTTATGTGGTGTGGACCAGTTTAGCAGGGGAGTGTTCACCACACCCCCTGAATGGGAATGGGGTTTTTTGTAGCCAAAGGTAGAGCAGGCTTTTCCCCAACCCCAAAGCTTAGTCACACTTTCTGAATCTCTATTTTGTAGGCATTTAAGAAAATAAGCCAGTGACAACCCCACTAATGGGTCATCAGTCCAACCATACCTTTGATATTCAGAGGTATGGCTGAACTTAGCAGGGGAGTGTAATGGGATTGCCACTGGCAGCGCACGTGCTGATATTCGCGAGACCAAAATGGCAGATCAGCGACGCGCGCACAGCGCATTTAAAGTTTTGTTACTAAGAAAACATTTCTTGGATGTTATGCTTGCTTGTTGTCCTTGCAGGTACAACAAGCTTATTAAATAATGGCCTTGACTTACATGATGAAGATCAAGCTTTCGGATTCAAGTATTTTGCCTTTGCTGTGTTGAGTACCAGAGTACCACAACAATAGAAGATCGAATCGGTTGCGGGAAAGAAAGTAGACACGGAACCCGTGTAGGTCAAAGCTATTACAGTATGACCCTTCCAGGTGGCCACCATGGCATGACATCATATGAGTTCTTAATAGAAACGTCATCAATGGCATTCATTTCAAAGAGTGAAAATGTTTATAACCTATGCAAAACCACAAAATGTTTTAGAAAATAGTTTCACATCCCATGCATCAAAACTCTTCAAATTGTTTAGAAAATGTTTGTGAATCGGACCACTACAATTCAAGGAAGGAGGAGACTTTGAATGATGAAGGTCAAGTGATTTCTACCAAGGCCAAGTGGGATTGTAAACATTGTGGTTGGGGTTCCTGTGACAATGCTGACGATATGAAAAAACATCTCACCAAGTGTCAAAAAAAATTCCGAGTTGAAAGAATCCATGAAAATTGAGTTGAGGGAGGGATCATACAAAAAGCGAGTTCGAGCATCTACTTGGGAAGATGAGGCAAAACAGGAGGCTCCTATTTCTGATTTGAACCCGTCTTTGGAGGTGGTGAAGAGCAAGAAGGCCTACAACTCCCAAAAACAAAAAAAACACCATTTCTGAGTTCACCGAGAAGGGCTGGTTTGATGCTCCTCTACCACAACCCCGTCGGAAAATTGTCGATCAAAAACTGGCCACTTGGATATATGCAACGGGTCAAGATCTAGACATGGTGGACAATGGCTATTTTCAGGACTTTGTGGCTTCGCTGCGCACAACGTATGCACCTCCGTCACAATGGAAAGTGGGTGAGTCGCTATTGGATTCATGCTACGACCGTGTGGAGGCCGAGGTCAAGGGATACTACGACAGGGCACCAGTTCTGATTGGGGCATCCGACACTTGGAATGACGTCATGGGAAAATCTGTGACCAATCTGATGCTTCTCACACCGGAACCCTTCTTCCTGGACTCTTGGATGTCTGATGAGCGGCGAAAAACTGCCACCAATGAAGCTGAAAAACTGATCACCTGCTTGAAGCCCTTTGAGAAGAAGCTCGTCAGTTTTATCAGTGACAGTGAAAATAGAATGAAGGCCGTGCACAAGGAGTTGTATCAAGAACTAACTCCCGAAACTCTAAAGTCTTTGCTGTGTTTTTTCTGCACACGTCCTAAGTTTGCTGCTGGGTGATATTTTTGAGCAGGTTGCCTATTTCCATGATGCCCTGGACTTGGCCAAAAAAGTTGTACACTTTCACAAGCAACGCACCCTGGTGCACACCCTGTTTGAACGCGTTTGCAAAGATCCTACCTACGTTACCCGCCAAAAAGGGGTGATGCACTTGGTTACAGCTTCTCCTACCCCGCTGGGGCGACCAGGTCACTGTGGTGGAGAGTGTTGGGTTGAATCGCCATGCACTGCCCGCAATTCAGTTGGAGGATGCGTGGGCGGATGAAATTCTGAAGCAAGCACATGTGAAGCAAGAGGCACAAGACATGGAACTGGTGCTGAATGCTGATGAAACTTTTTCACTGCTCGAGACTGTGGTGGCCATTACCAGTCCCATTCGGTCCTAAATTCCGTACTTTGAAGGAGATGGGCCGCTGCTCCAAGAAATGTGGCCCACAATCAAGTCGTTGCGTGAAAAGGTCCTTGGCGCAATTCCAGGAAATCTGAAGAGCAGATGCGAGCAAGAAAAGAGAAGCCATGGAGCACGAATGAGGAAAGCGTGAAGAAAAGAGTCGGGCGGCTGTACACAGAGCGGTGGGATTATTTGCATGACGACGCACATGTCCTGGCCTACTGCTTGAATCCCCAGAATGGTGTGCTGGACCTCAACGAGCTCGAAAGGAAGGGAGCCCTTAATGCCCTTAAGGAAATGGTCCCTGAGAAGCAGCGTGCACAAGCACTGCAAGAGTATGGTAAGTCCGTGCTCGTGAGCCCCCATTTGATGTCGGTTCAAATTTGTTCTCTCTGTTGGTCCTTGATTCATTGTCCTCTTATGGCTGGTGGAAGGCATACGCCGACCCTGGCCCTCTGCAGAATGTTGCTATTGCCCTGGGGGCCATTCCAGCCACTACTGGTGCAACAGAACGGAACTGGAACGAATTTGGACAATTGTATACTAGAAACAGAAACAGACTGAAACCGAACGCCTGCGCAAACTTGTCTTTATTTATCACAATCTGCGCATCATAGCACGCATGAAAGTCACAAGGAGGACGGGCGGCGGGAAGTGGCCGCCAGCGCTCTGGCCGTGAGCGCTTTTGCTGTAGCTGCGATCGCTGCCACCTTTGGAATGTAATGCAACACCTGGTTCATATTATGATCATTCCCATCATCATTCCACTGCCAGTCATAGTGGCAGTGGACCAAATCAAATCAACCAAACTAAATCACGGGCACAATGTATCTCCCGGGAGAGGGCATCGGCTACCACAGGGACGACCCCTTGCTAGGCGACCCGGTGTCCATTTTTGGTTCCCAGTGGGACACCACAATGTTCTTTAAAAACCCCTCCAACGGGGACTCTTTCCGCATCCGCTTCTTTGCCCGCTCTCTCCTGGTCCTCACGGGGGCCGCATGCCATGAGTGGCACCACGGGATACCCCGACGGAGGGAAGACGAAGTGTTTGGGCTAACTGTCCCGCGTACCATCCCTCGGCTCGCTCTAATCCTCCGCCACATCCCACAGGCAAGCTAACCCACGAAGGCTAGAGGGCCGGATACCCGCCTCCTGTGCTCTCCAGCCCCCTCTGCCGGAAAACACAAGGGTCAAGATTCAGTGAATCACCGGCCCAGTCACGGCTTTCTCAGTCACCGGCAAGGGGCTAGACGAAGAGCTCGCCTCGGCCGGAATACCAGCCGACCAAATTCAGCATTTCCGTTGCCTTAGCCAGCCCAGCCAGCCCGACTCCCCGGCACCCCCCCAGCCCCCCCCTATTCCGCCCCCTCCGAAGTCCGGTATCGCCTACGGAAGGGGTACCAACGGCCTCACCACCCCCCCATACCCCTCCCCTCAGAACTGCGTTTTCTGTCCCACAACTTGCAGAAGAAACCTATAGTGAGCAGCCAAATTCTCCGACACCTCAAGAACGACTTCGACATCCTCTTCCTCCAAGAAATCAATCACGCCCCCATCCTTCCCCACGTATACGCCTACGGTTCGGGCACTAAAGCCACCATTGTTTCGAACATCAGCCAGGACAAACACTCCAGAGGCGAGCACGGGTCCGTTTTGGTTTGCTCCCCCCGGCTCGCCCGTTTCGTTACCCCCCTCCCCCGACTCGAAACGGAAGGGCTACTGGCGGCAGCCGTACTCACCCTCCCGGGGGCCCCGCCCACCTTGTTGGTCTCGGTATACGCCCCGAGCGCGGACGTCCACCGCTCAAAAATTGAAAACATCCTGCGGCCACTCATGCATCAGTATCCCAACCACGTCCTAGGCGGAGACACCAACTGCATAATGTGCCCTGAACTGGACGGAGCGAACCTCCAAACGGACAACGAGTGGCCATGGCTCCGCAGGCAGGTCACGAGCGACCTGCCACGCCTCATCGATACCTTCCGGCACTTTCACCCGACCGAGCGGTCTTTCTCCCGATACCCCACCCCGTACAGGGCAAGCAGCAGCCGACTTGACCATATTTTGCTCTCCCCGATGGCCTCGGAATTTTTTGCCCCCACCTCTGCAACCATCCAAACCGACGACAAAACGTCAGACCACCACCCAGTCACGTACACCTCTCAAGCCCCCCCCCACCCCTTCTCCGAAACACCCACCACTAAGAGGAAAGTTTTCCGCAAACTGACGGAGCGGGAGCGCTCCAAGCACCACGACTCCGTCGCCCCCCTGGCGCGATGGTGCGAGTCTACCCTCCCCTGATTTGAGTCTTTATCCTCGGCAGACATAGAGCTCTTCAGAGATGTGGTGCTGGAAGAAGTAGCGACCAGCTACCACAATATCACCACACCATCACGACCCACCTCCTCGGCTCTCGTTAAGAAAATAAAAGCGTCCCTGCAAACCCTGCCCCCCCCCAACCATCCTAACTTCCCCGCTTCCATGGACACGCTCAACAAACTTGTCAAGGAGTGGGAAACCAAGGTGAACAAGGCCGCAACCACCAAAATCCATCGCTGCCTTGTGAGGAAAACTAGGATCAAGCGCACCATCAACGAGGCGCTCAACCCCGGGGAACGCGGTGAAATAACGCTGAAGCGCCCGGGCGCCACACAGCTGGTCTCCACCCCTAAAGAAGTGAGCTCTATTTTTACTTCCACACTCCTCACCCTGGGGGGCAGCCTCGATTACGCACCGCCGAGCACCCTAGTGGATCGCCTGCTCACACACTCCCCCACCTGCCCCGAACCCACAAGACACAGCCCTCTCCCTGACGTTACCTGGGAATCATTCCGCAACACGCTCATGAGGTCAAAGCCCAACAAGGCGGGTGGACGGGACTTCACAAACAACTACACTTTGCACATCCCCCCCCCCCCCTGTCCAACAATTCATTTGGAGGGTATGTAACCACTACCTCCACCAACCGTTGCCCGCGAAATGGCTCGAAGCCAACATTATGTTACTTTTTAAGAAAGGTGACGCGACGAACCCTGTAAATTACAGGCCTATACCCCTGCTGAACAGCGTTTACAAAATAATTGCAACACACGCCAACCGTGAGCTACTGCCAGCAGCCATCGAACACTCCATCATACACCCCACCCAGCTCGGCGGGCTTCCCAACCGCAGATGCCAAGACCACATTTTCAACCTTTTATCCACGTTTCGGGAATCAGTCGGTAGCTACAGCCTCTACATCGATTTCAATAAGACTTTCAACTCCGTCCCCCACACCTCCCTCTTCACAGTGCTGTCCCGCCTGAACTTTCCCACGCACCTTGTAAACCTCATTCAACCCTTGTACCGTGCCCCCCGTGACTTCCCGGTGGTGTCAGGGCACACCCACTCCTCCCACCTGCAAACCAGAGGTGTTCGGCAGGGATGCCCCATGTCACCCATCCTTTTCTGCCTTTACTTGAACGTTCTCCTCTTCGCCCTGCCGTCTCACGTCACGGCACCCCCCTCCCCACACGAGTCGGGCCACGCCTTCGTTGACGACCTCCTCTATCGATCAGAGGATGGGGACCGCATACAACAAATTTTGAATTTCTTCGACACAAACGCCAGGGAGTGGGGCCTGGACTTAAACCTCAGCAAAACCGAAATCCATGCTATGGGAACAGCCCCCCCCAGAACTTTCACCTCCCCCTCGGGCACCCCCCTGTCAACAACCAACCAGAAGACGGGGCAACCACACAACTGCTACAAATACCTAGGGGTGTACATCTTCACCGCCAACCACGAGGCGCAAACGCTGACATTGGCCAAGTCGGAAATACGCTCCTTTTTCACAACCCTCCAACCCCTCCGGCTCACCCTTTCGGAATACATTCTCTTAGTAAACGTCCAACTCATCCCTATTCTTTCCTACCGCCTCATGGCACACCCCCTGGCCCTGAACGAGTTGGGAGCCCTCCAGGCCATGATCTGGCAAAATATTGCACACGACCCCTCCCCAGACAAGGCCAACAGGATTTCCCGCCTCGTCTCTCCTAAGGACCGCTACACCTGCCGCCACCAGGGAGGCTTAGGACTCTGCCACTTCACTTTTTCCATTTGCATGGCCCTGGTGAACGCCGCAATCAGGTACCCTAACGGGGACAGCCCAGCCTCAACAAACGAGTCCTTTTCCGAAGCAATGCTCTCCACCACATGCATTCCAATCCAAGACACCGTCATGGACGCGTGCCACACCATAGGCCTCCGGTACCACAGCACCGGCCTGTGGGCCTCCTGCCCCCCCTCCCTCTTCCTCCCGAAAGAGAAAGTCCAAGTCCGGTTCCTAGCCACCAAACCAGCACCACAATACAGCAAGTTCGGCAACAGGTTGAAACGAACACCCCAAGACCTAGGGTTCCACCTAGGAACAGTCACGGGGGTGCATACAGAATCGGCCACACTCCAGTTTTCGGACGGCACCACCCACACCATCAAAGACCCCGGTCTCCGCCGCAACGAAAAAGAGTACACCTTTCAAAACCCAGTCCTTTCTGTCCGCCCCCAACTGGCGGGGCACCACGAGCTGCTTACCCCTCCCCTTCTGCACCCCCAAGAGTACATCCTCAACCCCCCCCCCCGGGCCACACGGCGGAGTTCTGCTCGACTCGTCGCTGCATGGCGAGCTGTACCGGCTCCCGGATGGACCTCACTCCCTTGACCCCGATGACCTCGAAGAATGGGGTTGTGAAGCAGCCCTTGCCCTCCTCCTCACATCGTCCCCCGGCACGACATTGGTGTACTTGGATGGCTCACCCGTAGCCTTGGGCTACGGGTCTGCAGCCACCCTTTTTTTCCCAAATGGCTCCAGATGGGTGCAGTGCCAAACGTCCCCATACCAGTCCTCAGAGGGATCGGAGTTCTGGGCGGCTATTATGTTCCTACGGTGGGCCCTTGCATCTCACCCGCACCTCACCTTTGCCGTGCTAGGGGACACCCTCGACGTTATCACTGTTCTCTCCCCGAGCACCCCCCCAGACCTCCCGTCACACTCGCCAGCCGGCACGTGCGAATCCTCTCTTCAGTCCATCCAGGCCTCCCTACGCCCAGGGATGATCCAGGGTTGGGGTCGGATCAAAGGGCACGCCGGTTTTGTGGGGAATGAAATCTCGGATGCTTACTTAAAGTGGGCCGCCCACGTGATGGTCTGGGACCCCTCCCTCCTCCCCCCCCCCCTCGATAGGGTGCATATCCAGAGGCCCCCTCCCCGTCATACACAAACTGACTACCACCTCAATCAAGCACCTCCTCCCTTGCCACAAACACGAAAACATCCACGCACCGTCCAGCTTCCATTTTTACAGCCACACTTCATGGTTCCAAGGCCTCCCCTTCAAATGGTCCTCCGGAAACTTCAACATGGCACCTTTTGCTTTCCACGACGGCTTGCGCCCTGGCCATTGCCACGCTTGCCCCGACCCGCACCCAATGGATGTTATCTTTTTCGTCTCACACTGCCCAACGTGCGAACACCTGGTGCAAACCTACATTCAGTGCTGGCGCCCCCCCTTCACCACGGTGGTGTCCCAATGGTGGTCCGCGACCACACACGTCGGAGAGAGGCGCAATTTCGTCCGCGGGCTTGTCCCCATGTCCCTGTACACCAAACTCACAACCCCCCCCTCCGGCCGAAGAAAACCAGCACACTGTCATGACTTAAAACTCGCCCTGAAGGCTCATGTTCCCCTGCTCCCCAATGCCCTATACCGCACGCTGGAATGGCTAAACGAAAACCCCCCCAAGCCCCGCTCACCCCCCCCAAGGGCCCCAACTCATGGGGACACCCCTGGTCGCCTTACAGCACGTCACACACCGCCCTACAGCCCCCCCCCCCCCCTACCACCCTCCCCCCCCCCTCCCGGACAAAGTGGCACACCAGCCTCCAAAGCGCCCCCGTCCCCCACCCCCTGCGGCACACGCCAAAGCTCGGAAACACCTTTCTGGCCTCTATCACTGAAACACAAAACCGCGAGCCAACCTCAGCCAGAGCCCCCGCCCCCCAAACGGCCGCTCACGATCCGGGACATGTTCAACCTCCCCCCCCCCCCCCTCGACCAGCACCCCCCTCGCCGCCTCCACCCCTGTTTCCGCCCCTTCTCCCCGCATAACAAGGTACTTCGCACCAGCCCCCCCCCCTCCCGCGAGCACAAACTCACAATTGTCCTCATCTTCGTCCAACGTGTCATCTCTTTGAAAAAGCCACACTTACACGTTTCTCTCACGCCAGCCCTCAACACCCCTAACACGGCGCAACCAATCAGTACTACCACACTGGCACTCACCAGTCACTTCTGCAAATGAATCCCTCCCCCAAGCCACCCCCCGTGCTCAAGCCGTCATGCTCTAACCCCCAAACCGCAACCGTACAGCCTTCAGGAATCAGGCAGAGACCCCGGCTCTGCGTTTGTCTATAACGGGGCTGCCAGGTCTCATTGAGATAAGGCAGAGGAGGACAGCAACGTGCACCGGTACTCAGCCCGGGATTGAACTTGGTTTCGGGCTCCCGCCCCTCACTGAAAAAAGCTTGGCGCGCAAGAGCCTTTCTCCCCGGCCTGGCCAGCCACAAAAGGCGCCGTTCAGTGCAAAAAAGTCACTGTGACAGTGTAGGATTTCATGACAGTCAAATCTGGACTTTTTGGACCTAGTGACAAGGATATCCCAGCCTGCATAGAGCCGGGAAGGGTAAGGAGGGTACCAAAATAAAGGGTAGGCAAGGGAGAATGCGTTTTGACAGTCCAAAGGCCGGGAAAAAAAGTCGAAAATTAAAAGTTCGCAACGCGTTTTTCTCCGAACGGGTGGGATTCTGGAGGGAATGGAGGGCACCGTCGTGTTCAGTGGAGGTAGGCGGACACAGCGGTGTGTTCGAAACTCAAAAAATTTAACTTCAAAGTTAGCTTTTCATCTGCACAAAAGACGGTGCACGCGTGATCATTTTGGGGTCGCCTGCAAATTCGCAGACCAAATTCGCCCCGAATTAGCAGTACTGTGAATTTCACGGCGAATTCGCAGCGAATTCGCGCTGCAAACGAATTCGCAGCGAATTCGGCGAATTCAAATTGAATTCGCTGCGAATCTGCATCCCTACCTGTCGTCAACGAGTTGAGGGTCCTACACTTGTGGGCTGTTGTTTTCGTGGGGAGGGAGCGTGTGGTATGGGAAGGTGGTGCCCGGGCTGGTAGAGGCAAGGTGCAGCGAGCGAAACCTCTTCTTGAGTTTTGTCGTCTGCTTTCTGCTTAAAACCGAAATCGAAATGCGTGATCTCATATGAGGCGAAGTCCACCCTTGTCTTCACTACCATTGCAGACACCCTGGCAGCAGCAACTTACGCTATACTGAGGAGCCTCAGACCTGAGTAACCCAAACCTCTCCTAAGCTCTCCCCGCGATTGTTGACACTGAGTGTCTCTTTTTGAAACCGTGATACCTCTGGTGTGCCAGGGTGGTCTGTGTTGCCCTGCTGGGAGGGAGGGGGATTGGCTTCGAGCCCCAATCGAATCCTCAATCAGGCCCGAGGTTGTGTATTGCAAGGTCATCGCTGTGGAATTGAGATGGTCCCGCAGGACGCATATTTTTGAGGTTACAGAGGATCTCGGGATGCCGAGAATTCTGTTGTACAATCATCTGAATCTGCTGATGATGCAATAGTGGCTGGTATGTTTTTTGTTGCAATGCCTTGAGGTCAGGGAGGCCCAGGTGCGGGTATCACCTTGCCTTGTCTGTCTACGCAGCCGATGCGACGTTTTGGTTGCCTACCTGTACAATTTTGTTGTTCTGCATCAATGTGACCTCAACCTGAACAAAAAATTGTTGTATCAAAAAGGGCCTTGGGGACGGGGACAGGGACGGGGAACATTTCGGGCGGTGATAAGTTCGTCTTCAAGGAAGGTGGCAAAACTTCGCCCACCCGAAATTAAACGACGTGGGCAGTTCGGTATGCGCCATCAAGTCTGTTTCCGGCTTGCCTCGCAGGTGACAGTTTACCATTTGTTCCATATTTTTCTGGCAACCCGCTGTGAACCAATGGTGCTTTCAGTGGCAATCAATTTTCTGTCCCAACGGGGAGCATGGGCGTGCGCCTCAGGGTACACGTGTGGCAGTTTCGGCAACGGGGGGGGGGGGAGGGTTCTGGAGGTGCGATCTATGATCAGCTCTGGCCTTTTTGGAGGCGCGCACGCGCGGGGGGGGGGGGGGGCTTTAGGACCCTGCAGCGCGCACTTGGCTGATTGTTGTTATGATTTCCCAATATTTTCGGCGTTAACGCCTCCGTTGAATCCGTCAACACCGATCCCAGTTGGGCTCAGCCCCTGGGGGGAGGGCCCATCAGCATTTCCTGTGGTGTGCATATGAACTTAGAAATAGGTCGAATTTACAGGTCTGGTGGTTGTAGCTTAGCGACGGCCATTGTCCGTGGCCCAGCCACTGGCATCTTCGTGCCTCATCCTCTGTGACAGAACAGTACCTATGGTCTTCTAGGCCACTGACCAACCCAATCTTTTTCTGCGCTTTGTGCTACCTGCCGCCTGTGCACATGTGCCTTAGCCCAGAGTTCCTTCGGGGGCGTCTGGTCCATGATCCGCATCGGACCCATTGCTGCCTACATGGACCATTTAGCGTATGAAGACAGGTTGTCGACTGAACTGTACGAGCTCAGGAAGTTGGTGCGTATCGTGTAAATCGTTTTCTGCTTTGTGTATGCCTGGCACGTGACCTCACGCGGTGCGCTGCCTTCAAACATCAATAACAACATCCATAACCAGAGCGACTGCTGCTGCTACTACTGGTGCTGCTGCAAAAAGCAGACCCCTCATAAAAGGATGCTTCACAAAAACCGGTTTGTCAGTGACAAGGCATAAAATTGTCGCCCAACACTCCACATGTGTGGTCAGTTATTGGGTTCATTTACTCTCTCTCTCTCTCTCTCTCTCTCTCTCTCTCTTTCTCACTCATACCCCACCGCTTTTAAATACTGCCCCAACGCTTTTAAACGACAACACCCTCCGCAACACGTTGCAACACGTTGCAACGAGTTGCAACATGTTGCAACACCCCCTGCAACTAGTTGCAACATGTTGCAACCCCCCGCAACTCCTGGCAACTAGTTGCAGCATGATGCAACACCCCCCGCAACAAGTTGCAACTAGTTGCAACATGTTGCAACATCCCCCGCAACTAGTTGCAACTAGTTGCAACATGCTGCAACTAGTTGCAACTAGCTGCAGGGGGTGTTGCAACATGTTGCAACACCCTCCGCAACTCGTGGCAATTAGTTGCAACATGTTGCAACACCTCCTGCAACTAGTTGCAACATGATGCAACACCCTCCACGGCTAGTTTCAACTAGTTGCAACATGTTGCAACAACCCCTGACCTCCTGGCAACTAGTTGCAGCATGATGCAACACCGTGTCTGACAGGTCAGGAGCTGTGCCAAGCTGCGGCTAGCTGCAGCTGGCAGCCTTTGCAGCCCCGCCCCCCCCCCCCCCCCTTCCAGACAACTAGCTGGCCCCCTTCGGCCACACACTGTTCATTCGGCTGTCACCGGGTCACGGAGGGTACAGAGTGTTGGTCAGAGGCGGCCGAGCTGGTCGCTGTCGCCGGCCACGGCTTTGCGTGTGGCCCTTAGGGTTCAAAACTAAGCTAACTTCTTGCCGCTCAAGTTGCTTGCCGCTCCGGGAATTAGTACCATAGCCTTTCTGGTACTTGTAGCTCTCATTTTACTTGAACCCCTGGTTCTGCTTTACCCTGTTCAAAATTGGTGTTATGTACCGATGTCCAGAAACCATCCCGTACAATCTTTTGCACAAAGGAGACAAGCTATGCTTCTGACAAAAGAAATGGGTGAAATTGCAGCACTTGTGCTTCTGATCAACTAGGATCACAATGACAGAAGCACAGAGACTCCTGTATGCATGTCGCCACCGTACTCCTGTCTGACCCACGCCCTGTGAAACCTGCCGCCTGTTTGAGGCACGAGCCCGTACAGGTCCCCCGTCTCTACCCCACTGTGCTGCTTGTCGCTCCAATTGCCGGGCTCCAACACCTCAAGCCGCCCCTACCCCTTGACCCACAATACCACCCTCCCGAACAACAGTGCGTCTCGATCAGCCACCGCGGCGAGTACTGTCCATCCCGTCAACATATCAAAGGCTCTCATAACCCGCTCCACAAATTGGAGAGAAATCAACTCGAAGAGAGGTTGTTAGATCAAGCGCAGGCGCGGGCTTCGTATACCCCCCTTTTTTGGGGTCATTTGCGTAGCATACCCCAAGGCATGATATTGGATGTCCAACCCCTTGTAAAATCCTTATTTTGCCCAATAAGACCATCCCCCAATGAAGTTTTTGATTCTGAGGCCTTTATCCCCTAAAACTGGACATCACTTTTTTGACGGGGGGGGGCGTCGGGGTGTCTATTTTTTTTCGACGTTTTGCGAAAGGCGCCTAGAGCCGGTTTTCGGCTCTTGACAAGCTTTTCTCCTCTTCTTGTGGCCTGCATGTGCTGATTTGTTACTGACGTCGCCTCAACCAACAACACACACGTGACAGCTCACACGTCACCATACGGGGTGGGGGGGGGGGTTCTAAAAGTTGGGCCCAGAAAGCTCCAACCAGTGGGGAAATGGATCGCTATCACACAACTGCCGGTCGAATGGTAACGCAGCCGACGCAAGGTTTTCGGTCGGCGGGTCGAATCCTGGTCGGCCGACTGTTGGCCGCGGCGGCAGCGCCGTCATCACCCCACCGGTGTTCGAACTGCCGACCGCAAAGACTCTGGTCAGCTGCATTACCATTCGGCCACTGCTTGGTCTAAGGCGAAAGTTGTACCCACTGCTTGGGGCCACGTCTGCCACAGACGAAAAACCCAAACTGTGTGTTTCTGTCTGACTTTTTTTTCCCACGGCGTTGGCCGCCACCCATAACGTCGTCATCATTGTTCCATTGTGCATGTCACACCGTCATTACCGTATGTACATTTAAGTATGTACAGTAACCCCACTTGGAGGTGGTTCTGGTGGTGGCCTGAGCTGAAGAAAATCCCAGAGGGAAGGAGAGAAGAATGGTTGAGGTGGTGGCAATGATTGTGGGCGCATGGCAGGCTGAATTAGTGGCCTGTGTGGTGTTTTTTTGCCCCTCTTTGGTGTCCTGGTAGCTGCTTTATGTGTGACCTTCGAGGGCAGGGGTTCAGGTTCATGGTACTGTGGTTTTCGCTTTGGGGCGGAAGAAAGGGATGTGCCCATTGGTGAACCTTTCATACTCCATAAATTCAGGCTCACTGCTGGAGAGAGTGGGAAGCATAATGGGTTTTCAATCAGCCAATCTTTGGCTGCTTTGACTGCCTTTGTTGTCTTGTCTCTCCTTTCTTTCAAAGCTGCCCTCAACTGGCTGTTGAATGATTTTTTTGTTAGGCCCATGCGGGAAAATAGATGATTATATAGTGGGATTGGAAGAAGTGTTCTGATGAAATTGCGTTTGTGTCTGGCTGAGGGGGCCGTATGCCACCATTCTGACAACAAGGCCTGGAATGGTGCTGGCCATGCGTGAATAAATTCATGCTGGAGGTGAGCTGCCTTAGTGCGCAGAGCTGTGACAGATATTGGGTCCATGGGGTGAGGGTGTGTGCAGGCTGGACAGGGGTGTTTTCTCATTCTGAAATGTGGGTTGTATCCCTTAGTGCAGAATATACCCGCAGACCATTTGAATGGCAAACTCCAGAACCAGGAAGTAGATTGAAACCAGTCATAGCTCTCGGGCAGCTTGATGTCTGTGTGCATGTGCTTGGGGAGGAGATGACTGTATGATTTTTGTGTAAGTTTACCAAGGACAGGCATGCCTTGCCATGTGATGCTTCCTTTTTGGGGTGGTGGAAGGATCAGTGAGGTTGGTAAAATTGCAAAACTCGCCCATTTGGCAAAAGCGTCCGCAATTTCATTTCCTTTGAATCCTGTGTGGGCCTTGATCCATCTTACCTCTACTCGCACACCCTGAGCAGAAAGCTGCACAATGGCTGACCTGAATGACTTGATCCAGTGTCCTGAAGGATGCTTGTGAAATAAATTGAAGTCTGGGTGTTTGGCAAGCCTGTAGCAATCTACCCCATTCGCATTGTCGCAGAGGACAAATTGCAGTGGGTTAGGGTTTGGGTGTGTTTGCAGATGATGTAATTTCAAGTGTAAGGCCCAGAATTCTGAGCCCCCTGATGACTGTAGAGGTGAAACTGATGCAGTGACGTTGCAAGACGTTGCATTCAAACCTTCAAAAACAGCAAACGCTGACCCGAAGTGAGGAAAGGATGCAGAACCATCGAGATATGTCCAGGCAGCTGATGAGCTGAGAGGGTCCTGAAGTAGTTCCAGCGCCCCTGTGCAGTTCCAGCTCAGGAGATCTGATGGTAGGAGGACGTGATGTGTTGCAGGCAGGTGAACTGTGGCTCCCAGGCTGGACATGTCTGAAATTGCTGTGCTGAATGGTGGTGCGGGTGCAGAGGTAGAGAGGGATTGGTTGGCATTGGGAGTAGGCGAGAGTTCTGAGAGGGAGAAGTGTGAGATGGGTTTTGGGTTGCTGTGGGGGTATGAGAAGGAGAAATTGTGTTTGTCTGCATTTTCTGCTGAGTAGCCTGAGAAGTCAACCTTCGCTTTTTTCCCCTGGATTTCTGAAACCGTGCCCAAGCATGGGCCCACCACTTGGAATCGACATATATGTTGGCCCCTGGTGATAATGCAGACACGGGGCAGGGATTCCAGGGACCAAAACCATGGATCAGGAGGTTGAGTGCATAGCATGAATCCACCAAGGCTTCCTGAAGGAAATTAGTTTTGGGACTGAGTAGTGTGCTGCAAATCGTCTGTGTAGAACTCGCTGGTCCTTCACCGCTCAGAAAACGTATAGCCTGATTGACATTCTGGACATGATATGCATACAGAAAGTGCTTCAGGCCGAGACCACCCAGTGGCCTTCGCTGGTATATATCTTTTTGTGACGTCACTGACGACAAGTGTCCCAGTTGGCACAGGCGACGCCAGATCAGGGATTGGATGGAATGCAGCTGTGTGATATGTATGTTGTGTGCCAAGAGCCTGTATTGTAATGTAGGTATTAACACAGTGTTGATCAGAGATATGTATTCGGAGTGTGTGAGGGGAAGTGACTGGAGGTTGTTGAAGTAGCTGTTTGTTTCATTGATGACAAGTGTGTGTAGCAGTCTTGGTGAGTCTTCTGTGAATAGGTGTATGCCAAGATATTTGTAATGTGTGTGTGGTTTACCGTTTGTGTCTTTTGTTGACAGTGTTGTTGTTCGGTCTATGCGCAGTTCTATGTGTGGTATGTTATTCATGGCGTGTAGTTCTGTTTTGTCTGTGTTCATGTCTAGACCTAACTGTCTGGCTGTTGTGTGAAAAAATGTGTATGCTTTCTGGATTATGTGTGGGCTGTTTGATCGTATAAGTATGTCATCAATGTATGAATGGATGGTATCACTCTCTGTGAAGGCACAAACTTTCGGTAGGGTGTGTAAGATGATATTTAGGTAGAGATTGAAGAGCAATGGGGAGAGAGGACAGCCCTGTCTCACTCCTCTGGTTTGTTTGTGTTCCCCCATATGTTGGCCATTGATGAGTGGCCTCTCGTAGGGGTGTGTGTATAAGTGTTTCAACGTGTCAATTAAGTGTGTTGGTAAGTTGTAGTATTGTAGTGTGTAGATGAGTGCCTGTTGTGGTATGCTATTGAAGGCCTTGTTGAAGTCGATGTATAGGTGATATGCTTGTTTGTTTTTGATTTGTAGTGCTTTTATGTGATATATGTGGTCTGCCGTGCGATGTGCTGCCAGGCCACCGTGTTGGCTGTGGTGCATGATTTTGTGCTTCTCCACGTGGTGTGATAGCTGTTCCCGTATATGTGTTGCTATTATTTTATATATGCTGTGGAGTAGTGATATTGGTCTGTAATTCCGTGGGTCTGTGACATCTTTTTTTTTGTACAGCAGGAAGACGAGGGCTGTTGTCCAGTGTCTGGGCAGTCGCGAGTGCAGAAACAGATTGCACACATTCCAGAGCCACTCCTGAATTTTCTGCGGACAGAGATGGAGAATGTACAGATTGGACTTGTCCAGTCCTGCTGCCTTAGTGGGCTTTGCTGAGGAAAGCAGCTGTGTGAAGAATTGCCAACTCATGGGCTGGGGAGCTGAATGTTTTGTTTCACTGGGGCATTGGGGTGAGTTGAGCAGAAGAGTATCAAGCAGTTGTTTTGGTGGGGAAAGGTGTGGGTCACCACCGAGGTGTAATAATGTGTGGGACATAATTTCAGAGCATTTCTGTGGGACTGATGTTGCTGGCTCGGATGATGTGGGGTCTTTCAGTGCCATTGTTCCTTTTGACTGTGGGTTCAGTGCTTCATTCAGTGTCCTTTTGATTTGTGAACCTCTGACTAGTGCTCTGTGTAGCTTGGTTGTGTTGTTTTTGGAAATTTGTTTTTCCCATTGGGAGTATGTGTCATGCAGCTGTGATATCTTGTGCAGGAAATTGGGATCATCTGGGGGGGGGAGTGAGTTGACGAGTTGTGCGAAGGTGTGTTCCAGTTTTGAGGGTTTGTGTGGAGAGGGGTTTGTGAAAGAGTAATATGCGGACGTGAGTTGGTGTATGAGTGTGTCAGTGTATTGTATGACTGTGTCTGGTGACATGTTAGGCAGGAGTGACAGGTGCTCTGCGCACCAAGTGTTCAGTGGCTCCAATTTGTTTTTGAGTGCTTGTGCATCCTGTGAGTTCAGTTTTTTCAGTAGGTCTGGTTTTGGTGGGGTTTCTGAGTGTGTTGGCAGTTCCGGAGAACGCATGATGAGGTTGACTGGGTGGTGATCTGTAGTTTTGTTCCAGCATTCGATCTCGGAGCTCAAAAGTGGAAAAACAGAAAGTGTGAGGGGGGATGCAAGGAAGAAATCAATACGTGACTGGCTTGTGCGGTATGCAGTTGAATATCTTGTGTAAGAGCGCTCCAGCGGATGTTTGGTGCGCCAGCAGTCAAGTAGTGTGCCTGTTGTTTCTGACAGGTGACCGTTGAGCAAGGGCCAGCAGGGGGGGGTGACCATGTCGACACTGTCAATCAACGATTGATGAACTGCATTGAAATCGCCTCCGAGGATGTGGAAGGGGTATTTGTCTAGCAGGGGTTGCAGTGTGGATTCAATGGTTGATCTGTAGGGGGGAGGTGCGTAGATAGATGCAATGAGAAGAGCTGGATGACCAGGAAAATGGAGTAGCACAGCGGTGATCAAGCCTTCTGTGTCGGGGTTAGGCAGTGGTGTTGCATATGGTGCAATGCGTGCTGACAGAACGATTGCGGATCCACGTGCTTTGCAGTTAGACAGATTGAAGTGTAGTTTGGCTTTGTGTTGCCCGCTGGAATAGTAAGTGGGCAGGAGTGGTGTGTCTGGGACCTCTTGAAGAAGTAGTATGTCTGTACCTGAGGTGAAGTGGGAGAAAATATGTTTGCGTGCTTGTTTTTTCTGTAAGTTATGTGTTTTAAAGTTCAGGTGGGTGGGAACGAGTTTGGTGATCGTTGGAGGCGTACGTTTGATTCCTTTCCTGGGCCGTGGGATGATCGAGGGGGGAGGGGTATGTTGTATATCGTGTTCAGCTCTCTCACATAAGGGATCGCCTGTGGTATGCGCCTGTGTTGAGTGTCGGTCTAGCGAGTGTGCTGGTATAGGGAGGGGGTTGTGGGGCTGGCTGCGGCTTTTGGGAAACTAATATGATGTGATGTCAGGATGTGATGTGATATGTGAAGTAAAGTGAAGAGCCTTGCTTGAGTTGCGTGTTTCCAGTACACGTGACCGCAAAGTGTGGCGTGAGTGAGTTACTGAAGCTGATGGAATGCGTCTCATGTGATGGGCTAGCGCTGAGGGGAAAGGGCTGTCGCAGCACCAGAACTTGCTCAGAGTGATACAAGATGTGGTATTGGCGAGGAGAATAACAGGCAGCATTTGGTTGACTGGATCTCATGCGAGTAGCAAAGCAATTCAGAAAACGGCCAGGTGCTGTATCCGCTGTAGTCAAAACATCAATTTTTGATGCGCCAAGGTGAAGCAGTCCAAAGGCGTTGGTGTGAGAGCTTATTCTGGTATCACTGTCACTTCTTCCAAGCAGTCTGGGAAGATGCGGCTGAGAAATCGCTGGAAATGAAAAATTCAGATCACAGATGTCAGTGAACCACGGTGAGAAACCATGCAATGGCCGCAGCTCCAGGCACTTGCCAGAGTCACTGATACTTGCCCCAAGCAGTCTGGTGGAATGCAGCTGAGAAATCACTGGTAGGGAAGAATTCAAATGAACATGAAATGCAAACCTCAGACAGCATGTGTGAGTATGCCAAGGTGAGAACCCAAGCAATAGCCGCAGCTTTAGGCGCTTGCCAGAATCACTGCCACTAACTCCACGTAGTCTGGAATAATGCGGCTGAGAAAGAATCGGCAGGGAGAAATTCAGATGAGCGTGAAATGCAAACTTCAGGCCGAATGTGTCAATGTGCCAAGGTGATAGTCCATGTAATAGCCGCAGCTTCAAGTACTTGCCAGAATCACTGTCATTTACCCCAGACAGTCCTGTCAGATGCAACCGTGAGTTCACTGGTAATGAGAAATTCATATGAACGTGAGATGCAAACCTCAGGCCGCATGTGTCAGAGTACCAGAGTGAGAATCTATGCAATAGCTGCACCTTCAAGCACTTGCCGAAGTGAGTTTGCTGAATATGAGGTAATTCATGTGACAGGCGGTCTGCAGCAAGGAGTGAACTCGAAATGACATCGTTCCTGTGGTTAGGGAGCCGTGGCAGCGCAAAAACGAGAGGGGGAGACCCCGAGCATGTTCCTGGATTCTGTGTAGAAATTGAAGAGACACAGGCCGTCCAATTATGACTCAATTCCATGAGTAAGAGCATTGGGTTAGGTGTGAGGTTGAGATACATGAATAGTGTTTGAACATACAGCGTGGCTGGCACAGCTGATGAGAGGGTTCGGTGCACAGGCACTTGTAGGGTGAAGTAGGCAGAGTGTGCTGCGAATTTGAGTTCAACTTGTGCAGGCGGTGCTAGCTGAACTGCATGGGCAAAAAAAAACAAAAACTGAAAAACTCAAACTCAAAAAAATACCATGATCAAAGAAGGTATGGATAACGGTCACACTCGATGGGATTCCATTCTAAGGCAAACGAGTGCACTGGGAGCCCTGAAAGCACTACAAGCTGCAAAAACTTCACTCGGGATCCCGTTTTCACACCCGATCCCTGAAGAGGGCCCACGACACGAGGCCAAACACACGCAATCGCCATCCATTCCAAAATCCACTTCCATGACTACCCCCCAACTCACTGCCGCACCATCACACACGCCAAAAACACCATCGTCCTCCGCCAGGAAACCGAAACCCTCTCTGAAAAGTGACTTCAAAAAGAAGCTGCAGAAATTTCAAACGATAGCAGAGGCCGACGACGATTCTCTCACTCCCTGGGATGATGAAGACATCGACCCAGAATTTGCAAACTCTGCCAAGACACCCGATCCCAAACCACTACAGTTTGGATCTCCGGGTATTGCACAGCGTACAAAATCCAAATCCAAACCACTCAAACAAACACCACCACATGCCTCCTCCAATCCTCCAGGACCAAGTCCTAACAAGAAAAAGGAGACACCCAAGAAGAAATGATTCTGCACCACGAATCTTTTTTTCCCAGAGTCCCCCTCAAACTACATTCCCGACATTTGCTGCATGTTATATCAATTCATCGTCTCTATGCTGCACTTCTCATTATGAAACTTCACCAAGAACTTGCAGTTAGGTTCACACAGGAAAATGTGTTCACCGCATCGCCAGCAGTAACACATACACTCTGTGCACTCTCAGACCTGATGCATCTCTTGCTCACGCAGGGGTCCCATTTGACTGTACCGCCTACAGCAATATACTCCTCACAGGCAACAGCAATGACGTATGTTCTGATAAGCTCACATGAAGCGTGCAGTCACTTTCCGAACGCACAGACGCAACTATCTACGTTTCAATTTCTTCCGAGAACTAAGTGTTTCTGTCTGACTGACTGCTGGGCTGAGACTGATTGGCTGACTGCCAACCTCCCTTCGAGGTGCACTGCTGAAGGCAATAGAATTTCTGACAAAATCAGGGCAACAAAACCGGGGATGGTTTCCTGGGTTTTTGCAGGAGTGGCACGCAAGGGGGGAGCAGTTTCTCCCTGCCCTCTGTAGAATTTGTGGGCTCAATGCACTGTGTACACAGGAACGGAGGGGCTGCGCATCGGTAGGCATTTCAGGATGTGCAATTGAGGCTTGGCCAAAACATAACCTCTGCCGCCTGGGGGGTCCCCACCGCAGGAGGCAGAATCAGCAGTGGCAGCAGTCAGAAATGGGAAGACTTATTTTATTGGGGGCTAAGCGACAAAGCATGGATTCCAAAGTGGGGGGACAATATCAGAAATAGCCCACAAGTGGGCCCAGTGGCAGTCAGAAGTGGTGAAACTTATTATTTGGGTAAGTAGTTTACTTAGTAACAAATGTTTTTTCCACTAAGTAATTTAATTAGTGAAAAACCCACCTCCCAGGCACCGGAATAACTGCATTGTCGATTAACGTGAGCCTTGAAGCACCGAGGTAGTGAGAAATTGCCATGGTGAGTCATACAGCAGATGGGATCAGTATGCAGCATGGTCTGTTGGGCCCAGCAAGCAGAATCCTCCCTGAGGACAAGGACATCATTCTTTGGGTAACAAGAGACATAATCTATGTTTGAAAAGGGCATGTTTCCTTTACAGAAAAAGCATGGCAAAGAAACGGCCATTTCAAAGTTGCGGGGGCTGTTGCAACATGTTGCAACATGTTGCAACGAGTTGCGGGGTGTGTTGCAACTTGCTGCAACTAGTTGCAACTAGTTGCGGAGGGTGTTGCATCATGTTGCAACTAGTTGCCACGATTTGCAGACGGTGTTGCAACATGGTGCAACTAGTTGCAACTAGTTGCGGAAGGTGTTGCAACATGTTGCAACTAGTTGCCACAAGTTGCGGAGGGTGTTGCAACATGTTGCAACTAGTTGCAACTAGTTGCAACTAGTTGCGGGGGGTTGTTGCAACACGTTGCAAAATATTGCAACTAGTTGCAACGAGTTGCGACGGGTTGCAACATGTTGCAACTTGTTGCCTTCCCATCTTTCCTTTGCTATTTTCTGGTTTTGGTTCCCACGTTCTCCACATTTGATATTGATGTACCTCCAACCATCGGCCTTGCGGGGATTACCGTGGGAATGTGAATGCTTTGCCAAAATTATTGGTTCCGGGGATCAGGCAAAACAGAACACTACACACTGCACAACATTCATCCACCGCTTGTCTGCATGCAGAGTTTCGGGCCATGAAGCAACGGATACTTGGCTACCGAACGCCCCCGTGTCACAGGCGACCGGTCATTGCCACGCAAAGTTCAGTTCTTCGTATTGTGCATTAATCCCGACTGGAATGTTCCTTTGTGTACCTGCTCACAGGTCTGCTCTGCTTACGAAACATCAATACTATAGCACCTCAAAATCGTCTACCTCAAGCGATCCTCAACATGAAGATCTCAAGAGTTTTGGGGGGGGGGGGGGGTTGAGCACCATCACACCACGGCCGTTCCTCAGAGTGGTGGTGGGGCGATCTTGACCCACTGCACGCGGGACGGCAATGACTTCGCCCTGTCGGCTTGGGACTGCGCCTGTGTTTCCAGATCCCGTGACCTTTGGCGACATGTTGGGATCTTGTATCTGCCGCTCTCGGGCCCAAAGGCCCCTTCAGGGCTCTGCTCTCACGGACAGCCCGGAGATGCCGACAGGGGCCCCCACCTACCGCCCGGTGGCCGCCCTCCATCTCACAGCCGGTCCGGCGCCCTATTTGCAGCTGCTGCAGAGCGGCATCGTGCCGTACCCAGGGCTTGAGTGGCTGGGCATGGGCTACGATCTGTTCAGAGGCAATCCCGAGGGAGGGGCCGGCGGCAAAGTAGACCCGGGGCTGCGGCTTCCCGCGGCCGTGTCCAAGGCCACCGACCCCACGGGCCTGTCGAGTGACAACAAGCACCCGGCTCCCCCCCGGGGCTACGCCTGGCCCCTCGCCGCCTGTGCCATGGATTCCCAGTTCCGGCGCTCCGCCACCGCCGGGGACTACGCCAACTACCTCGGCATCGATCTCCACGTGGAGAAGGTGAAGAGCTTCTCGGTCGGTGGGCTCAGGGCCTCGGCGGAGGGGTCCATGAAGTTCTCGGCCTCGAATGGCTTCCACAAGTTCCAGCGGAACGTGGAGGCGAAGAGCCATCAGCGCTTCGAGGTGTGATAAGAAGCTGAGCGTCTGGGTGTAGCCATCTGCAGGGAGGGTGGGGGGGGGGGGGGCGCTGACGCGCAAACCGCACATCCTGCCACATTCAGCACAGCCCCGGCACACCAACTACTGGGGCGACAGAACGCAGCGACCCGACGCAACATGCGAAGGGAAGAACGGGTGACTGTCCAGCGCCCCGTAAAGGAGCAACAACCCAACACAAAGGCTGCCAGCTGCAGCTAGCCGCAGCTTGGCACAGCTCCTGACCTGTCAGACACATTGCCTTCCCACCTTTGCCTTGGTACTTCCTGTTTTTGGTTCCGTCGTTCTCCACATTTGAAATTGATGTACCTCCAACCATCGGCCTTGTGGGGAGTGCCGTGGGAATCCGAATGCTTTGCCAAAATTATTGGTTCCGGGGATCAGGCAAAACAGAACACTGCACACTGCACAACATTCATCCACCGCCTGTCTGCATGCACAGTTTTGGGGGGGGGGGGTCCAGTGAGCACCATCCCATCACGGCCGTTCCTCAGAGTGGTGGTGGGGCAATCTTGACCCACTGCACGCGGGACGGCAATGACATGGCCCTGTCGGCTTGGGACTGCGCCTCTGTCTCCAGATCCCGTGACCCTTGGCGACATGTTGGGTTCTTGTATCTGCCGCTCTCGGTCCCAAAGGCGGCTTCAGGGCATTGGGGCCTGGGGTGTGCCTGAAAACGCGCCAAGGGCCTGGATGAAGGCCGAGTTGCCTGGCACGGGTGCGGAAGGGGTTGAAGGAGATGTTGGGGGCCGGGCGTTGAGTGAGGGAGGTGGAATGGATCCCACGACGCAGCTCGATAGTCCAATCTCGAGGACCCCGCCCCGAAGCCCGACTCCAGGGCCCACAGTCGTACCCCAAGGCCTACCGGACTGCACAGCCTCGAAGCGGGGAAACCGTACGTTGAGTGCCAAAAATTGTATTGTGAGTGATTTTGTTTTTCGCCGCATAGACGAGTTCAATTTTGTTTGCTGTATGTTGTGGAATTCAAACGAAAACTAGAACGGTCCCCACAAAAAATCATACTGCGAGTAAATTTTCATTTTACTGCAAAAAGAAGGGCGGGTACCCATTTTTGCTTGGAATGATGCTACTGTTGCAGTGTGTTGTTGTAAGTGGGGTATTTTTTTTTGCTGTCAAGGAGTGCGCATGGCGGGCCTTGGATAACCCTACGAGACCGCGGAGGCTCGGTGCTTCCATCGCCTCAGTTCATGCCACGCCTTACAGCAATTTGAAAAGGCCCTAAGATGTCTTGGGGTAATTTGAAAAGGTCATCATATGTCTTACTGCAGAGAGCCCCAACGGTGACGTTCGTGCCCGCTGCCCAATGCGCACCCCTTCCCATGTTCTCAGGCTCCTCTCAGCATTGGAACTGGGAACTCAGCTGCTGGTGTTGGAATAGTGCAGAGATGGTGTGAAGTAAGGCTGAAGAGGGTAGGTCTGGGGGCGGAGGCAAGCGCTGCGACCTTTAATCCATCCCATTCACTGGTTTCTAGGTGGTGTCGTACTGCCTGCTCTACGAAATGGGTTATTTCCCGGATGAAAAATTGCAGCCTACGCCTGAATTTAGAAGAGCTTGTCTCGCACTACGGACCCCAAAGCTTTCGGGCAGCACAAGGCCTCCTGGCGGCAGCACAAAGCCTCCCAGCGGCAGCACAAAACCACCAGGTCGTCACCAGCCGCCTCACGCCCCTCTGCCTCGTTCTTCACCCTGACCGCCTCCACCTCCTTTTTTTGCCTCCATTGCCGTCTACTGTTCCTTAATTTTTTGCAAGTGGGAGCCCTCTCCCGGAACAAACCCAGTGGCCCTGGTGGCCCATCAGATGTTTGCATCCTTACGAACAAGCGGTTGTCAGACTCGACCATTGCATGACTGGGTGTTGTCGATGTTGTCGTCAGGGGTGGATATAATAGTGACGACATTGCCAAGGTGGGGGTGGGGGGGGGGGGGGGCTGTTGAGCCAGGAGGCAGTGATGACGGAATGAAGATTACAATTACAATTAGCTCAGGCAGTTCAAGCAAAGATGATTCGGGATTGCAAGCCATTTTGGCAAAATGTGTCAAGAAATGTTTGCACTGTGTGGACTGTCTTCATGAGATATAGCGACCGCTGTGCAGTGTATTGTCTTGTGTTCAGGGCTGGCAGGTTGGCTCACTAGTACAACGGTATATGCACAGGCTCATAGATTGATTGTCCTAGGATGAAATCCAGGGTATCACGTGCTTTGGTGCCTTTTTGGGCCATCAGTCCTCTTGTAAAACTGCTGGCAAAATTGCTAGGTCAGTCAAACGGCACAACCAGCGACACCGTCACCAGCACCAACCGGAACACCGACAACGACAGCTTCACCAACAACCGACACCCCCACTACCGCTGCCACCCACCAGTCACGCCACCCAACGTCGATGCCACCCACCAGCGCTGCACCCCGAACCACACCTACACCCGAAACCTGCACCAGCACACCCGGCCGAGCCGTCAATGGCACCGCCGCCCATGGCACCGCCTACACTCACCAGCGCCACCACCACCCCGCGCGAGGCCAGGAACCCCTGGCGTCGCCAACGGCCTCAACGAGCACCGACACCACCAACACCACCACCGCCGGACGGGGACTACCCACAATCAAGGAACATCTCCACCACCAACAACCAATACACCACCCGCGGCACCCCACCGTCGCCAACGCCATCGCGGCACCTATCACACCTCCACCACCGGAGGCGACGTGGGCCACACCACCCGTCATCTACAGCATCCTCGCCACCACCGCCACGTCCGGCCCACAAACGTTACGCCCCAACGACCAGAAACAACACCCTCAGCATCAACACCACCGGCAACACCACATACGCCCATACGTCACCCACGCCATGCTCACCAACCATCACCTCATCATCAGTGTCCACGACATCAGAGGCACCAACACCACCGGCGACGACGACAGCGACAACAGCTGACCCACCAGCTAACCACCATCAACCATAGCCCAACACCAACCTCATCTACGCTCACGCCCATACCACCGTCGCCAACAACACCGCCACCGACACAATCATCCACTCCGGCACCCACACCACCCTCACCACCAACATCACCACGACCCCCCCAGGGTCAGGGCTCGCGGGGAACGGAACGGCAGAGCGAGCACGCCACCACCCGCACGCGTCGCCCACCCTATCGTACACCGCTCCGCAACACGCCCCCCCCCGCTTCCCCTGACAGGGCGTGCGCTCCAGCCCACTGCTGGGAAGACGACTACGACGTCCTCCCGGCCATCCGACACCTACTGGCAGCCACGGCCCCGCGCCCACAAGCCCACCAGCAACCCACGGAACCGCAGGAGCCTGACCACCCCATGCCACCACGCTCCATATCCCCCGCGTCCACCGCAGACCAGAACGCGGAACACCAGCGAGAGGAGCCCGACCCCGACCGCGCCGCCACGCCCCCACCCCCCCCCCCCCCAAAGGACATCTACGCCACACTGGCCAGCACCCTAGCCCCCATGGACGCCGAGCAGTACTACCAGTCCATCCAACGAGACCTCCCTGAGGACCACGCGACCCTCCAGGGGTGGAAGCAGGAGAAAAGGAACGACAACGAGTGGGGCACAGAGGAAGACCTTCTCTGGGAAGACACCTGGAAAGGCACCACGGACGCCTTCCTGGAGGCAGCAGCCGGAACCTACCCCCGCCCGCCCGGGGACACTAGACACGGCCTCCACGCCCTCGTAGCGTTCCACAGCTGGAAACACCGCCACACCGTCACCCTCCACCCCCTCGACCACAATCCACACCGATGGACACCTGAAGACGACGCCACAGCCGCCATCACCGTACAGCAAAGCCCCGAGAACCCGGAGGAATACCACATCACCTGGAACGATCCGGCACCCCACCTCCCCGCCTCCCCCACCCTCCCAGATGTCTTTGCGACCATCAGCGCAGAACTCCAGGAGGCGAAAGCCCCACAGCAACTGGACGAAGAGATGCACCAGGCACCATCACCACCAACCACACAAGACCAACCCCGCACAGAGCCCCTCACCCACCCCATCACCACAATGGAGCTCCCCCCACAACACCGCACCACCCTGGACCGAAACGGGTTTCGAGACCTGCCACGGGAATGGGCGGTCCACAACGGCACACTCGGATGGGACGAAATCACACCGGGGCTCCAGGCCATCCGCCTCCACTCGATCACCGAGCCCACCACCACCTGGGCACTACCGACGGACCGCCACCACCTCCTCCTCACCGTCCAAGGCGATGCCACGATCACACCCACGGAGGGAGACCCCGTAACAGCAGCCCCCGCCCACGCCGTCCACATACCCCCGCAAGCATCGTCGGCACCTATGACGGTTATTCAGGCCCCACCCCATGGCAAGCCATCGTCATCACCTGCCTCGCCCCCAACGACCACACACACACCTGGCAGCAACGGTGGGAGGACATCCGGGGGGACCTCCTCCAAGAACATCCGGGGCTCACACGCACCCACCACACCCTACACCCGATACGAGGAGTAGGCCAAGCACCACACGGCATACACGCCCCGGGAGTATGGGCGTACGCCACACCCATAAACCCACAAGCAGCGGAGGACATCAAGACCGCCCTATCAATCGAGCAAGCCCAGACCCAAACCCCGCACAGCAACACCCAACGAGGCTACACCATTTGGTGGGCATACCAAGACCACGACACCCTCACCCCCCCACCGGGGGCCCCCCCTCTAGACAACAACACAACCGCCCTCCTCCAAGCCGCAACAGCGGCAGCCACACAGGTAGGGGCCCCGGAAACCTGGGGCCCACAATACCTGGTCGAAACCAAAGTGGCGCCCCACGCGAAGGGCCAAGACAAGCCCCCAACACCAAAGCCGCTCCACCCCCCACTCAAGCTAGACCCGACGGAACACACCCCCCAGGACGAATGGGCGACCCACTACATCATCCCCCACACCACCACCCGCAAGAACGACGCGGCCAAGATCACCGTCACCCGCCACCTCCCCCACACCACACAGGTGTATGAGCTGACGGCCCCCAACGTCCTCGTCACCCGTCGCCGACACGACGAGCGATACACCATACAGGCGGAAGGGGCCGCCGCGACCACCCTGTACACATGGGCAACAGAGGGGGGACCTCCCACACCCCACCCTCCACCACGCCCCCTCCTGGCCCACCCCCTTCCACACAGCAGACCGCCCCAACAAGAAGCCCAAACACACAGGTGTGCACACCCCGCCCAGGAGGCCCAGCACCGAAACGATGCGAGGCGCAAGGCCCGCATCCTCCACGACGACCACACCATCCCCCCCCGCCAGGGTGTCAGATACCACCCACAACCGCACGATCACAGGCATCACCACAGACTGCCTGAACCCAGCGGCGTCGCGGGCAGACGCCGTGTGGATCAGCGAAGGGCGCTGCCACACACGGGCGGTGGCGCGCCTCCACAACATCCAACCCAACAAACTCCAGCGCGCCGTTGGACCCTTCGCCGTACACGTCACCCCGTACGGCATCGACCAGCCCCGGTGTGAGCACCATGACCCGCCCTGCTCCACCCCATGCACCTCGCCCCTGCGCCAACCGCTGCCGGCCCCCACCATCACGGGCAACATGTACCTGGGCACCGTACCGGGAGACCCGGGCATATACATCCTGCCCAACAGGTCCAGGGAACACACCATCCCCCTCCACGGTGTAGAATCCCTTGCCCTGGGACCGTTCCCACCAAAACACCAACACCAGCACATCCCGGGGGACAAACGGACACAGGCGCCAGACGGGGGAAAAAAGGCCCACCAACGCGCCCTAGCCCACACCACCGTCGACCTCGCAGCCCACCTACCAAAGGACTTCAGCACGGAGCGCCACATCGTCCTGGAGGGGCAAGCCCGCCACATCATCACCGCCGCCCTGTACACCCTCGCCGCCCACGAACGCCACTGGGATCCCACAACCATCCCAGCAATGCCCCCACCACCCCAGGGCCCCAAAGATCCCGTCACCCCCTTCCACATCCATCAACTCCTAAGCCGCAAGGCCCCCCCACACCTCCATCCCTCCAGGATACCACTAGCCATTGCATCGTGGGACACCCTGGACACGCCCCCCCAACAACCCGCCATCCACATCCTCAAAGCGGACGCCCAATGGTGGGTCCTCCACTGGGCACACGGAGTCCTCATGGCGGCGCAGGCCTATACCCCGGAAATAGACCCGGAAGACCCACCACAGGGCCAGCAGCAACTCCTCCAGGCCACCACCCTCACAGGCCGCGAGGGCGCCCCCTGGGAAGCCCTCCACACAGCACTCTACTGGGCTCAAGGCTCCCCCAACTGCCCAGACACACCGGAACCCACAGAGGCCTGGGTCATGCAGGCGAAGGCCATGAGGAACTACCACCTACACCACCCCTTCGACGACAGCCCGGCCGCACTGCCATGGCCAACAGATCCCCCGGAGACCGTGCGCAAGCTCGCCGACATCATACGCAGCCACGCGAAAGCGAAAATGCAAACACCGGCAGAACCCCCACTGAGGGATCCGGACCAGCAAGCAACGCACCCCTTCCTCAAACCCCACGCCCCCCCAGCCCCGCTACCTCCAGTCCCGCCCAAGCGAGCGAGACGACAAAGGGGCGCACCCGCCCCCAAACCAAGCCGGAAAAGCAGCGACCTCCCGACCCCCTGCATCCAACCCGACCCACCCGGCGAACCCAGACCAAGCATCCTCATCATCCTCCCTCCCACCATTACCACCGCCCCACCCGGACCAAGCATCCTCGTCATCCTCCCTCCCATCACTACCACCGCCCCACCCGGACCAGGCATCCTCATCATCCTCCCTCCCGCCACCAGCACCGCCCCCGCCCAAAGCGTACCCAGGATTCGAAAAAGGCGCGAAGTTCCAACAGCCCTTCCGCAACGACCACACAGGCGACTGGATCTGGTGTGAGGGCACGATCCAGTACCGCCTCAAGGAACCGGGGGACAACGGGGGGCCACAGATCCGGGTGATCTGGCACCGCCAAAAGGAGCTAGACCAGGGCAGCAGCGCCCCGGACAAGCCAGTAAGCTACACCCTAGAGCTCACCAGCGCCCACCCCATCCGGCTCCGCATCAAAGAGAACAAGGCCCACACAGGCACCAAATACACTGGGGAGCCCCCCCCGGAGTGGAGCCAAGGCCTCCCCCCGCCGCGCCTACCCAAACGCCCACCAACCGGCAAAAAGTCCCCGAGTCCCAGTCCCCCTCCCTGACGGGGCAGAGGCCGAGGGCACAAGCCTCCACAGCCCCGGCCCGCCCCCACCGAGGCCACCGTCAACCTCCTCGACCTCAACCACCCGGCCGTCACATACTCGAAGGACGCCACAACCGCCCTCCAAGAGCTCCCGATGGCACAGGGGCCGGGGTGGGTTCCCCACCTCCTCACCTTCCAGGAAGAAGGCCTACAACGCGACGACCCCCCAGAAACCACCCCCATATATACCCCGGACCAGAAAGCGTACAAATGCTACTGGTACAAGGGGACCCCCCTATACGCCCAAACCGGCATCCACGTCCACCTCGTCCACCACCTCGACGTCCCAGGGAGGCTACGTGTCTATGAGGTTGTCGGGGACGGATGGCAACTCAACGTCATCAACACCCACGTCCCCTTTGGCGAAGCCACGGAACCCTTCCTCCAAGCCCTGGCCGAGGCATACCGCCAGATGGCCATGCTCGCCCCCACAGTGGTCATCGGCGACATGAACGCCGCCGCCACCCCAGCGGACCGAGGGGGACAGGCCACACCCCAGGACCAAGCAGTCCGCGACGTCATCGAAATGCGGGGGCTTGTGGACCTGACAGCCAACCTCGAAGGCCAACCATCCCACTTCCCCCACCAAACAGATGCCGCCCCATCCCGCATCGACGTATGCTATGGCGACCCCACCACCATCATCTGAGCGGAGGCCCGATATGGACCCCTCCCGCTGGGACCCACAGGCCATAGCCCCCTGCACATCCGCCTCACCATCCCCAACCTTCCCCCCAGCCCCCCAGAGGATGCGGCCCAAGGCCTACCACCCCCCCTGAAGATGCCCCCGCTGCATGGCAAGCATGCCTGGTCCCAATATCACAGGGCCATAGACCGCGCCCGGCGCATCCAACCAGACCCCACCGACCTTTGCCAGGTGGTGATCTTCTGTTCGAGGTCCTCCTTCAATTGGGATAGATCTCCCATACGTCCTTGCTTCAGTGGCCATGAGCTGCGGGTAGGCTTAGCGTAGCATAGCTTTTTTGCCACTAACTTCCTCTTGGAGTCCACATACCCCCTTAGCCTGGACCCAGGGTCCAGCTCTTCGTCCACGGGGTCTTCCACCCTCATGGAGAGTAGGGGTTTCAGTGGGGCGACGTACTCGGCATTCTTCACTTCCTCCACACAGGTCTGCACGAAGAAGGCGTCGTGCTCAGTTTCGTCATCTGAGTGGATAGAGCTAGGTAGCTCGGATAGTCCACACTCAGAGACTCCATCAGGAACAGGTACATGGCAGGGAGAGCTGGGGACGTTGGTGTTATTCACGACGTATTCATCTCCTCCGGGTATACTCTCAATAGCATCTTGAGGTCGTAGTGTAACCGCTGAATAGTGGTTGATCTTTGTTGTAACTGCGAAGCCTGTAGCCTTGATGCCCCAGGGGTCGTAACGCCCGACACTGCCCCTGATATCTCCGAACCCACATAACCCTCTTCAGACCCATATCCAGCCTCGGGGAGCGACATATGCGAAGCACTTGTAAGTCCTTTGAACTCCATGGTGGAATATGAAGAGTACGAAAACCTGGTCTACAAAAAAGAATCTCAATGCGCATTCATCGCACATAATGACACAAAGTGAAATCATTCGAAATAATTTAAATAAATCCGATTGGGAAATCACGAAAGACAAATGCGACTCGACGCGCGCTCACAGGCGACATCTGGCGGCGAACGGAAAACATGAAATCAGAACGGAAAATTTACTGCACTAATGTACATCTGAGAATCATTGAAATTCTGATCACATTGATGTATAATCTGAGTGCTGTCACTGCTGCCGTTACACTCCCCCTCTGAAAACATACGCCAGTATGTCAGGCTGGGTCAAGTGCAGTGAAAGAAACGGCTAAAGCCCCCAAAAACCGACTAATCTATCACAAAATGTGTGAAAATGAGCTGAATTGAGCAAAATTGTGCTGAGATCTGTGCTTCGCGATGGCCATCGACTTGAATGAAACGCATAGGTACCTTAGGGCACACAGAAAAAGCTTCGTTCAAGCTCGAAAATTCGAAAATTGAAAGTCTGAGTGAAGAATGTACATGATGATCCATGATGCATGATTCATGATCACATCAGGATCTGACATCCCACTGCCAGAAAACAGAAAACGAGCGTCGCCATGTCGTCGAGCGTCAAAAAAATAGGGTATCCCTTCATGGAGTCCAAGATATGTGAAACTGGCTGGTGTCATTTGTAGCCATGAGACCAGATGCCAGATTATGGTACAAAATGTGCTAGAATTGAGACCAAACTCAGCGAATCGCACACGGATTGAGGGTGGCGAAGTCTGCAGTAGGCCAACATAGGTCCACTTTCTTGTCGATAGACTCTGTGTGTTGTGTTGAACGGAAATCCAGTTCTCATTCATAGCCAATCCAGGTTAAATCCTCATGATGATGATGATCCCCATGATGAAATCCAATCATTTAAAGTAATGATAGCCAAGAAAACCCAGTGAGTGATCACCACACTGTCAGTATTGTCTCCAGGGCTTCATGTTTAATCCAGTACGAGCCAGAAGGGGTAATTGACTCGTTATAGTCCCAGAATGTATAAGCATACAATGCTTGGTACTGGGGATTTGCCAAAATTGAGCTGATTCTGAGGGGGATTCCAACACAATCCACAGATGAACAGCGAGTCGACACAAGTAGGAACACCATCGTCGTCACTTGGTCTATATAAGCCCTTTGACAGTGGTCGATTGGAAAGCAAACCAACTGTCTCAATGTAAGAGCTGATGGAAATCACATTCTGAGCAGATCCGTCAAACACATGAAATGGATCAGACTCAGTCATGTGCCAGAATCTCTGTAATGAGCACGAACTCGAACGAGTCCTTCCCAAGGCGAGTAGAGGGGTCCAGTCGACAGCAAAAGGCGATAGTGTCGTCGTGGTTGAGGATAAAGGCCTTTCGGATCTTCGGATTGGAATCATCTACAATGAAGCACATGATTCACATGATGACCATGATGAGAATGATGGATGGAATGACCAGGATGACCCCAGAATGTTCCATCATCTGTTCATCGAACCACATAGACGATGCGTCAGGACTGTTTTGTCCCCATGCCAAAGGTATATGTCGACCGTAAACCTTTTCGAAAGTTTCGGCGATTCAAATTCTGATCAGATCTTGTCTGGAATAGATTCTGCCACGATTGGAGCTTCTTCTTGTGCTTGTAAGTCTTCCTTGGTGACACAATCTTTGATCAGCGAGAGCTCCTTGTCAATCTCAGGGTGCTTCTTCAGGAACTTGATGAAAGTGTCCGTATACCCATGGATGAAACTTGAAGCTGGCTCCCATTTGTCCTCTTCTGGACCGAATCCTTTACATCTGCACAGAAAGTACCACTTGTTTCGAGCATTCTTCTTGTAATCAAGGATCTTCTCCAACTCGAAACTGCTTGTGACCATCTTCCTGTCGCTCAGAGACAATTTACTGTGTCTTGAGGAGATACCATCGCACCAAGGATTACACTGGATTAAGTCCGAATGAGCTTGTTTTTGGTCGTGGGAAGATGGGTCCAGGACCAGTGATGTATCATCGAAGGCAGTGCTACGACGCCTCACAATGGTTTGAGAGGATCAAGGACTTAGAGTCTAAGTGGATCCAAGCCAAGGTGGAGAATCAAGCAGATTGGTTGAATTTCAGAAATAAGTCAAGAACGCAAGGAAAACCCTTCGAAAAAGGCCAGCAAGTTTGGCTTCGTAAGTCGGACGAGACCCTGAAGGACGACAACAAATTGTTACCTTTGTGGGATGGCCCATTCCAAGTCAGTGGTCAACTAAGTGAGACTACATTCAACATTCAGATTGAGCCAGGCAGGCATCAAGAAGTACATCGAGATCGTTTGAAGGCCGAAGTACCCTGCCCCAAAGGAAGGTTCAAGCCTCTCTATTGGACTTCGAAGTACCTGAGCGACAGGAAGATGGTCACAAGCAGTTTCGAGTTGGAGAAGATCCTTGATTACAAGAAGAATGCTCGAAACAAGTGGTACCTTCTGTGCAGATGGAAAGGATTCGGTCCAGAAGAGGACAAATGGGAGCCAGCTTCAAGTTTCATCCATGGGTATACGGACACTTTCATCAAGTTCCTGAAGATGCACCCTGAGATTGACAAGGAGCTCTCGCTGATCAAAGATTGTGTCACCAAGGAAGACTTACAAGCACAAGAAGAAGCTCCAATCGTGGCAGAATCTATTCGAGACAAGATCTGATCAGAATTTGAATCGCCGAAACTTTCGAAAAGGTTTACGGTCGACATATACCCTTGGCATGGGGACAAAACAGTCCTGACGCATCGTCTATGTGGTTCGATGAACAGATGATGGAACATTCTTGGGTCATCCTGGTCATTCCATCCATCATTCTCATCATGGTCATCATGTGAATCATGTGCTTCATTGTAGATGATTCCAATCCGAAGATCCGAAAGGCCTTTATCCTCAACCACGACGACACTATCGCCTTTTGCTGTCGACTGGACCCCTCTACTCGCCTTGGGAAGGACTCGTTCGAGTTCGTGCTCATTACAGAGATTCTGGCACATGACTGAGTCTGATCCATTTCATGTGTTTGACGGATCTGCTCAGAATGTGATTTCCATCAGCTCTTACATTGAGACAGTTGGTTTGCTTTCCAATCGACCACTGTCAAAGGGCTTATATAGACCAAGTGACGACGATGGTGTTCTTACTTGTGTCGACTCGCTGTTCATCTGTGGATCGTGTTGGAATCCCCCTCAGAATCAGCTCAATTTTCGCAAATTCCCAGTACCAAGCATTGTATGCTTATACATTCTGGGACTATAACGAGTCAATTACCCCTTCTGGCTCGTACTGGATTAAACATGAAGCCCTGGAGACAATACTGACAGTGTGGTGATCACTCACTGGGTTTTCTTGGCTATCATTACTTTAAATGATTGGATTTCCATCATGGGGATCATCATCATCATGAGGATTTAACCTGGATTGGCTATGAATGAGAACTGGATTTCCGTTCAACACAACACACAGAGTCTATCGACAAGAAAGTGGACCTATGTTGGCCTACTGCAGACTTCGCCACCCTCAATCCGTGTGCGATTCGCTGATTTTGGTCTCAATTCTAGCACATTTTGTACCATAATCTGGCATCTGGTCTCATGGCTACAAATGACACCAGCCAGTTTCACATATCTTGGACTCCATGAAGGGATACCCTATTTTTTTGACGCTCGACGACATGGCGACGCTCGTTTTCTGTTTTCTGGCAGTGGGATGTCAGATCCTGATTTCATCATGAATCATGGATCATGGATCATCATGTACATTCTTCACTCAGACTTTCAATTTTGGAATTTTCGAGCTTGAACAAAGCTTCTTCTGTGTGCCCTAAGGTACCTATGCGTTTCATTCAAGTCGATGGCCATCGCGAAGCACATATCTCAGCACAATTTTGCTCAATTCAGCTCATTTTCACACATTTTGTCATAGATTAGTCGGTTTTTGGTGGCTTTAGCCGTTTCTTTCACTTCACTTGACCCAGCCTGACATACTGGCGTATGTTTTCAGAGGGGGAGTGTAACGGCAGCAGTGACAGCACTCAGATTATACATCAATGTGATCAGAATTTCAATGATTCTCAGATGTACATTAGTGCAGTAAATTTTCCGTTCTGTTTTCATGTTTCCCGTTCGCCGCCAGATGTCGCCTGTGAGCGCGCGTCGAGTCGCATTTGTCTTTCGTGATTTCCCAATCGGATTTATTTAAATTATTTCGAATGATTTCACGTTGTGTCATTATGTGCGATGAATGCGCATTGAGATTCTATGTCTGCTCCATTTTTGTAGACCGGGTTTTCGTACTCTTCATATTCCACCATGGAGTTCAAAGGACTTACAAGTGCTTCGCATATGTCGCCCCCCGAGGCTGGATATGGGTCTGAAGAGGGTTATGTGGGTTCGGAGATATCAGGGGCAGTGTCCAGCGTTACGACCCCTGGGGCATCAAGGCTACAGGCTTCGCAGTTACAACAAAGATCAACCACTATTCAGCGGTTACACTACGACCTCAAGATGCTATTGAGAGTATACCCGGAGGAGATGAATACGTCGTGAATAACACCAACGTCCCCAGCTCTCCCTGCCATGTACCTGTTCCTGATGGAGTCTCTGAGTGTGGACTATCCGAGCTACCTAGCTCTATCCACTCAGATGACGAAACTGAGCACGACGCCTTCTTCGTGCAGACCTGTGTGGAGGAAGTGGAGAATGCCGAGTACGTCGCCCCACTGAAACCCCTACTCTCCATGAGGGTGGAAGACCCCGTGGACGAAGAGCTGGACCCTGGGTCCAGGCTAAGGGGGTATGTGGACTCCAAGAGGAAGTTAGTGGCAAAAAAGCTATGCTACGCTAAGCCTACCCGCAGCTCATGGCCACTGAAGCAAGGACGTATGGGAGATCTATCCCAATTGAAGGAGGACCTCGAACAGAAGATCACCACCTGGCAAAGGGAGGTAGATCTTAAGCTCATGAAGAGCGTGTGGGGCGCCCATGTGAGGACCCCAGAGGAGGACGACCTCTCGGAGGAATGTGTATGTGAACCCCCTCAAGCGTGCCTATGTTGCCATCGTCCATCGGAGATGGTCGAACGAGACCTACTATATGCCTACCAAGGGTTGAAGGAGACTACCAAGGGCGAAGAGTCGGTGGAGAATCACCTCACAACGTCTATTACTCAGGGGGCAAGCAACTTACACTCTGATGAGGATATGGAGGACAAGATCAAGCTATTGGACCCGCGGGTGCAGAAGCTTATAAGGACCTATCTGGAGGTGTTCGGAGAACTACCCCCTTCAGCCTCATGTGACAAGCTGGTACAGATCGACCTCAAGCTGAAACCCGAGTTCGTGGGTCACAGGATCCGGAGGAGACCCTATCCAGCTCCTAAAGAGCAGGCTGACGAGATTGAACGACAGATACAAGAATGTATCGACGCTGGCCTAGTCCTGGAGTACAAGGACGGGGACTACCCCCAACACTGCAGCCCCTGTTTCCTGGTGGCTAAACCTGGGTCTACAGCGGAACGGCTGGTAGTGGACTACGGAGAGCTGAACAAGAAAACGCTGAACCACTCAGGGTCCATTCCCAATATGGAGTCTACCCTTGAGAAGATAGCCTCCTGTCGCTACAAGACCAAGATGGACAAGAGGAGCGGATTCTGGCAAGTGGACCTGACGCCCAACGCTCAGGAGCTACTAGCCTTCATCACCCCTCAGGGGAGGGTTTTCAAGTGGAAGGTCATGCCATTTGGCGTGGCCAACGCACCCGCTCTATTCCAAGAGCTGATGAACAAGATCTTGTCCATCCTAGGAAGGAGACCTAAGGTGCAGGAACTTATATCCCGTGGGGCCCAGATGGAAGCACACATCGACGATGTATTACTCGGGACCAATACCCAGGAGGACCACCTAATCCTCTTGGGTGAGTTCTTTGCAGTCTGCCAAGAGAACCACACACGACTCAAGCTGGAGAAGTGTGAGGTCATGCAGGAGACCATGCAGTACCTGGGGTTTGACGTTGGCTATGGGTGGTGGACCCCAGCGGCCTCCAAGGCCAAACCCCTGATGGATGCTAAGGTACGACACGAAGACCCCAAGAAAGGACTTCACGATGTACGCAGTTTCATTGGGGCGTGCAACTTCTATTGCCGCCATATCAAAAACTTCACCTACACCAGCGCCATTCTGATGGACTTGATCAAGAAGAGTACTACTTGGCGCTGGGGCCCACAAGAGAAACAAGCGTTTGACGAGCTCAAAGACAAGGTGGCCAACGCTAAGTGCTTGGGCGTGCCTAGGGCACAAGGGGAGATTATCTTGGTGACCGACTTCAGCAATGTGGGCGGTGGTGGAACGTTGTTCCAATGGCAAGCACTAGAGAAGGAGGAGTTTGACTCGGCCATCTTCCAATGGAGGACGGAAGGTCTCAACCGAGATGGAACCCTCAAGCACAGCTACCCTGACGACAAGTGGATCCTAGTACCTCTGGGCCACTGGAACTCGAAGTGGAACCAGGCCAGGGGGAACTACTCCACCTATGATCAGGAGTTGCTCGCGGGTATGCTAGTGCTATCCTCACAAGCACGACTATTGGGGACCAACCCTGTGGTCTGGCTGTGCGACCAAGAGCATGTCCGCACTTTCCAGAAGGGCCCCCCACCTGAGAAGGCCAAGCTACGGCGTTGGTGGACCTACCTCAGTCAACTACGGCTGACGGTACTCCATATCCAGGGAGTGAAGAACTAGTGTGCAGACTACATCAGCCGCAACAACTTCGACGCCCTGATTGGTGCCCGGTCTGAAGCGCTGGCTAAGGAGGCGTTCAGCCGTATGGACGTCCACTTGGACCTCAACATGACTATGATACGTCCCCTGGATGGACTCCAACAATCGGAGTACCTGAAGGAGTTTGGGGATATGTACAAGCGGTTGGAGAAACGCCTTGAACCCCTCCTGGTCAACCAAGATCAGTGGAAGAGGGACAAGAGCTACCTCTGGCACGAGGACCGCATCATGGTACCTAGTGACAGAGTCCCAGTGCTGCTGAAGTGGACTGACGACCAACTGCGGAAAACCCTCCAGCCTATCTTTGACAAGTGCCCGTGCAGGTCCTGCAAACCAGGGGATATCAGGGACAGAGGTCTCTACTCGACCCTGCCCATCCCTCACTGTGCTAACAGTGTTCTATACGTGGACTACACGGAGATGCCGAAGTTCGGGGGCTATGACTTCGCCCTCGTGGTAACCTGTGGGTTGACCAGGTTTACCAGGGTGTTTCCATGTACCAAGCACATTACCGGGGAGGAGACTATCAAGATACTCCTGGAGGAGTGGTTTTGTGTCTATGGGGCGCCCAAGGAGATCAACTCCGATGAGGACGTACGAGTACGCTCAGATACCGGCTGGTACAAGAGGGTCCTGAGATCCCTCAATGTCCAGGGGTCTACGGGGATCCCCTACTCGCACACGAGCAACCCCCTATGTGAGCGACAGATCCGTGTCCTCAAGGAGAATGTAAGGATAAGGTGCAAAACTGAACGCACCAGAGACTGGGTGAGACTACTCCCCGTCATATCCTTGATGATGAACTCCCAAGAGAGTTCAGCTACTGGCTACTCACCCCATGAGCTATTCCTAGGGCGCCCGGCGTGGTTTCTATATGCCCCCTATCCAGAGGACACCCATTCTTCTGTGGGTGAGTGGGTCCAAGAGCAACAAGCGAAGGTGGACAAGGCCAAGGCTATGCTCCAGAGAGTGAGGGAGCGTCAGGGGAAACAAGAAGAACACGCACCGAGTACCGGCCACCTACCAAGAGGGGGACTGGGTGCTGGTGCACCACAGTCGACTACCCGCCTGGCCACGCTCTACCAGCGACGACCCATACTTCGGGCCCTACAAGATTCTATCTGTGGATGGACACCGTATCACCGTGCGGTGTTCTCCCCGTCTAGGGGGGACCCTGGTGTGCGCTGCTCAACATCTGAAGCGCTACTATGACCCTGAAGACCTCTATGGGGAAGAGTGGGAGCTCAACGACGTGGAGATCGCCGCCCTAGACTTACAAGGGGCTGCCAGCCCTATGGAAGTTGAACGGGAACTCCCCGACATGAACGCCGAGGAGATGGCTATGGAGGGCTTCTACCTGGTGAAGTCTGTCGTACGCCACCGCTACCGCCAGGGTTGGCGCTTCCTCACCCTCTAGGAAGGGTTGGGAGTCGAAGAGGCCACCTGGGAGCCCTTCTCTGCGTTTGTTCTACCTGAGGGGCGCCCAAACTCAGTTCTGGCTGACTACTTGTCCCAGAACAACCTCGGTGAGTTGCTGAGGCTCGCTGAGACGCTTGCCTCCAAGACTAAAGCTAGGGACTGAACCTTACCCTTACCTGCCTAAGCGTATGTGTGAGTGTGCTATTCCTAAGGTCCTGAGAGCAAGCCGCAGAAGTGGTGTCCTAATTATACCCAAGTCTGCACGCTTGCTAAACCTGGAGGGTTGTCTTATTGATGCCACGGGGTACGCCCCAGGTCTCCCCTCCCCTAAGCGCCCTATTTCTGTGCTGGCGCAAAACACTGACGGAATACCCAGCGTACTAATCCATGTATTTTTTTCCCTACCTATCTGTCTACTACAGGGAGGGGTGGCCAAAAGCTATGAAGGCATGAAAAGGCCATTTTGCTAAGTGGCCAAAACGCTGACCTAACCACTGCCACAGCCCACCAACCCTGCTAAAATTGCAGGAAACAGGTGGGACAGTGACACACGCACTACAGGTCCTACACACCCTACAGTGGCACCATCCTGGTGGGCGAGCGCTACTGCAACTGGCTCAAGCCCCACTCAGGATTACCACTCCTACACTCACGCTCTACTGGCTGGTGTTGAAGATAAAGTCGTGGGTCCTAATGACCCTCCTGTGAAGAAGACAAGAGAACACAGCGCTGCTAAGCAACTGTGGCCTAACAGGGACGTCACAACGCGTTTCCCTGCTAGGGCTTGGAGGGGAGAGGCGCACAGGTGGCGTGCACAGCGTGGATGTCGATGGAGTCGAACTGCCCTCGCCACTCCTGGCTGAGGCGCAGTTAATTGATTGTGGGATCAGCGCCCTTGCTTAGCAGGGCAAGGAGAAAAGGGACGCTGCTGCATCAATCACCCTACCTGCCCACCTGTAAAGCAAAGGCCAATGAAGGGGTGTTTGCGGCTGAGGAACCAAGCCACACTCCACGTATTATACGCTTCTCAGTGTGACCTATAATACGCTGTCCTCAACAGCCCTGTCAAGCAAGCAAGCGTTAAGAGACTCCTCAGGTTCTCTTAGAGAACGTACCGAGGAGCCCCTGGGTAACCTAAACATGGTTTACCGTGCGCATTTCGCGTCGCCTACCCTTCAATGCGTGTGTGAATGCACGAGCGTGCACGAGGGTACTGTCAACCTTTCTTTTTCCCCTAATCTTACCAACGATGGCGAACTCCACCAGGGGGTGGCCCCACCTGGGCTTACCTACCTTACCTACCGCTGGAGAGTGAAGCAAGGTGAGGGAGACAACGAGGCGCAAGCGAAAAACGTCCCTATGCACTTGTGTGTATGTCTAATCACCCTGATCTTACCTCTAATTATCTGCAACCTTTCTGATCTATCCCTCTATCGTGTTCTATCGTGCTATTAGGCTTGAAAACGACGACACATGGCGAGCACTGTGCGTCGGGCAAACAGAACGAGCACACCTGCAGTTTATACCTGATTCATTGAAGTCATATTCTTATTTTTCGAATTCTTGATTTTTGGTTGATTCTGGCAATGTGGGTAGAATCTTTAATCACATCTGTTTGTTTGTGTCTCGTCATTTTCCGGTTTACGTGAGACATACGTTTATAATCTCATTATTTCTTTATTTTCCGGCGCTTCGCTAGGAGCCGCTCCTGCGCGCCGCCTTTTTCTGCGTAAGAATTTCTTGATTTAAAAAATCAAGAGATGACTACAAACTTTATAAAAATGTGCATCTGATGCACAATTGGATTCTGTCCAGGTTTGTGCCTTCAGAAGCATTCTAGGCCGTCATTTGACGGATTTAGGTGTTTTCGCTTCGCGCTTGCGTGGATTCGTCCCTCATTCTCCTATTCCTCTGTTGTACAGACCTCCTCGCAAAGCCTCGTTGAGTAGGCCGCTGTTCTGGCCAAAAAGCAGCAGCAGGAGACTGAACCAGAATCAAGACCCCTCCTCAAATCAGCGCACCCTCGCCCCAGTACCAGGAGAAGTGTCTCCAACAGGTTCCTTGAGACTTGGGTCGAGCGTCCTATGAGAGTCTGGCGTTGGGTTGTGTTACGCTGCAGCTTGGAGGGAGGGATGCACATGCATATGGTCTTGGCATGCCCTACTCTAACCCCACCAAGCCACAGGAACCCCGGCAGCGCCAAGAGCGCTGAGCTTTCTGTTGGAGTTTGTCAACAACAATGCAGCAAGAGTCGCTGGCCATGGTAAAGCGCTCTTTTCCAGTGTTAGGGAAGCTATAGGTATTTTAAAGTAGATGTGGAAACCAAGGAAAGGCCAAGAAAAAATTCCTTTTTCCTGAAAGTGCGACAGTGGTGACGCCAATGCACAAGGGGGGAGTAAGAGAAAGTGCTTTTCCAATGCTTTAGGGTATACCTGAGTTGTATTAGAGGTGCTCTAAGCACACAGGTATTTGTATTGTAGTATTCGCTCAAACAAAAGGGGTGATAACACATTTTGACCTATGGAACCAAACACTAAATTAGGATGTGGTGTGGACCCCTTTATCCCCAAGCTATAGGCACTAAAACATCTTTTCCTGGGTTGCTGAGGCACTGATATACTGAAGGCAGAGCCTATGAATTTATCTATGTTTTCTCATGAATTCTTAGCTATCCTAGTGGTATGCACCCTAGGGGGCTGGGGCACCTCTTTTTGAGAGGTCCTGGGTTCAATACCCAGTCAGCCTAGCTAAGTAGGAATATCCCATGTGACATGGCAGTGACCTCATCGCCACATGCCATGCCACCTCAGCACCTATGGGACCCAAAAACAAAGAGTGCACATCTCAAGATGGCACTGTGGATGCAAGTGAGCACTTGGGGCAGTTTTCCAATCAGTTTTTCTCAAACATGTAAAATATTTCATCCTGAGTTGAGTAAGAAAAAGTGCTTTTCCAATGCTTTGAGGCATACTCTAGTTGTATTAGAGATGCACTAAGCATCCAGGCATTTCTATCTTAGTATTGGTCCCACCAGAACTGGTGATAACACATTTTTACCTATGGAACCAAACACCCAATCAGGATATGGATTGGACCCCTTAATCCCCTTTCAATGTGAGGCAAATCATCTTTTCCTGAGTTGACTGAGTACTGACATATCCAGGGCAGAGCCTATGAATTTATCTATGTTTTTCCATGAATTCTTAGCTATCCTAGTGGTATGCACCCTAGGGGGCTGGGCACCTCTTTTTGAGAGGTCCTGGGTTCAATTCCTGGTCAGCCTAGCTAAGTAGGAAGATCCCATGTGACATGGCAGTGACCTCATCGCCACATGCCCTGCCACCTCAGCACATATGGGACCCAAAACAAAGAGTGCACATCTCCTGAGTTGGCACTATGGAGATAGAGTGACCATGGGGCAGTTTTCCAACTCTTTTCCAAAACATTTCAGCTATCTTTGTGAATATGCATTCCGATTTGACCTGAGTTGCAGTTTCTGTGAATATCCTTTCATTCTTCACTGTTTACACTGCAGCCCTTCATGCTTTGATCCTGATTCTCTTCTACTTGCACACCTCTGGCTTGGGTTATCCTGGATTGACTATATTTCAGCAAACAAAAGGTTTTCATCTCCAAAAACAAGCAGCAGGAAACCCTACACCAGCAGCAAGCAGCAGGAGAGACAAAAACACAGTGTTGAAACCACTATAAACTTTTCTGGTAGCAAGAGGCAGTCTGTCTCTGCGCACCGGCAGCAACCCCGCGCCGTACATCCAGTGCGCCGAGTACAGGCACATATAAGCAGAAGGGCGAGCGAAGATGGATACAAGAAAGCAGGACGCCGACGTGAAGACAGCGCCTGAGGCACCGGCAAGGCCAGCACCTGGCGCTGTACCTTCGGAGCCCTTACATGGGCCAGTGGAAGCGGCTGAGGACTTCCTGGATGGACTCCAGACGGCCTTCGGGGCCCTGTCTGTCGAAGAGGTGGTCTCTCAGCCTGTGAAGAGGAGGACAGAGAGCGAGAAGGATGCTGGAGACGGAACAGACGAAGGAGAGGAACAAGGGCAAGACCTGACGAATGAGCCTACCTTCGAAGGCGCACCAAGCGCTTCTGGCCTCCACGCATCACCCTCTCCTATAACCACCACACTCCCAATTCCAGACCCAGCCGCCGCAACATCCACTCCCATAACCAACCCGCCTATGGCAGAGGGCACTGGCTTTACTGGCATGCCTCCCTACCCCGCCTATGGTATGGGCCCACCTACCACTGCGCTCCCAGAGGCAACTACTGCCAGTGAGCCGGTGGCTTCCAGCTGTGCGCCGCGATGGTATGCGGCTGAATATCCCCATCCACTACCCGCTATTGGAACCTATGTGGATGTTCCTGGGTATGCACCTGGCTATGCAACCTTGAGTGGGTCTAGGAGAGGACCTGAGTCTCTTGGTGGCAGGAGTAGAGGATCGGGAAGATCCTCCAACAGGTCCCTGACGCGGTCGGAGATCAACGAGGTGCTCCGAGGAGCCACTTCAAAAATCGTGGGCGACCTCACTCAAGAGATCCGAGAGAAACTGGAGCCCCTGATGATACCGCCTCAAGCGTCACCTACCACGGTGGGAATGTCGCCCCACCGAGTACAGGCTAACCACCTGGCGGCAGGGCTGACAAATACCCTGGGGTGCCTGAGGAGCCGACCGATGCCGACTCCTGCAGCTATACCGAGAAGTCCCTTCGTACCGAGAACGGCCCAGCCGCCCTACAGCCACGTGATGAACTCTACGAGGGCCGAGCTGGACCGGCTGGGGCTGAAAGCCTTGAGGGCTATGGTGGACGTGGAGCCTTATGGCTCTAGTGATCTAGGCGGAGACCCCTCCGACGATGAGCCGCCGTCGATGACTTCTACTTCGCCCTCGGAGGACGATGACCCGGAGGACCCCGAGGACCCAAAGGGGAAGAAGAAGAAGAAGAAGAAGAAGAAGACCGGACGCCCTGAGGGACGCAGGTCTCAGGAGGCGAAGGCTATTGCCACCTCCAAGGTCGTGGTGAACCTGCCTGAGTTCAAAGGCAAGGACCTCAGCGAGTTCGCTGAGAATTTTGGCCGGTTTCTCCGATTGACCGGCCAAACCCACGCTAGTGGGCGAGTCAAGTGCGATCTGCTCCTGCAGTGCTGCAAGACCAAGTACCTGGAGAAGCAGGTCAGGCAGATCGTGACTAACTCCGCCACCTTTGCCGATGTGTTGGTTGCCCTTGAGAGGCAGTACCCGACCTACGAAACAGACCTCTCCATCAGGGCCGAGATCCAGAACCTGCCCGTGCTGCCCAACAACCCCAAACCTGGCAGGGTCTCCGAGCTGTTGGCTGATCTGGATCACTGGGCTGGACGACTGACACCCGGTTCCTACCGCAGCGACAACCTGCTGTTCTGGTTGGTGGCCAAGCTCCCTCGAGAGCTATGGGACGAGTGCCGTTCGACGGCGGAGCGCAAGGCTAGATCCCTCCGCTACGAGGATCTATGCGTGCTACTCCTGGAGCTGGCGCTGGAGAAGGAGAGCGACCAGCACTTGAATAACTACCGTCCTGGTGGTGGAGGTTCTGGAGGCCATGGCAAAGGGTACCAAGGTTCCCGACCTGGGCAGGGGACTACCCGCAAACACGCCCACACCCGTATCATGGAGAACGTTAAGGAGCTATTCTGGTGTGATGCCAGGGACGAGCAGGGCCACCTGCAGCACGCCCCTGACTGCGAGCAGCGAGACTGCTTCGTAGTCCAGGGAAAGCAGCAGGAGAAGAACACCGGCGCCAAAGCGAAGCTGCCGGATCATTACAGGTGCACCATCACGTGTGCATTCTGCGGGAAGCGGAAGCACTACGAGGATGAGTGCTACCATAAGCAACGCCTATCGGCGAAGCTTAAGGGTGAAGATCCCGGCAAAGGCTCAGGCAAAGGTGGAGGCAAAGGCAAAGGCAACGACTCCGGCAATGGCAAGTCGAAAGGACGTGGTCAAGGGCAAGACAAGGGTCAAGGTGGACGAGGAGGAGGCGCCAACCGCCAGCCCGACAACAGGAACAAGGACAAGAACGGAGGCAACCCCAACCCTAATCCAGGGGGGAACTCCGAGCCCTCTGGAGGGCAGTCTGGTCCTACCACACGCTCACAAACGCAGGCCCAGCAAGAACAAGGAGCCAAGCGTGAGCATGAAGGTGGTGATGACGGCAACGCTAAGAAGAGGAGCCGTTTCATGAGGATGGCCCGCAAATTGCGGAACAAGGGGTTCGAGGTGACCTGTCCCGCGGAGTTCTGACGGGGACGCTCTGGTGGCACCCAAGACCTGGTGTCTTGGGTACGTATCCGACTAGGGGGACGCGAATACCTGGGGGTATTAGATACTGGCGCCACAATATCTATAGTGGCGGAGAAAATTTTACCTTGTGGGAGCCTGAAGAACACCATGACCACCGCTGCTATACGTATGGGGGATGGACATGTGGTTCACAGCTGCGGGGACTGTGAAGTGGAGGTACCTATGGGCTCCCGGACTATCGCCCATCGGTTCTATCCGATGGACACTGAGGCCTTCGACTTTGTACTGGGGACTGACTTCTTCGTACAGCACTCCCAGATACAATCCCTGACGCTGCAAGCGCCCTACCTCCTCTACGTGGATCACGGCAGTGGCAGAGAGTCTGTGCCACTGGAGCAGTCGGAACATACCTCGAGTTACCTGAGACTATCGAAGGAGGAGCCCTCGAACATGATGGCGGCCTCCAAAACTGAGGACTATCAACGATTGGGGGAAGTCCTAGACCAAGGTCTGAAGGAGTTGGGTTACTCTCGATAAGACCTGAGTGTGGAGTTGTTCGCCAGCGACAAGCAGCATGTACTGGGCCTTTACTGCAGCAAGGGGAAGAACTGCAGCTACAAATTTTACTGGCCCTCTTTCGGGATGGCCTACGGGAACCCCAGGTTCAGTGAACTGGGGAAGGTGCTGAGCAGGGTGGCCTTGGAACGTTCCCGTATGGTCCTGTGATCCCCCGATTGGGGAGCCCATGGGGGCAACGAATACTGGCGAAACCTCCTGGACAGGCTGACTATCAGCTCTGTTTGGTTACCTGATGAGGCCATCTACGTGCCTCTGGGTCGTAAGACGCCTATTGGGAAACCCGGATGGGGGAGTATCCCCAGCGTTGTGGACGGAGGTCTTACCTCCATCCCCTGGGAGGATCTGGACCCGATCCTGGTCCAGGCTATACAACGAGAAAGCTACGGGCTTGCCTTGGGTGACTTGAAGGATCACCTACGACCTCAAGATGCTGTTGAGACTACACCCGGAGGAGATGAGTACGTCGTGACTGACACCAACACTCCCAACTCTCCCTGTCATGTACCTGTTCCTGATGGAGTCTCTGAGTGTGGACTATCTGAGCTACCTAGCTCTATCCACTCAGATGACGAAACTGAGCACGACGCCTTCTTCGTGCAGACCTGTGTGGAGGAAATGGAGAACGCCGAGTACGTCGCCCCACTGAAACCCCTACTCTCCATGAGGGTGGAAGACCCCGTTGACGAGGAGCTGGACCCACGATCCAGGCTCAGGGAGTATGTGGATTCCAAGAGGAAGTTGGTGGCGAAAAAAAAAACATTGCTACGCGAAGCCTACCCGCAGCTCATGGCCACTGAAGCAAGGACGTATGGGAGATCTATCCCAATTGAGGGAGGACCACGAACAGAAGATCACCACCTGGCAAAGGGAGGTAGATCTTAAGCTCATGAAGAGCGTGTGGGGCGCCCATGTGAGGACCCCTGAGGAGGACGACTTCTCGAAGGAATGTGTATGTGAACCCCCTCGAGCGTGCCTATGTTGCCATCGTCCACCGGAGATGGTTGAACAAGACCTTCTATATGCCTACCAAGGGCTGAAGGACACTACCACGGGCGAAGAGTCGGTGGAGGACCACCTCCCGACGTCTATTACTCACGGGGCAAGCAACTTACACTCTGACGAGGACATGGAGGACAAGATCAAGGTATTGGACCCGCGGGTACAGAAGCTTATAAGGACCTATCTGGAGGTGTTCGGAGAACTACCCCCTCCAGCCTCATGTGACAAGCTGGTACAGATGGCCCTCAAGCTGAAACCCGAGTTCGTGGGTCACAAGATCCGGAAGAGACCCTATCCAGCTCCTAAAGAGCAGGCCGATGAGATCGAGCGACAGATACAAGAATGTATCGACGCTGGCCTAGTCCTGGAGTACAAGGACAGGGACTACCCCCTACACTGCAGCCCCTGTTTCCTGGTGGCTAAACCTGGGTCTACAGCCAAACGGCTGGTAGTGGACTACGGAGAGCTGAACAAGAAAACGCTGAACCACTCAGGGTCCATTCCCAATATGGAGTCTACCCTGGAGAAGATAGCCTCCTGCCGCTACAAGACCAAGATGGACAAGAGGAGCGGATTCTGGCAAGTGGACCTGACGCCCAACGCACAGGAAATACTGGCCTTCATCACCCCTCAGGGGAGGGTGTTCAAGTGGAAGGTCATGCCGTTTGGCGTGGCTAACGCACCCTCTCTAATCCAAGAGCTGATGAACAAGATCTTGTCCATCCTACGAAGGAGACCTAAGGTACAGGAGCTCTTATCCCGTGGTGCCCAGATGGAGGCTGACATCGTCGATGTATGCCTCGGGACCAATACCCAGGAGGATCACCTAATCCTCTTGGGTGAGCTCTTTGCGTTCTGCCAGGAGAACCACACACGACTCAAGCTGGAGAAGTGTGAGTTCATGCAGGAGACCATGCAGTACATGGGGTTTGATGTTGGCTATGGGTGGTTGTAGTAATAAAACCTTGCTTCTTGTCTTCTTTCTTATTATAAAAGTTTGACCAAAGCTGGTTTTATTTTGATTCTTGAAATATGCTGCAAAGTGCCGAACACACAAAACTTCTTAGTTGATCTCACCGCAAAACCCTGCTCTCTTGACCAAGCTGCAAAACCTTGCTCTTTTGACCAAGCTGCAAAACTTTGCTCTTCACCGTAAAATGAAATAGTCGCACTGTACTCACAGCAAACCTCACAGAACCATGGCGGCACACGAAGACGAACTGCTTAGTTGAATATTGATCGAGTTGCTGACGAGTTCATTAAATATGCTGAAAGTGCCTGTAATAAATGAGAAGGCACTGCAGCATCACAGACAATAATAAAAACAATAACAGACGCAATATAAAACGGTATTTATCGGCTCTGTTCGTTGTCTGTATCATGAACTCACACGCAATCCATGCGTGCGCGCGATCTGTCCTTCTGGCGCCAAAAGGCCGCCGAATATAGCCTCAGCGCTGCAAAGCAGTGCTCTGCTGTCAAATACAACAGCTTTTGAACTTATGGGCACACTCCCATTACCCCAGCGGCCTCTAAGGCCAAACCCCTGATAGATGCCAAGGTACGACACGAAGACCCCAAGAAAGGACTTCATGATGTACGCAGTTTCATTGGGGCGTGCAACTTCTATCGCCGCCACATCAAAAACTTCACCTACACCAGCGCCGTTCTGACGGACTTGATCAAGAAGAGTACTACTTGGCGCTGGGGCCCACAAGAGCAACAAGCGTTTGACGAGCTCAAGGACAAGGTAGCCAACGCTAACTGCTTGGGCGTGCCTAGGGCACAAGGGGAGATTATCCTGGTGACCGACGCCAGCAATGTGGGCGGTGGTGGAACGTTGTTCCAATGGCAAGCACTAGAGAAGGAGGAGTTCAACTCGGCCATTTCCCAATGGGGGACGGAAGGTCTCAACCGAGATGGAACCCTCAAGCACAGCTACCATGACGACAAGTGGGTCCTAGTACCTCTGGGCCACTGGAACTGGAAGTGGAACCAGGCCAGGGGGAACTACTCCACCTATGAGCAGGAATTGCTCGCGGGTATGCTGGTGCTATCCTCACAAGCACGACTGTTGGGGAGTAACCCTGTGGTCTGGCTGTGCGACCAAGAACATGTCCGCAGTTTCCAGAAGGGTCCCCCATCTGAGAAGGCCAAGCTACGGCGCTGGTGGACCTACCTCAGTCAACTACGGCTGACGGTACACCATATCCAGGGAGTGAAGAACGAGTGCGCCGACTACATCAGCCGCAACAACTTCGACGCCCTGATGGGTGCCCGGTCTGAAGCGCTGGCTAAGGAGGCGTTCAGCCGTATGGACGTCCACTTGGACCTCAACATGACGATGATACGCCCCCTGGATGGACTCCAACAATCAGAGTACCTGAAGGAGTTTGGGGATATCTACAAGCGCCTGGAGAAACGCCTTGAACCCCTCCTGGTCAACCAAGACCAGTGGAAGAGGGACAAGAGCTACCTCTGGCACGAGGACCGCATTGTGGTGCCTAGTGACCGAGTCCCAGCGCTGCTGAAGTGGACCCATGAGTCCAGCGGTCATGTGGGTGCTGACCGTACCCTGAGGCTGTTCAAGCAGTGGTTCCACACTACCTGGACTGACGACCAACTGCAGAAAACCCTCCAGCCTATCGTGGACAAGTGCCCGTGCAGGTCCTGTAAACCAGGGGATATCAGGGACAGAGGTCTCTACTCGACCCTGCCCATCCCTCACTGTGCTAACAGTGTTCTATACGTGGACTACACGGAGATGCCGAAGTTCGGGGGCTATGACTTCGCCCTCGTGGTAACCTGTGGGTTGACCAGGTTTACCAGGGTGTTCCCATGTACCAAGCACATTACCGGGGAGGAGACTATCAAGATACTCCTGGAGGAGTGGTTTTGTGTCTATGGGGCGCCCAAGGAGATCAACTCCGATGAGGACGTACGAGTACGCTCAGATACCGGTTGGTACAAGAGGGTCCTGAGATCCCTCAATGTCCAGGTGTCTACGGGGATTCCCTACTCGCACACGAGCGACCCCCTATGTGAGCGACACATCCGTGTCCTGAAGGAGAATGTACGGATATGGTGCAAAACTGAACGCACCAGAGACTGGGTGAGACTACTCCCCGTCATATCCTTGATGATGAACTCCCAAGAGAGTTCAGCTACTGGCTACTCGCCCCATGAGCCATTCCTAGGGCGCCCGGCATGGTTCCTACATGCCCCCTATCCAGAGGACACCCATTCTTCTGTGGGTGAGTGGGTCCAAGAGCAACAAGCGAAGGCGGACAAGGCCAAGGCTATGCTCCAGAGAGTGAGGGAGCGTCAGTGGAACAAGAAGAACAAGCACCGAGTACCGGCCACCTACCAAGAGGGGGACTGGGTGCTGGTGCACCACAGTCGACTACCCGCCTGGCCACGCTCTACCAGCGATGACCCATACTTCGGGCGGTACAAGATTCTATCAGTGGATGGACACCGTATCACCGTGCGGTGTTCTCCCCGTCTAGGGGGGACCCTCCTGTGCGCTGCTCAACACCTGAAGCGCTACTATGACCCTGAAGACCTCTCTGGGGAGGAGTGGGAGCTGAACGACGAGGAAATCGCCGCTCTGGACCTACAAGGGGCTGCCAGCCCTATGGAAGTTGAAGCTGAACTCCTTGACATGAACGCCAAGGAGATGGCTAAGGAGGGCTTCTACCTGGTGAAGTCGGTCCTACGCCACCGCTATCGCCAGGGTTGGCGCTTCCTCACCCTCTGGGAAGGGTTTGGAGTCGCAGAGGCCACCTGGGAGCCCTTCTCTGCATTTGTTCTACCTGAGGGACGCCTAAACTCAGTTCTGGGTGACTACTTGTCCCAGAACAACCTTGGTGAGTTGCTGAGGCTCGCTGAGACGCTTGCCTCCAAGACTAAAGCTAGGGACTGAACCTTACCCTTACCTGCCAAGGCGTATGTGTGAGTGTGCTATTCCTAAGGTCCTGAGAGCAAGCCGCAGAAGTGGTGTCCTAATTATACCCAAGTCTGCACGCTTGCTAAACCTGGAGGGTTGTCTTATTGATGCCACGGGGTACGCCCCGGGTCTCTCCTCCCCTAAGCGCCCAATTTCTGTGCTGGCGCAAAACCTTTGGGGAATACCCAGCGTACTAATCCAGGTATTGTTTTCCCTACCTATCTGTCTACTACAGGGAGGGGTGGCCAAAAGCTATGAAGGCATGAAAACGCCGTTTTGCTAAATGGCCAAAACACTGACCTAACCACTGCCACAGCCAACCAACCCTGCTAAAATTGCAGGAAACGGGTGGGACAGTGACACACGCACTACAGGTCCTACACACCCTACAGTGGCACCATCCTGGTGGGCGAGCACTGCTGCAACTGGCTCAAGCCCCCACTCAGGACTACCACTCCTACACGCACACCCTACTTGGTGTTGTTGAAGAACATGTCGTGGGTCCTAACGACCCTCCTGTGAAGAAGACAAGAGAACACAGCGCTGCTAAGCAACTGTGGCCTAACAGGGGACGCCACAACGCGTTTCCCCTGCTAGGGCTTGGAGGGAAGAGGTGCTCTTGCGTGCACGGCGCAGATGTGGATGGAGTTGGACTCCCTGCTCTACCACAGGCAGAGGGGAGTTACTTGTTTGTGTGATCTGCGCCCCTGTTTAGCAGGGCATGAAAAAAATGGTATGCTGCTGCACCAATCACCCTACCTGCCCACCTGTAAAGCAAAGGCAAATGAAGGGGCGTTTGCGGCAGAGGAACCAAGCCACACTCCCCGTATTATACGGTTCTCAGTGTGACCTATAATACACTCTCTGCAAACACGCTGAAGAATCAGCTACCCCTGTCAAGCAGGCAAGCGTTAAGGGACTCCTCAGGTTCTCTTAAAGAACGTACCGAGGAGCCCCTGGGTAGCCTAAACAAGGTTTACCGTGCGCACTTCGCGTGGCCTACCCTTCAATGCGTGTGTGAATGCACGAGCATGCACGACCGTGTTGGGCAAACCTGCCCATCTTAACCGCAATCTCGAACTCCACCAGGGGGTGGCCCCACCTGGGCGAACCTACCTTACCTACCGCTGGAGAGTGAAGCAAGGTGAGGAGAAAAACGGGGCGCACGCGAAGAACGTTGCTATGCACTTGTGTGTATGTCTAATCACCCTGATCCGACCTCTAATCATCTGCAATCTTTCTAATCAATCCCTCTATCGCGTTCTATCGTTGTTAGCGCTGCTACAAGACTCGTTCACGGAGACACGAGACGAGCAATGTGTATGCGGCATACGAGACGAGCATACCTGTAGTTTGTACCTGATTCATTGAAGTCTTTTCTTTCATTTTCAAATTCTTAAATTTTTGATACTTCTATTAGTGTAGGTGGAATCTGTATGTTTATTTCTTAATGTGTGTCTCGTCATTTTCAAGACTACGTGAGACATACGTTTATAATTCCATTATTTCTGCATTTTCCGGCGCTTCGTTAGGAGCCGCTCCTGCGCGCCGCCTTTTTATGCGTAGGAATTTCTTGATTTAAAAAATCTAGAGATCACTATATTTTTTATAAAAATGTGCTTCTGATGCACAATTGTTGTCTCAGAAACATTCTAGGCCATCATTTGACAGATTTTGGTGTCGTCGCTTCGTTTTTGCGTGGATTCGTCCATAATTCTCTCATTCCTGCCTCTGCAGATACCCACGCGCAGCCTCGCTGAGTAGGCCGTGTTCGGGCCGAAACGCAGCAGCCTGGAGAGACTGAGCAGAACCCAAGACCCCACCAAGGGGCAATTTAATTTTTTTACGACTCCCTTCGCCCTAAGACAGGTCACAGGCCGCCAGCAGGTTTACGAGAATCCATGCGAGTGTGTACATTGTGTCTTGCGTTGGGTTTGTGTCGCGCTGCGTCTTGGAGGGAGGGATGCACATGCACATGTTCTGGCATGCTCCCATACTAACCCAACCAAGCCACAGGAGCCCCGGCAGCGCCATGAGCGCTGAGTCTTCTGTAGGAAATGTTACAAACAGAGCAGCAAAAGAGCGCCAGCCATGGTGAGCGCCCATTTTTCTGTGTGAAGAAAACTATAGGTACTTGAAAGTAGATGTGGAAACCAAGGAAAGGCCAAGAAAAAATCCCTTTTTCCTAAAATGCGACAGTGGTGGCCACCACAGCACAAGGGGGGAGTAAGAAAAAGTGCTTTTCCAATGCTTTGAGGCATACTCTAGTTGTATTAGAGATGCACTGAGCATCCAGGCATTTCTATCTTAGTATTGGTCCCACCAGAACTGGTGATAACACATTTTGACCTATGGAACCAAACACCCAATCAGGATATGGAGTGGACCCCTTAATCCCCTTTCAATGTGAGGCAAATCATCTTTTCCTGAGTTGACTGAGTACTGACATATCCAGGGCAGGGCCTATGAATTTATCTATGTTTTTCCATGAATTCTTAGCTATCCTAGTGGTATGCACCCTAGGGAGCTGGGCACCTCTTTTTGAGAGGTCCTGGGTTCAATTCCTGGTCAGCCTAGCTAAGTAGGAAGATCCCATGTGACATGGCAGTGACCTCATCGCCACATGCCCTGCCAACTCAGCACATATGGGACCCAAAACAAAGAGTGCACATCTCCTGAGATGGCACTATGGAGATAGAGTGACCATGGGGCAGTTTTCCAACTCTTTTCCAAAACATTTCAGCTATCTTTGTGAATATGCATTCCGATTTGACCTGAGTTGCAGTTTCTGTGAATATCCTTTCATCTTTCACTGTTTACACTGCAGCCCTTCATGCTTTGATCCTGATTCTCTTCTACTTGCACACCTCTGGCTTGGGTTATCCAGGATTGGCTATATTTCAGCAAACAAAAGGTTTTCATCTCCAAAAACAAGCAGCAGGAAACCCTACACCAGCAGCAAGCAGCAGGAGAGACAAAAACACAGTGTTGAAACCACTATAAACTTGTCTAGTTGCAATGTATGCTAATTGCTGTGGTCTATTGTTGATAGTTTTCTTTATCTAACTCTTTGTGACTGCAGCCTTTCATGCTTTGATCCTGATTTTCTTCCACTTGCTTATTTCTGGCTTGGGTTATCCTGGATTGGTTGTATTCCAGCAAATAAAACATTTTCCTCATCAAAAACAAGCAGCATGAAACCCTACACCAGCAGCAAGCAGCAGGAGAGGCACAACAAACACACAGTGTTGAAATCACTATAAAACTTTCTTTAATTCCAAATGCGACTTGAAACCAATAACATCTCCCTCAACGGCACCCAAACGAGAATTCCATGCTTCAAATTGAGGAGTCAACAACAAAACGCTACTCATTTGTGACTCAAGCTCATTAACCTTCACATCAAGAGTAGGAAGAGAGGCTTGTATTCTTCGAAATTCGTTCAATTGAGCATCAAAAGTGTCTAGACGCGTACTACACAGTTGAGTCATCGCTATTTGAGGTTGTAGTCCATTGAGCAATTTTTCATTCCTCTCCAATCGCGATGAAAGCAATGCAAAAGAAGGCAAAGAACCAACATTCACCAATCGTTTCTCAAACGACGATAATTTCAAATTCGCAACTTCAATATGTTGTTGAAACCTTGCAAAATCAAACGAAGCAAATTGGGATTGAAATTCATTCCTTAGTCGACTCTCCATCGAGCCGAGCTCCGTGAGAAAACTACTCTTAAGTGAAGAATCCATGTCAGAAAACCGAGAATTGATATTTCCCTCAATGGAATTCATTCGCAAGCCAAGCGTATGCACGGAAGAAGAGAGAGATTGCAATGAATTTATTTGTGACCAAATTTCACCCATGGATGTTGAAAGAGGACCCATACTTTGTTGTACTTCATCAACTCGTTGTTGAAGTTGCAAAACCGAAGAGGACAAAAGATCATGTTGTTGGGAAACATATTCACTCGTACTTTTTGTCGTGGAAATCTCCATACTCCAATCCTTCAAAGACTTCTCCATGGACATCAAATGGGCTTCAATGGTTGAGAGCTTGCTCTCGGAGATCTTCTTGAATGAAAGCAACGTCGGAATGTCAGCGGAATATTTTTTCAAGGTGGGAAGGACGTAGTTTTGCAACACATTGTCGAAACCACCCATATATTCTTGTGTATTTTCCTCATGATCAACGAGTCGACGGATCTTGAGCCTCAACCGTTCAAGCACTCGACGATGTTGCGAAAGATACTCAAATGCCTTACCAACTTCCCCATGATTGTGTTGAGCAAGGGAAGTGGTAAACCAAACCATTTGATCAATCACCGAGCCTACAGCTTTAATAGCCTCATCATGACTATTCAACAAAGTCATCAAATCATGTAATTGAATTTCCTCTTCACCCAATGCTTGAAATGGAATGGCTTGAGGAGTATTACCGTAATCAAAATGAAGAGCCATTGGCGGTTGGATATCCGGTAGCTCGTCCGGGTCCACTTCCTTTTGTGGCGTGTACATGAAGGCCTCTTTCAAGGGAGAAGGTTGTGCTTTGAACTTAAGTTGTGGGTTAAGGTGAGCAAGAGTATCCCCCTCTGCTACCACGCTTTAGAGTCCTTCCATCATTGTGATTGTTGACGTATAAAACCCGATAAATGAATCTTTTCAGCTCTTGCTCAACTTGAAAAACACCAATTCTCCAATCGACAAAGGCACGAAATACAAATGCACGAAAATCAGAATGTGAAATCCACACGATCCTCAAATCCCCGTCGGAGTCGATGAAAAATGAATAATCATGGCAAAGCCCCTAAATGGGAAAGCATTGTGAAATGCTGATTCAAACTGAGCACTGAAGCTCTCATAAGCTCAAAATTCATGTATCCGACACAAACATCGAGATCTGTCAATCAATTCTGAAATTCGTATCATAAACAACACCGTAAGGAAATTCTGAAAGACCGCGCACGCGTCTGAACTACTCAGCCGATCCTCACTGCCCTGCCAGCTCTGCCAAGGGCAGGAGCACACCCTAGCCCTGCCGATCGCACTTTGAGAGCGAGTAGCCACAACAGCACAATTCATTTCATCTTTACAAAGAGCTCAATTGGGTGTGTTGTGAATATGGGCACTACGATTCCATCTCAAGGGAGATTGAAAAGGAGTGGCAGTTGTTCCGGTCCGTTTGGATTCCATATTCGCTTCCTTCTACCCGTGGGAGCCGTCTTGTCTTGGCGCACAAGCCGTGGCAGTGAGACACACCACTACCCCCTGGGGAGTCGAGGGATCTTGGATTGGTGTCAGTGCGAGCAATGACCGCCAGCAAGGGGCCTAGTTTTCGAGCAAGATGAACCAATTGCAGGTGAAGGACTGCCGCTTCTTCATGATCCTCTTTGATGAGGTGCACCCTGTGCACCACATCTCGCGCTTCCCCCAGGGGATGGACCATTTGCACCCTTTGGACCTCGTCCTTGAGGCATGCAATGTGGTGCCGGCCTCCACTTTTCAGATGCTATGCCTGAAGGTGAGTTGCATAGGGTAGAAAGGTAAACCAGAGCGGTTTGCCTGCCCTGAGACTTAGTGCTTGTGTGCCTTGGTAAACTTCAGTTTGTCCCCCAAACTGGGTTTACCACTTCGACCCCCCCACTGCTGTCTTCTACGGGCTTTTGAAAAATTAATTGCTGCCTGCCCGCCCACCCAAGTGTCAGTCCATGTGCAGAGGAAACTTTTTTTTTTGTGCCTGTTCGGTTTAGTACGAGTGAAGCGTCATGATCTTGCTATATTTTACGAGGCCTGTGTGTATGGCGGCCCTAAGAGTCCGCAGTCGGGGCAGCCCCAGGGCCGCCCGTATGCGAGTGGAGAGAACTGCAGGTGTTGCAGGGTTTCCAGGTTTACCTGAGTAGTGCCATCACATGTTGCTATTGCTCAAATGGGCATTACTCTGTACTGCGGAAGCACTGTCATCCTGTGTTTCGCGGCCCAGAGGGGTCTGCCTGCCCTGAGACTCATTCGACCGTGCGGCCAGCCATGAGAAAGAGTAAGGTTTAGAGCGCAAACGTGAGGGAGTGGAGGGGCTAGACACTGCAAGATGAGGGCCAATAATAAATGGAAGTCATCTGTGCTGACTGACACAAATGTCACTCCACCACTTCTGGTGGGCACGGTGTGACCACATTGATACACTCAATACCCCTTGGCACAATGGGCTTATTGATGAAGAGGGCTGGCACAATGAGCTTGTTGATGAAGAGGGCTGGTGGGGGGATATGCGCCTGTGGGGTCGCTAGTTTGCAGAATGGTGGGTGTTGAATGACGTACAACCCGCTCATATGCAACCAGGCACACTTTTTGGAGGTCAGTGGGCAGTGTCATTTTTAAACCATACTCAATTGCGCCGACAGCCACACGTCCTGCGTCCCAGGGCGTGCAATGCTAGGAACAACAAGCTCAATTTGACTAGGTGGGTCAATGACGCTTCCAAGCTCACCCGCTTTGGCTTGGCCATGGTGCGGGACCTGGGGCCTGAAGTGCTGCGGTGGAGGACACCCTCTGTTGGCACCTACAGAGACATTGGTGACCTTGTATGTAAGGTCTAAATTTATTTTGTCACTCACTCCTAATCTGAAAGGAATTCACGCCGCAGTGCTTTTATTTGTCCTCCGTAAGTATCTTGCCTTTGGGGGGGTTGGGGGGGGGGGGTCGCTAACCGCCCTCCCACCCTCCCCCTAGGGCCAGGCCCAGGTGGTTGGGTTGGCCGAAAATCTGGGTGGGTAGGTGGGCCAACCCCCTCCCCCCTTTGCCCCTCGGGAGGGAGGTGACTAGGCAAGAACCTGGACCCAACTCCTGGAGTCTTTGATGCTGCATTGAGACCCCGGCGCTGGGGTCTCCTCATTACTGCCCCCCCCCCCCGGCCCGACTTCTGAAGATGTACGCCATCCTCCTAGAGCCTGATGGCCCAGAACAACACCAGCTTCATTGCTAAGGATGCCTGCAGCAGAGCTGATAGCAGACTTGACCTCAACCCACCGCAGGGCCTCTCACTCCAACTTGCCAGGATACAAGGAGAGGGGAATGGGGACCTTGCCCATGTCCCTCCTGAGAGTAGCGGACGTCCCATTACTGGAACTGATCTCTGGAACGGTGTCTCTGTGGATCAATTTGTGGATCGATTCCAGCGTTTGCATCTGTTGCAATGATGGCCATGGTGTAACAGGCGCTGCGGGAGCGACGTGGCTGGTCCCATACCCAATCTATTTGCAGCCCCTATAAAGAGAACCCATGGTTGTCCTGCAGAGCCACAGCCAAAGCCACAGCCACAGCCGTGGCTGCATCACTCAGCACCCCTGGTGTTACCATACCACAACAGCGCTTCATTTTTGCGATGCTGGAGCCCAGGGTGCTTCCACTGAAGCACGCGGCACTTCACCCGATATATGGTCCCACAAACAGACAGCTATGCAGCCTTGTCAGCTAGCAAGTAATACAGCGGTTGTCTACCTCCCCCTTTCCCCTCCAGCAGGAGAACAGAAAGCCGTATGGTTAGGCCGAAGGAGTGCATCAGGCTATACGGCCCTGTGATTCACTGCGACACATCAACACAAACGCAGCTTGAGGGCGTGGCTGGTTTTCATGCACCATCTAGCTCAGCAACACACAGGTATTGATCTTTAGTGGTTCGCCGTCCACAGGTTATATAACAAATGCAGCTGGGTCCAAGCTTTTTTTTTAGATGCGAAATGTTAAGTTTTAGCACTTATCTTATTTTTTAGCATACAAAAAAAGATTTCGTGCTAAACAAAAAGATTCCGCGCTAAAAAAAAAGATTGCGCGCTAAAAAGAAAGATTCCGTTCTAAAAAAAAAGATTTTTACATGATCATCATGTATGTCCCAAAAAGTTGCACGGGGGGGGTTACAAGGAGTGCTACTGCATCAAGCCAACCCCTGCCCATGTTCACAACTTCATACAGTAGGGGAACCTGGATTTCGGGACTGACCCAATATGCACCCAGTGGTCCTCTCTCCTTGTTGCCTGCTCCATGCGGTGAGGAGGTACCCTATGCAGGGATGTCATGAATGTGGAAGGTTTTGGGTGCATTACGCAGAACTTGTGTTTCACAACAGGGGTGTCCCTTTGGAGCTGGGGGGCCTATGCAGAGAGTTCATCGGAGAGGATCACAGGTAATGTCTGAATGCTGTAAAGTAGGGTACTCAGCCACCGTGGCCAGAGCCCATGTGCACAATTTCATCTGCTCAGAGAACAAGGGTTTCCCTTCGCTGGGGGACCTATGCAGAGAGGTCATTTGAACGGATCCTAGGTAATGCTTGGATTTTGTGAAGTAGGGCAGCCAACCATGTTGGCCAGAGCCCAGGGGCACAATTTCAAGTCTCAGCGGAACCGTCGTCTCAAGATCGAGGAAGGGACTACATGCTGGTAGCTGGAACAAATGTCTCACTCCTACCCCCCTGCCCGATTTTCCTTCTGCCCCCCCCCCCCCTTGTCGTTGCCCACCCCTTATCGTTCCCCAGGGGGGGCGGGGGGACCGTCACTTGGTCAACCCAAAATTTTTCGTTACGGCTCATTGTGTTGTTGTGTGGGTGACTGTGTTGTGGGGTACTGCCAATTGTATCCTTTGTACTCATGGTAGGACATTTTGCTCCCTTTTGCTGAATTAAACTTGACAGCACAGCCATGTTTCTCCCTGGGACAAATGTGATGTTCATCCGCTCTGCGGGGGAACCTGTTTTGGCACAGGTTGTTAGACGCAGTTTTGGGAAGAAGTTGTATTTTACAAGGACATTCCCGAAGGGAAATAGGTTCCCAAAAATCTGCTTGCGCCTGCCAAGCGGGTCTGTAGTAAAACGTAGTAAACATTTTTTCAAAAAAAATATTTTACTAGGTACCCCCCCCCCTCCCATGCCTAGGAACCACCTTGCGCAAGAACCGCCCCCTGGTTCCACGGTCGAATTTTCCACATCACCTTCTTTTTCCTGGGTAATGGGTTTTTGATGGTTCTGGTGGATGTAGGACAGCTATTCAGTTATGCAGGACAACAAAGTCCCCCCCCCTCCCCCAATGCTAATGGACCCCCCATGCCCATGCCCCCTCCCATCTGAAAAGAAGAAACATGGCTCCCCTAGCTACCCCCTCTCAAAGGAAGAAACATCCCCCCCTGAGATTGTTTCACCAAATCGCACACAAATTGCCCTTTTTTGCCTAGATTTCTGAGTGTGCAATGGCATGTGATGGGCACCATCCTTGGTGTCATGTGTTTGGTTTTCAATGTAGATTTTCATTTCTCAAAATGTTTCAAGTCCCCTATGGAGCAGACTGAGATTGTCTGGTAGGTCATGCCTGCATTTTGTAAAGCGGAGTACTTGGCCATGTTGGCCAGAGCCCATGTGCACAATTGCATGTTTCCGGGGAACCAAGGTCTCAGGTTTGAGGAAGGGACTACATCCAGCCAGGTTGTTTCTGCTCATTTCTTCTGGAATGCATTGTGCCACCCAGCTGCCCCTGCTTTGCTGCAGCATTTGACAGCCATAGTGATCAACTTCTCGGAGCTTTGCAACGCAGAGTGATCCAGCCAGGTTCACAGTGCTGAAGTTTTTTCAAGCAGGCGTTGGGCCACAGATTTCAGCATGTTTCGCTCAGGTCAAAGTGCCGTGATTCATTCTGTCATTCAGCCAATTGCAAATGCATGGGATTCATGTCTATTTGAAAACATTATTATTGCGCACTTCACAGAGCTGAACTTTTTCTAGCAGGCCTGGGGCAACCACTTTCAGCTCTGTTGTGTGCCTGGTTTCCACAATGCTTCCCTGATCAGTGCCACATCTGGACCCAGTGGTATGTTGCGATCCAATGCAGGCCACGCTCGTCAGCTTCACCCTGACTGCCACATAAAGTATATGGTGCTGAAAAATTTTGAACCAGGCCTGGGGTCATTTCCACATCACCTTCTTTTTCCAGGTTAATGGGTTTTTGATGGTTCTGGTGGATGTAGGACAGCTATTCAGGTGTGCAGGACAACAACGCCCCCCCCCCCATGCCAATGGACCCCTGAAAGTGCTGCCCTGGGTCGTTGATGGTGCCGGAGGGCTCGGGGCCGGCAAGACCAGTGGGGCAGGCACGCGAGGAGTCAACCTGAACGCTGCTGTTGGGGGTAGAACCGGATACACGGACACCAACGGAGGCGAGAGCAGCAACAACTGAAGCAAGATCCATGCTGATTGTTATCCGGCAGAAAATCCCAGTCTATGAAGAAAATTGATGCGGATTATCCTAAGTACATCTGAGTGTCCATATCTGTCTGAAAAGATTTATATAAATCCGATTGTGAAAAATATTTGGCCGATCTGGCCCGCGAGCGCGTGTCAGCGGCAAATGGCGATTCCAGGTAAATGATCGGAACGCGGCGGATTTACGGAGAATGGACCGCGGAATCAGATCCGGCATATCAGAAATATATAGGTCTGATCCTGAGACTGAGCTGCGAGGCGGCGATTCCGCCGAAGCAAAGAAAATGACCATAATGTAGTCAATCTGGGGCAGATCTGTGAAAATCTGAGCAGATGGGGGTTAGCCGCACTTACACTCCCCCTCCAAAAACACACTGGGGTGTGTCGCTACGTCAACGAAGAACGTAGTGCGGGTAAGTCCCAGAAAAAAATAGAAATGTAGCCTCGATGGGGCGAAATCTGCCTGATCTGACCTGATTTGGGCTGAATTGGCACTGAATCAGGTTGGATGAACCTGAAATGAGACAGAATGAGGAGTGACGAACAGTCCTCCGTGCAGTAAAACATTAGGTTAAGGGCCAAAAAGCATGTAAACGTATCAAGAATCGATACCAAACCATGCATTGGTTGAGAATGAGGTAGATTATTGGTGGATTGAGTGGGGGAATCAAGAAATGGAGTGACATCTCAGCGCTCTGGCACAGTTTCGCTGTCGCGGGCACGCTACGGTGTCCTCGCCGAACTCTACATCGTGTTACTCCCGCTTTTCTCGTTCTGAAAAGTGCAGCATGTGCTTCAGATTTGGCGCATCTGGTGGATGATCACAAGATTCAGCAAGATTGAGAGTCAAATTGAGCAGAGATGAAGGAGATGAAACAATCACAGAGAGGGAAAACAAATACAGATGTAGTCTGTAGGCCCTAAGTGAACCACAGAAGGTAGGGATGTTTTTCTGTTCACTTAGTTAGACACAGATCTTCGAGGAATGAGAGGAGATGACACGGAAATCAACCTAAATTGTCCTAAAATGAGGAAATTCCCTAAGATGAAGGTTAAATGAAGCGGAATGTCTAGAACTGAAACTACTAACACCTTCGTTTAGACTAGAGTTAATATATATTGTCGTTTATTCAGCTCAATTGTGCTTTCCGGCACGTTGGTTTGCGAGCATCCAACAGATTCCATGAAAATCTGGATCATGTGATGATGCATCATGATGGGACATGCTGGCCCTCGATCCTTGGCATGTAACGCGCCGAAGGTTCGCTGAAGGCGCTTTACTGACAGTATATAACTGAGAGACACCGAATGGTCCTTTATTTACAGTGGCGGCGGTGTCAATCGACTTGGACAAGGCCAATCTTTCGATTGAGTCCCACAAGACACTTGGATTCACCATTTTCGACAGTTTCAGGTCGGATTGAGCTCACATTGGCGTGTGCCAAAAATACAACGAAGCTTACGGACTTCAGAGGTTGCTGTTAGAAGTCCCTAGAGCTCCTATGTGAAGGTTGTCTGAACAATTGACGTCTGGGTTTCGTGCAACAGTGGCAGAATGATGGACAAACCTGAGGATTTCAAGGTAAATTCAAGGAATCTGGATCTGAATCTGGACTTTGGCTTCAGCATCACGGCAAATGAAGGTAAGATCTGAGTTCCTGGCGTCGCAACTGGTGCAGCCAGTACTACAGGGGGTGCCTGTAGGGGTGAATGTCACCGGCCGGTGTTTTTACTATGTACATTTGCTTCCATCTGCACGAGTAGCCAACTTCCAAAAATGCACAGACCAACAGAGACAAGATTACCCCGAATCTGCCTGAATTAAGCCTGAGTTTGGTTTTTTCTGGACACGGCAGCACACTCCGTGGCTTTCCGCAGCGTATCTACGCCTTGTCTGCCGAACGGAGACCAAAGAAAGGTTGATTGACGTCAAATTATCAAACATTCGCAGTTCTCCACATCATGACATAATCAGGAAGAATGAACAGTGGATTGAGCTGAATGTGGTTCTTTCAAGTCGTCAGAACACTCACATTGGAATAAGTGGTCGACGGGGCGAGGCTGGAGCTTTTGTAGGAGTTGGACATGCAAGGGTTTCGAACCTACACCCTTGAGCCCTAGCGACGAGTGCCATGACGCCCTGGACTAGACGACTGTTACCCAGATTATGGCGTCGGCGACTCAAGTCGCGACGGATCTCCCTCAGTTCGGCCAAGCACGAATACATGTGACCACCAACCTGTCTGGTGGGGCCCTCGTACGGCTTGGGCGCTGCAAATCAGCGGCCGAACTCGAAGCTTGGTCCTCATTTGTTCCTGGGTTGGTCTGACCACAGGAGGGGGGATCGACGGATCAGCCCTGGAATGTGGCTGCTGAGGGCCGTAAAAGGCTGGATCTCGATTCACCACAGGTCTTTTTCCGTCGCTCTCCACCTGTCTGTCTGGTTTCGACAGACAGTCTGTCAGGAGTACGCCAATTTCGGGGTGCTTCTTGAGGAAGTCGATGAACCCCTTGGTGTACCCATGGACAAAAAAATGGGCTGGTTCCCAGTTGTTGTGACTGGAATCAAAGCCCCTCCACTCACATAGAAATTCCCATTCGCCCTTTCCGTCACGTCTTGCTTCTAAAATCCTCTTGAGTTCGTACTTCCCCCCTTCGATGACCCGATCGGACAAAAATTTCATTGTCCAAAAAAGGGGTTTAACCCGATCCTTGGGGGAGGGGATCTCTCTCTTGAGGCGATCGCCCGAAACGTCAATTTCCCTGCTGACATCCACACGAATCCTCCACCTGTTCTCACCTAGACGCGCTGTAACAGCGAATGGCCCCTCCCATAAGGGTAGAAGCTTATCATCTCCGTCCAGGGTGGTTTCGGTTTTTCGAAGCCAAACTCGATCATCGACTTCAAAATTGTGGGGGTTTTTTCGGCCTTGATTCTGGACCCAAAGCCAGTCAGCTTGATGCTTATCGATTAATTTCGACACAGTTTTTTCTGCTCGTTGGACTTCGTCCAAAAACAGCGAAGCATCTTTACAAGGGCGAGGATTATTCAACGGCATGTTCCACCAACACTTCTTTCGTCCAAAGACAATTTCATTTGGAGAAAGGCCGTGGTACAAAGGCGTGTTGTGGTAACGGCGAAGCAATGCGAAGAGAACTTCAAGCCAATGGAAATCTTTTTCACTCGCGAGCTCCTTACGAAGCATATTTATAACAGAGCGGCCGGCTCTTTTGCCAGGCAGCGCTCGATGCGAGTGGATTTCACATCTGAGGTGGTGGATTCCAAGGCGAGCACATAATTCTCTCCACCATTCGGAGGTGTACTCTTTGCCTGAGTCCGTAACCACCTCGGATGGGACGTCCCAACCTCCCATCCAGGTCTGCGCGCACCATTTGGCGGCAGCCTTGCCAGTCATCGACTCAATGTTGCAAGGCAACACTTGAATGTAGCCAGAATGACGGCACTGAATAAGGAGCACACCATTGACTTTTTTATTAGTCCAATGGCACTCTTTGTCATCGAGTTCACCGAGATAGAAGAAATCACTGGTGACTCTGTTAAAGAGGCGCTCCGGAATAGGGTGTGGCCTCAGATGGCCGTGCTTCTTCGCGCTGGGTGGCGTCGCGACAGCACATTGGGCACATCCGGCGGCTACTTTCATGCAATGAGTATATAGCCTTGAGCCAAACAACCTATGTTTAATCATCGACCATAATCTACGGCCATGTGCGTGGGGGGACTCCCATTTGTGCCACCAGTTTAACACTCGGGGGGCCAGGGCGTCTGGTACGCACAATTTACCCTCCATCCACAGCTTCCCCCCATCCAATGAATATTCAGAAAAAATTCCATCCTTGTCAGCATCTTTGGATTTGAGATTCTCAAAGACCTCTTTAAACATGGAATCACGAACATAATCGTTCGTCCAGTCACGGATGATAAGGGAATCTTTCGGCAGGGGTGGAGTTTTGGCCGGATCGCGACGCTTAATGCCCTGAATCAACCGAAATCCACTTACACGTCGGGTGTAGTCAAACCGTTTCACACTCCCTGAGGAGGGATCGGTGACTTTCTCCACGACTTTCAGTGATTTGGTTATAATTTCATGAGCATGCGCCGGATCTGAAAAGGCCGTGATGTCATGGCACGGTAATGCATGCTGTTTAACAGCGCATTGCATGCATTCACGTCGTAGGAGCTTTTTTTCTTCCTGATCCCACTCGATTACGACGTGGCGGTCCTGCTCCGTACCATGGATGTTGGCACTTTGCAGCCCCTCTGATGCGGGGTAAGCCCATCGGCTCAGAGCATCCGCTACCGTGTTGTGTTTTCCAGGCAAATACGACACATGGAGGTCAAACAGACTGAGAAATTCGTGCCATCTGGCCCGTCGACCAGCTGGGCTCGCGACAGTATCAATGTGTTCGGTGGCCCAATACTCCAGAGATCGATGATCCGTCAGGACCTCGACTCGATTGGTGCCAACCCACGATTGGTACTTTTTCAAAGCACAGATTATGGCGTAGGTTTCTTGCTCACGCGGCGACCATTGCATTTGGCGTGGGGCTAGCTTCCGAGACGAAAATGCAAGAGGGTAATGATCACCTGTGGCTTCATCAACCTGTTCAAGGACAGCTCCGATCGCGTACCTAGAAGCGTCGGTTCTTATGTAGAAGGGTCCGTCAAATTTCGGCACATGCAACGTGGCGGCTTCGCAGAGGGCCGCCTTCAATTGATGGAAGGCCTCCTCGCACTCGTCAGTCCACTTGACACGAACCTTTGAACCTGCCTTGCCCGCATCTCTCCCTACCTTCAATAATTCAGTGAGGGGGGCAGCAAATTTGGCATAATTCGGCACAAAAGTGTGGTAAAAATTGCAACAACCCAGGAATCCTCTCAATTCCGTGATCGTCTCAGGGGCTTCCACTTCTGAATAGCGACGAGCTTCCCTGGACTGGGTCGTCGGGTGCCATTCTCAAGGAGAGAACCACAAAATTCGACTGATTTTAAAAATAGTTTTCCCTTCTTTGGCCCACAAATCAGCTGATTGGCATCAAGAATGTCCAAAACCTGGTTCAGCTGCTTTTCATGTAGGGCCACCAGCTCGGCTTCGGTCAGTCCCTCCCCCTCTGTCGCGATGATTATGTCATCTATGTACACACTCACGAAGGCACGAAGCTCAGGATGAGCTGTAAAAAGCACATCCTCCATCATTCTTTGAAAAAACGAAGGGGCGTTCTTCAGGCCCATGGGCATGACTGTCCACTGGACTGGGCCACATGGCGTGCACATACAGGTGAGAGGTCGGCTGTCCTTCCTCAACGGCATTTGGTGAAAGCCGTGACGGAGATCCAGCACAGAAAACAAACGACCTCTTGCCCTCTTGGCGATTTCCTCCTCAATGAGAGGCAGGGGGTGTGAATCCGCCTTGGTTTCGGCGTTGAGGTTGCGAAAATCAACAACCATTCGCCAACCATCAATAGTGTTCTGGTCTGCAGGCGGCGGCTTCGGGACTGTGAAGGGTGCACAGCACCATTCGCTGGTCATACAACCCTCAAGCCAACCAAATTCCCTGAGATTTCTCTCGATTATTTTCCTGAGTATCTCATGTTTGTGTCCATGGTTCTCATAAGGACGCTGTTTCTTCGCCTTGTAACCTTCACTAAGCTCGATGAAGGCTTCACCGAACTGCCCACGGACAGGGTTGTCTTTGATCAACTTCCCCGAAAGGGTTGTGTCCTTCCGTTCCTCAAAAATCTTTTCTCTTGACTTGGAACACAACTCAGTGTCCACCTGATCGCCAGGAATTATTGTCGAAAAAACTTTGGCGATTTCTTCGGCCTTGGCAGGAAGAATCTTCTTACGGATGTCCCTAAAAAGGTCCGTATCAACTGCCTCTTGAAGATAGGTGGGTCGAGTGTCGACATTCCAGAGATTCTCTTCGTGATCCAGCTCCTCGAAAGGATCTATGAAAGCTTCCACACGGGGTTTTTCATAAAAAACTCTGAATTTGCGGCGCGATTTAAAATTTTTCTTCGCCCGTGCACTGAAGATTCTTTTGGATGTAGATCGTATTGGGGAAGAGGGAGACGAGGCGGATCCATTTGACGTTGGATCACCTTGGGTATCTGACGGACAAAAATCAGAAAAAATAGATTCATCATCAGTACCACGCTCAACCTCAGATTCAGACCCAACACAGGAATCAGTACCAGAATCAGCAGAATCAGAGTCAGAAAGCTTTCCATCCACCAGGAATGCAAGCGAACTCCAGGACCGCTGTGGCAGGGGACCTGTGTCGTCCCTGGCATACAGCTTAATCTTCCTGGGAAGTTCGATGTAATCTACACAAATGTCCTGTAATTCCTGAAACCAAGGCTTGTCGTCCCACAAGGGCACAACTAAAATCGCCTGGGTTTTATCTTGCTTGATTTTGTGGATGACCTGCTGGATTAAGTGAAACGGAGGATTAATCCATAACTTCTTGTCCCATTTATGGGTCCAAGCGTCGCGAAAATGCTTGTCAAAGCGCTTGTTCTCGCGGTTAGCAAAGGCATCATACTGTGGCCAAAAGGAATGGTGTTCATAAAAACATTCACAAATTGTATCGCGCCATTTGTCGACAACTCTGTAGGATGAAGAGTGCCAGCGCGAAGGGCGTCGTGGCTGGGAGTCCCTACGAAGACATTCTAACTCTCGGGAGTAAGCGGCACTCCCATTCACCTCTGCAATGGTGACATCTTCGCCAAATTTTGGTGTAACCTTTCGCTTCAAAAATTCTTCTGCACTTTTAAACCCTGCGTGCAAAAAACGAAATTCAGGACGCTCCAAGGGACCTGACTCCAGCAAAAAACAACGCCGATGACGTACGGGCGCCACCCTGTTCTTGCTAAGCCAAGGATGGCCCAAGTAAAGGTCATACTTTATGTCGGCACGATAGAAGTAGTCATCCTTAAGGACAACTTCCTCCACATTACCTTCTTCCCAAAGGTCTTGAGCGACCAAATGAGTTGATATATAACAACCGCGTTGCCCACCTGCGAGAGAATGTCCAGAAACTCCCTCGAGGGTAACAGGATGAGGCGACTCAAACACGCAGTCGTCGGGTAAGAAAGAATTTGATTGGAGATTTACCTCTGATCCATTGTCACACAAACAAGTGGCGTGGTGGAAATTTCCCTTGCGATCAGAGACCCACAGCTTTGTGACAAACTGACGGGCCCTGTGCTTGGACTGTACACCAACCTCGTCCACTACAACAGAAGGATCCACTGCCGGATCCAGGGGAGAGGAGACAAGCGACCCTACATCAAGTAGTGGTCGAGATGGAATCTGGGGATCATGCCTGAAATCGCCTGGGGAGGGGCGATTTTCGTGGCTCCCCTAGGCGTTCTGACCTCCAGTAGCTGCGTTAACATTCTGGACACACCCTGATTCGTCGACCCACTCATCTTGGAGCGGATCATCTGCTGGATTCAAGGCATTTTCAGCGTAATCTCGATCCGCATCGGACACCTGATCTGCACCTGAGACCTGATCCACACGATGGTTGCCCTTTCCACGTCCACGGCCACGGCCGCCGGATGATGGACCTCCACCGTCACCACGCCCTCTGCCCTTACCAGAGAAGGGGGTTCCCGAAGGATTTCCCTTACCTTTACCCTGGAATCCTGGAGCATTTCCCTTGTTTGTACCGGATTGGGGGGTTTGGCCTGGATTTCGATTTCCGCCTCCGGCGTTGCTATTGGGATTTTTCTGGCCGTTCGGCTGCCCACCGGAGCCAGATGGAGTCCGATTTCCTGTGCCTTGGGACCCGCCAGGGCCTCCGGTATTTTTGTTTCCACCGGAGGGGGTCGGATTCCCTTTTCCAGCCTTCCCACCATGCACCTGTCTGTCATTCCTGTCTGAATTCTGCGGATTACTGATATTTTCACCAATCACCTTGTGATCGTAAGGAGACCATCGGTGATTACCAGTAGAATGCGTCTTAGCTCGGTTCGTAGAACCTAAAAGAAGGCAGATGCTACAGTGATCCTGAGCATTACGGGTGTCATTCACCTTTTTGTTGCCCTTTTGGGCCCCATTTTGGGTGTTTTGCTGGGTATTCTTGTTTCCCCCAAGACCCTCATGGAAATTCTGGTTGGCGGCGTCGGCGAGCCGCTCAACCTCTTCCCAGAGTTCCTTCGGGGTGAACGAAAACACCCAGTTTTTGGCCTTCAGGCGATGGCCATGGAAGCTTACTCCCCTGTTGAGGACTTGGACAAACAAGTCCCGATCCTCGTGTTCATTAAACTTGATTTTCCACGTCTCCTCAGTGAATTTCACCTTGGAGAAGGACGTGGGGGAGCAATTTTGAAGTGCCTCCCTGACGGAAAACCTATTGGCAGAGGCATCAAAGCCTTCCACCTCCGCCCACCAGGTCTTGACCTTTTCTTCGGACTGTCTGTTCCGAAGGGTGGCGGCAGTTTCTGAGGGGATCTTGTCAAAAATCAGATTTTTCAGCTCGGCACTAGAAAATTTTTCGCCTGAATGTTCAGCTTCTTCCACTAAATTCCAGAAGCGCTGTCTTTTGTCTTGCACTTTGTGCAAGATTAATCGCGAGAATGAAGGAAAATTCTTCAACATTTGGTGGTAATGGTCCTCTGGCAGCCGGGATCCACGTACCTCCAACTGTTCCCACACCTCATCAAAGGTAAGGGGGGAACTTGTATCCTCGCGATCACTCCAGGTCCTGAGCCAAGTGTTGGCCGGCGCTCCCTCAAGGCAGTCCAAGAGGGCCATCAGGAACTGATCATCTTGGAGTTTTTGAGTCTTAACCCACAATTTAAATTCCCGTTGGAACTGAGGCCAACGTCGGGGGTTTCCATTATACTTCGGTTGCTTGGCAACCTGACGAAGTCGCAATGAAGTAGGATTAAGAAGCTAATCCAGCCCAACACCGGCCGTAATGGCAGACACCTTGGCGGCATCATTCGCGACACCAGCTCCGGCGAGGGTCTGGGCGAGCAACAGCTGGGCTAAGGCATTGGAATCAGCAGCAGGAGGGGCAGTACGGGAGGCAGTTCACTTGGCATTCTGAGCCTCAGTCCTAGCCTTCGCCGTCCTACTCTCAGAACGAGAGATTTTAACCCTTTCCTTTAGCTTGGTCCTGCTGATCCTTGCATCGGTGGTCCTGGAGTCCACCGAAGGAGCAATTCAAAAAATTTCTGTCGCCTCCTCCGACGGCTCTGTTGCTTGTTCCACCGATGAGGCGCCCTCAGACCGCATGTGCGTCTTGAAAAGATTTTTTATTCCCAGCGTTTGAATGATGAGGTGCATTTGATCTTCGAGCAATTGGAGCTCCGAATCTCGCTGGAATCTGCAGGAGCAGTCGGCAGGACAGTACATACCGTGTCCTGAAGGGCCTGAGCAGGCTGTCGGACCGCTGATCTCGGTGGTCCGCAGCCAGGAGTCCACTTGGGGAGCTCCTTCAGCCGTGATTTCCAGGCTTGCCTGCCTGGCCGCCTCTAAAATTCCTTCCTCAACCGCGGCGGCTAGATTGTCGCGGATGGAAACAGGGGGATGAGGGGCGGAGGGCCCGGGAACAGGTGCCGTGCCCTTCTCCTTCGGGAAGGGGCTTGCCTTCCAGATCTGCAAAAAAATGGCAAAAGAATCATCTTCTTGAGAACGCCACCACATCCTGGTATTAATTTCATCCTGAAGGAGGAAAAAATATTCCATTAAAAAATCAGAGGCGATTCTTTCTTGTCCGATCAGCTTAGACGTGGCTAAGAGACAAAGGGCCTCAAGGGCCTCAAGGTTACGGGTCACTTCTGGGGACAAATGGTCGCCCCATTGTGCCCAAGAGGCTGGTCGATTATAGCTAGGTACCTCACCTGGACCACCCATCTCAATGTCGTTCAGATCGGCGTCCGTGGTCTCAAATGTTGGACATTGGTAGGGAATGTTGGTACCTGCCAGCTCCGTAAGGTCTACCGGAGCGTTGCCATCGTCGTAGGCCAGCGGATTCCAGCTACTCGATGGCCAATTTCGACTAGGATTGTGGTAATCTGGGTCCCCACAGCTGCTGATTTGTGCCCTTCTTGGGCAGCTTGGACTCGCGCAAGGCATTCCTCTCAAGGCCTCGTTCGCGCAGCACCAAGGCAGTGTAATCGTTACTTCTCCAGAAGCGGCGGGGTCTACGGGGCCGTACTGGGGAGCGGGCTGTGGTTGGGACACCAAAGGAACAACATTCAGGTAGCCTCTGCTACCATGAAAGTGCTGCCCTGGGTCGTTGATGGTGCCGGAGGGCTCGGGGCCGGCAAGACCAGTGGGGCAGGCACGCGAGGAGTCGACCTGAACGCTGCTGTTGGGGGTAGAACCGGATACACGGACACCAACGGAGGCGAGAGCAGCAACAACTGAAGCAAGATCCATGCTGATTGTTATCCGGCAGAAAATCCCAGTCTATGAAGAAAATTGATGCGGATTATCCTAAGTACATCTGAGTGTCCATATCTGTCTGAAAAGATTTATATAAATCCGATTGTGAAAAATATTTGGCCGATCTGGCCCGCGAGCGCGCGTCAGCGGCAAATGACGATTCCAGGTAAATGATCGGAACGCGGCGGATTTACGGAAAGTGGACGGCGGAATCAGATCCGGCATATCAGAAATATATAGGTCTGATCCTGAGACTGAGCTGCGAGGCGGCGATTCCGCCGAAGCAAAGAAAATGACCATAATGTAGTCAATCTGGGGCAGCTCTGTGAACATCTGAGCAGATGGGGGTTAGCCGCACTTACATGGACCCCCCATGCCAATGGACCCGCCATGCCAATGCCCCCTCCCCATCTCGAAAGAAGAAACATGGCCCCCCTGGCTATCCCCTCTCGAAGGAAGAAACATCCCCCCCCCCAATATTTTTTCACCAAATCGCACACAAATTGCACTTTCTAGCCTAGTTTCCTGAGTGTGCAATGGCATGTGATGGGCACCATCCTTGGTGTCATGTGTTTGGTTTTCAATGTAGATTTTCATTTCTTAAAATGTTCCAAGTCCCCCATGGAGCAGACTGAGATTGTCTGGTAGGTCATGCCTGCATTTTGTAAAGCCGAGTACTTGCCCATGTTGGCCAAAGCCCATGTGCACAATTGCATGTTTCCGGGGAACCAAGGTCTCAGGTTTGAGGAAGGGACTACATCCAGCCAGGTTGTTTCTGCTCATTTCTTCTCGCGTGCATTGTGCCACCCAGCTGCCCCTGCTTTGCTGCAGCATTTGACAGCCATAGTGATCAACGTCTGGGAGCTTTGCAACGCAGAGTGATCCAGCCAGGTTCACAGTGCTGAAATTGTTTGAAGCAGGCGTGGGGCCACAGATTTCAGCATGTTTCGCTCGGGTCAAAGTGCCGTGATTCCGTCTGTCATTCAGCCAATTGCAAATGCATGGGATTCATGTCTATTTGAAAACATTATTATTGCGCACTTCGGAGAGCTGAAGTTTTTTCAAGCAGGCCTGGGGACACCACATTCAGCTCTGTTGTGTGCCTGGTTTCCACAATGCTTCCCTGATCAGTGCCACATCTGGACCCAGTGGTATGTTGCAATCCAATGCAGGCCACGCTCGTCAGCTTCATTGACTACCACATAAAGTATATTGTGCTGAAAAATTTTGAACCAGGCCTGGGGTCATTTCCACATCACCTTCTTTTTCCAGGGTAATGGGTTTTTGATGGTTCTGGTGGATGTAGGACAGCTATTCAGGTGTGCAGGACAACAACGCCCCCGCCCCCCAATGCCAATGGACCCCCAATGCCAATGGACCCGCCATGCCAATGCCTCCCCCCGTCTCAAAGGAAGAAACATGGCCCCCCTGGCTACCCCCTCTCGGAGGAAGAAACATCCCCCCCCCGAGACTTTTTCACCAAATCGCACACAAATTGCCCTTTTTTGCCTAGTTTCCTGAGTGTGCATTGGCATGTGATGGGCACCATCCTTGGTGTCATGTGTTTGGTTTTCAATGTAGATTTTCATTTCTCAAAATGTTCCAAGTCCCCTATCGAGCAGACTGTGATTGTCTGGTAGGTGATGCCTGCATTTTGTAAAGCCGAGTACGTGGCCATGTTGGCCAGAGCCCATGTGCACAATTGCATGTTTCCGGGGAACCAAGGTCTCGGGTTTGAGGAAGGGACTACATCCAGCCAGGTTGTTTCTGCTCATTTCTTCTGAAGTGCATTGTGCCACCCAGCTGCCCCTGCTTTGCTGCAGCATTTGACAGCCATAGTGATCAACTTCTGGGAGCTTTGCAACACAGAGTGATCCAGCCAGGTTCACAGTGCTGAAATTGTTTCAAGCAGGCGTGGGGCCACAGATTTCAGCATGTTTCGCTCAGGTCAAAGTGCCGTGATTTATTCTGTCATTCAGCCAATTGCAGTGGCATGGGATTCATGTCTATTTGAAAGCATTATTATTGCGCACCTCACAGAGCCGAATTTCTTCAAGCAGGTGTGGGGCCACCACTTTCAGCTCTGTTGTGTGCCTGGTTTCCACAATGCTTCCCTGATCAGTGCCACATCTGGACCCAGTGGTATGTTGCGATCCAATGCAGGCCTCGCTCGTCAGCTTCATTGACTGCCACATAAAGTATATGGTGCTGAAAAATTTTGAACCAGGCCTCGGGTCATTTCCACATCACCTTCTTTTTCTAGGGTAATGGGTTTTTGATGGTTCTGGTGGATGTAGGACAGCTATTCAGGTGTGCAGGACAACAACGCCCCCCTCCCCCATGCCAATGGACCCCCCATGCCAATGGACCCGCCATGCCAATGCCCCCCCCCCCGTCTCGAAAGAAGAAACATGGCCCCCCTGGCTACCCCCTCTCGAAGGAAGAAACAACTCCCCCCCCCCCGAGATTGATTCACCAAATCGCACACAAATTGCCCTTTTTTGCCTAGTTTCCTGAGTGTGCAATGGCATGTGATGGGCACCATCCTTGGTGTCATGTGTTAGGTTTTCAATGTAGATTTTCATTTATCAAAATGTTCCAAGTCCCCTATGGAGCAGACTGAGATTGTCTGGTAGGTCATGCCTGCATTTTGTAAAGCCGAGTACTTGGCCATGTTGGCCAGAGCCCATGTGCACAATTGCATGTTTCCGGGGAAGCAAGGTCTCGGGTTTGTGGAAAGGACTACATCCAGCCAGGTTGTCTCTGCTCATTCCTTCTCCAGTGCATTGTGCCACCGATCTGCCCCTGCTTTGCTGCAGCATTTGACAGCCATAGTGATCAGCTTCTGGGAGCTTTGCAACGCAGATTGTGTGTGGTCAGTACATGGAAGAAGAATGACAGTGATCCCCACTGTTTGCCTGTCCACACAAGCAGTGTGTCGTGGTTGCTGAGTGGGGACCTCTTTTCAGACGCAGAGTGATCCAGCCAGGTTTTTTCTTCTCATTTCTTCTGCACTGCAGAGTGCCACCCACCTTCCTGTACATTGCTGCAGTGTCCAATAGCCATAGTCATCAACTCCTGGGACATTTGCATCCCAACACATCCGTTCGTGCATTGTATGCTCACTTTCTGGAGCTTTGGCAGTCTGCCCAGTCAGTCCTCAGCTCCAGATTCCTTGCTGAGATTTTTTTTACAGGGAGGTTTTTTCACAGTTTTTTTTTGCGCATTTTTTCTGCAGTGCATTGTGCCACCCACGTGCCTGTGGTGCAGTGGTTGCCAGCCATAGTGATCAACTCCTGAGAACCCTGCATTCAACACATCCGTTCCTGCATTATATGCTCATTTTTTGCAGCCTTTATTGTCTGCCCAGTCAGTCCCAACGTTCAGATTGCTTGCTCAAACTTTGTTTAGAGGCATTATTCGGCGCACAAAGCCGAGTGGCATTGCCTCGTAGAGCTTGTTTTCAACCACTACTCAGTGGGTGCAGGATTTTGCCCATAATTTCATGCTCAAGTTTTGCTCGTTTCAAATATCTTGAGGTGCACACAGGGAGGGATGCTGCTTCTGTATTTGTTTGGCATTTCCAAAAGTCCACGGCATTTTAGCCCTTCTCCACAAGGAAGGCGTCTTGTGCATCAGTTGCACAGTGGCATGTCCCGACGCCATCAAGTGGATTACATCATCTTCAGTTAATGTACTGTTTACTGCAAAAGCACGTTCTGCAAGTGCTCAGCCATCTGCTCCGGTCTTGTTGGCATTCTTTACCGTTCTTTGCTTTGTGCCTTGTTTTCCAGGGTTCGCCTCAGGAATGTGGATGATTCGTCCGGTGGGGTGCCCTTAGGAACTGCATTTCTGCCTCCCCTCCCCACCCCTGGCTTTGTGTTCTCTTAGTCTTACCAAAATCTCACTTTTTACCTGGCGATCTAAAAAAAAAGATTCTGCTTTTTTGACGTTTTTAAACATGCGAATGACTTTTTTTTTAGGTTTTGGGTTTTGTTGGAATCTTATGTTTTAGTAGGGAATCTTTTTTTTTCGATGCGAAATCTTTTTTCTTAAGTTGTTTTTGCTCATTTTTTAGCTGTTTTAGCTCATTTTTTAGCTGGTTTGACTGAAATTTTAGCACTTTTCTCAAATTTTAGCGCATCTAACAAAAAGATTTCGCATCTAAAAAAAAAGATTACCCCATGGTGAAAAAATCTCGGGGGGGGCCTTGGCATGAGGTGTCCATTGGCATTGGGGGAGGGGGGGGGGCTTTGTTGTCCTGCACACCTGAATAGCTGTCCTAAATCCACCAGAAACATCAAAAACCCATTACCCTGGAAAAAGAAGGTGATGTGGAAAATTCGACCGTGGAACCAGGGGGCGGTTCTTGCGCAAGGTGGTTCCTAGGCATGAGAGGGGGGGGGGTACCTAGTAAAATATTTTTTTTGAAGAAATGTTTACTAGGTTTTACTACAGACCCGCTTGGCAGGGATTTTTGGGAACCTATTTCCCTTCGGGAATGTCCCTTGTAAAATACAACTTGTTCCCAAAACTGCGTCCAACGACCTGTGCCAAAACAGGTTCCCCCGCAGAGCGGATGAACATCACATTTGTCCCAGGGAGAAACATGGCTGTGCTGTCAAGTTCCATTCAGCGAAAGGGAGCAAAATGTCCTGCCATGAGTACAGAGGATACAAGTGGCAGTACCCCACAACACAGTCACCCACACAACAACACAATGAGCCGTAACGAAAAATTTTGGGTTGACCAAGTGACGGTCCCCCCGCCCCCCCGGGGAACGACAAGGGGTGGGGAACGACAGGGAGGGGGGGGGCGGAAAGAAAGGGGGGCAGGGGGGTAGGAGTGAGACATTTGTTCCAGCTACCAGCATGTAGTCCCTTCCTCGAACTTGAGACGTCGGTTCCGCTGAGACTTGAAATTGTGCCCCTGGGCTCTGGCCAACATGGTTGGCTGCCCTACTTCACAAAATCCAAGCATTACCCATGATCCGCTCAAATGACCTCTCTGCATAGGTCCCCCAGCGAAGGGAGACCCTTGTTCTCTGAGCAGATGAAATTGTGCACATGGGCTCTGGCCACGGTGGCTGAGTACCCTACTTTACAACATTCAGACATTACCTGTGATCCTCTCCGATGAACTCTCTGGGGGTGATCAATGGTCGGTTCTGATAGACTGAATGTCCCCGCCATAGACAATTCCAGGCATTAGTCCAGCAGTACTGCGAAATCCAATCAATGCACGTGTCCCCTTCTTGGTTGGGGTGCTCCACTATGTAAAATACAGCGAGACGTTACGGTTAGCTCTGTGGGTCACTTCTGTGCTTGTCCTTTGCTCCCGACTCTAGCGAACAACCTGGATCAAAATAAAGCAGTCGTCCATAAATGTGGACTGCATTCACTGTGTCACATCTGAGCTGACTGGGCTGCAAAGCATGGCACTCATTCGGCCTTACCCCATCTGTCGCTGTTTAGTTTCAAAGAGTGAAGGGAGTAACATACATTAAGACTCAGAAATCAGAATGCGTTGCAGATGCATGTGTGCCATGTGGCTGTGTGCTTATGGGATCATATTTCTGGTGAGATGCCCCGTGCTTCAGTGGAAGCACCCTGGATTCCAGCGGCGCTGGTCCCAGGTTCGAACCCCACTGCCCGAGCCGCCAGAACCGGATCAAGCGGAGCGGCGGCTCGGGCAAAGGCAAGCAACGGGTGGGGTGGCAGCCTCCGATCGGGCGTGGGCGGTGGCGGGGCGCACTGCTGCAGGTGCCCGGGCACATTTTTGCTAGTTAATGGTGGTCTATGTAACTAAAACAGCGCATTACGAAAATAGACCAGGCCAATGTGAAAAAATAGATAGAAACGGGAGGGGCCCCAGTCCCCTGTCGGGCGAGGCCGGTGGGGGGGAGCACTGCTACAGGCCGGGTTCGAACCGGCGATCTACGTGACGACATCCGACGATGTTAACCACTATACCACACTGCCTCCCATACTGTCTTTGTAACGGGAAAAATTCAAAACTTGCACAATCGAAGCCAGCTCAGCGACAGTGGTCATGCGCTGTCGCTTGGTGGGAGGGGTGTACGTGGGCATGATGAAGTCCCGCGACGGGGTCTTAAGTACAGGGCATCTGGGATGGGAGAGCATTCCCTGTTCAGCCAATCTATCAGCTTCGTTGTTCCCTAGAATGTCCACATGGGACGGCACTTTAATAAACTTGATGGAGCCTGTGTGTGCACTGAGGGTGTCCAGAAGAAGTTCCGAGAGGGGAACGTTAGAAACTGGACCACTGCTTCCCGTCCATCCCCTGAGTTTCCACTGGCGCGCCGCGCCGGTGGCTCCCAGGAAGACGTACTCACTGTCTGTGCAAATAGCAACTTTACCAAAAGAGAGGATTTGCAATGCCCGAACCAAGGCCAGGAGTTCTGCCGTGGTGTTTGTCTGCCGGAAGTGTACCGGGGCATATGCAGAGATGCTGATGTCAGGGTGCGCGTAGATGCCATATCCTGCTACCCGGCCCACACTTTCCGTTTCGCCGGATGAGCCATCTGTGAAAACCAGGGTGTATCCGTCCGCGGAGAGGGTGTCAAAAATTCGTTCCAGCTCCGCCGCCCGTTGCCGTTTGCGCAGTCAGCGCGCTGTTTCTTTGCGTTGTTTTTTGCTGGCCGGGGGAGTGGGAGGTGTGACACGCAGATGGGTGTGTTGTAGCACTCCATCATGGAGTAGAGACTGTAGCGCTCCGATGAAAAGATGCAGGTCATGATCAGAAATAGGGATGCTCAATGGACATGTAGCCCATAGTTTCAAGGTGGCAGGATACCAGGTAGCTGAATATTGTAGTTGGTATTTTTTCTTTTGGCGGACCTGCCAATTGGCGTATACCGCCGCCCAGGCCAGGAAGCCTGTCGGGCACTGAAAGGAAAACTGTAGGAAGGAGGAAAGCAGGGCGGTTGGACGTTCCTCTACAGTGGCCGTGGGAAAGCATTTGGCAATAGTGTCAAAAGCGACTTTGAGCAAGGAGCACTCCGTGCGTGCGTGGTCGATTGTCTCTAGCTCACCGTCAATTGGGCACCACACGTCATCCGGTTTCCAATCTTTTTGCCGCTCTCCCACAGGGAGGCGGAGCCATAGCACCTGTCTGATGAAGTCTTTGTGGTGTGCGGGAATGTTGAAAAGGTGAAAGGCCCTCCATACCCCAGGTGGTTGCCTTGGTGCCAGGGAGGTTGTGGAACAGAGGAACAAAGCCATGGATTTTGTGGTCCATCGAGACCACACATCCGCTCCCGGAACCGGGTTGAGGGGTGGGCTCGTGGGTGCCTGGCCGAGATTTGAGGAGTGACAATGAAACACTCCCTGTTGATAAATGCTGGCCCAAGTGGGTGCGATCTGCGAAATATGTGTGCTGTTGTTGATTAAATCTCCCACCGTAATGACCCGCTGCCGGATAAGTTGGGGGCAATAGTAGGTGAGGGATGCTGGCTTGGAAAACAGTCTGTTGTGCCAGACTGGGGTGCCAGACGATAGTGCTTCAGGTCGGTTGAAAGTCACTTTGGCAGTGACGAGTGAATATGCTCCTGCGCTCCAAGCCAGATAAGGCATTTTGTGCCAAGCCACATTGCTCCCCATTTGAAAATTGTGGAGCGTGGACGGGGAGACATTTATGCCATACTCAGTGGCAAAACGCTCATAAGGCTCGGTGACACATCTAGGATTGGCCTCGGCCTTGTAGACATGACGAATAAAGATAGTGGACAATTGCCAAAGCAGGAAGGTGTCAGGGGGGGCCAGCTCAAGCCCCCCATGCTCTTTGCTGTGCGATAGGATGTCTAGTGTAATGCCCCAGTTGCTGAGCTTGAGGGCAACCCGATAAATTGTTTTGACCGCGGCGATGACATTGTCTGTAGGGTAGACAACACGAGACGGGTAGACCAAAAGTGGGAGAATCCAGCTTTGGAGGAGTTCCACCCTTTCAGCGAGTGAGTGGGACCACTACTGCATGGAAAACGCACGACCTGTGGCTTTTCTGAGTGCAGGTCCATAGGCCTCCTCCGCTGTGGTAGCCCCAAGGACAATGCCCAGGTACTTGTATTTGTCGACTACTCTGAGGCCTGTGCTCAGGAGCTGAACCCTGTGTGTGGGATCCCGATGCCCCTTGAGCAGAATGTTGGACTTGTCCAGGTTTGTGTACAAACCTGTAACTGTGGAGAATTCCTGAACCCTGCTCCAGACCAAGAGAAACACCCTCGCCCCAGTGGTGGGGTCGCATTCAATGATGATGATTAAGTCGTCTGCGTAGAGCAGAACTTGCACATGTTCTGACAAATCCATAAGTTTGTGGATGATGGGAGAAATGAGCATGGCAAATATAGACGGCGAAAAGGGGCACCCCTGTCGTACACCCGAACGGGGGAGAATTTTGTGGTCTGTGTAAATGTGATCACGGACAAGGACACAGATTGGCGCTGTAAACAGCAGTAAACATAGGGAAATTAGGCTGTCTGGCAATTGCATAAGATTAAGGAACGTGCGGGTATACTCATGAGAAACAGAATCAAAGGCCTTTTTGAAATCGATGGGGCAAAACAGGGCATCCCCCGGGGAGTTCCAGGAGCCAAAAGTATGCCACAGATTCGTGAAAATGGACCGTTCCCTGATAAAACCTCGTTGCTGGATAGGGGTGAGGGCATCAATGTAATCTCTGAGTTGCAGGGCAAGAATTGCTGCCACCCATTTGTGTGAAGTGTTTTGCAGCACCAAAGGCCGTAGATTGAGTACTGAAGCGATCCCAAGTCCTTTGGGAATGGGATTAAGGAGTGCCAAGGACCAGTGATCGTTGAGTGTGTTAGAGTCCAGAATGCCCCTGTAAATGTCAAGCATAAGAGGGCAAAAGCAATCCGAAAAGGCCTTGTAGATGGAAACCTGTACTCCATCAATTCCAGGTGCCGAGGTGCCGTTCAAGGACTCCAGGGCGGCGTGCACTAGGTCCAGTGACAGCGGTTGTATCAGCACTTTTGCCATCAATGCTGTGTTTTTGCCACGGAAAAATGTTTTGAGATAAGGCTTCACCTCCATTTGTGATTTTCCGGAGGGATTCATTGTTTGTTGCCAATAGGAGACAATTTCACAAACCATGGACTCAGGGTCGGGCAGAAACTGGCCGGACCTATTGCGCAAAGAGTATAGTTTTCGTTTGAATTGTAGTTGTTTGGTGGATCGCCAGAATTCTTGGCGGCGGCGCCATGGTTGCAAATGATGTGGGTCGTGTAGGGTAGTTTTTAGCTTATCCAGAACCTGATCCCCTGAACGGTCGGTGTCTGACCGTTCGGCCAGGGCTGTTAAAATTTGATAAGCCGCTTTGGCGGATGAGGGGGTGTACCCATGATCCTTGAGGTAGCGCCACACCTCTTCCCAGAGGTGATGTGTAGAAGAGACCATCAAGAGTGATTGCAGTCCCGTGATGCCTGTGGCTCTGTTGGCCTTCTCATAGGAGAAAGCTGCAGTTTTGATACATTCCAAACCGTCCGCCCACTTGGAGTAACCTTCAGTGTTGATGGAGTGCAGTTCAGCCTGTAGTTGTAGGAGGGTGTCCTCCGAGGATAAGAAAGTTGTAGGGATTCTGAGTCGCTTCCCTTGCTTGGTAGGCTTGGCCGACAGTGAGGCAATAACTGCCTTGTGGTCCGAATTGGCCACAAAACGGGTATAGCACTCTACCAAGGGGTTTTGGAACTTCTCCTGAAGGAGAATTCTATCGATCCGTCGTCTCCTGTCAAGGACGGGGGCGCACTCGTTTGCGGCTAGGTCGGGCCTAGCCGACGTAGTCGGCTTGGCCGGGGCAAAGCCCCATGTCCAGCCTTCGGAATCAAAATCTGAGTGTCTGCCACTGTGGAAACATGCATATGTGTCGATGAGCTGATGGTTTATCAGAAAATCAAGTTCCGCTTCACGGGCGGCAATGACAGTGGAGTGCTCAGAAGATAGATGCGGTGCAGAAATGTCCTTTGAGGGGACTGTGACCGAATTGTGGTCGGACAGATAGATGGTGTCTCCCGGGACGAGAGTGGGCGAGACTTGCGAGAGCAAGGTCCATTGGCGCTGCCTTTCAACTGCGTCATGATGAAAATGATAAACACAGAAATGGTGCTTGACCACATCGGGGTCAGCAAGCTGAGCAAAAAGGTGGCGTTTTTCAATGGCATACAAATTCAGGAGTGTGCAAGTGTTGTGAAAAATCAGTGCAAATCCCCCTCTACCTTTGGGGCTCAGGTTGGAAAGGAGGACGAACCCCCAGTCCTTGAACCGTTCAGTAACCTGCTCAAGGCATTGATCATCCTTGATGTGCGCTACCTGAAGTCCCATTACATGTACGGAGTTACGATACAAAAAACGGCATATCTTGACCTGCCTATCTTCCGAAAAGTTGTCGCTGACGGGGACCTTGGTGGTCAGCCCGTTGGCGTTAAAAGTGGCTACCTCAGTGTGAGCTGCGGCATAAACCACTGGCTGTTGGTTGTCTCCTGTCGGACGTCCAACCGCTGGTGGTTGGTGGTGTGCTGGTTTTTGTGAGTGTGACGTCATAAGGTCATGTTGGCTGCTTCACAGTTTGTGCGTAAGAGGGCGTTTTGGACTCAGCAGAAGCTGGTTTTTTCCTGTTTGCCATGGATTCACGCTTGAGATTATTAAACTCATCTATGGGGATGATGGAAATTGAAATTTGTTTCGCTTCGTCATGAAGCATGACGCTTTGGTTTGGGGAGGCAAATTTGCCTTTTATTCGCCATGCGGCGGTGGAAAAGCGTCCCGGGTTCCATGTTGACCGGACCGCTGATTCAGCAAGAAAACCGTTTTCATTGAGGAAAAACAATGGGGCTGGGCCCGGTAACCAAATGGGAACGTCATAAACGACTTTTAGATCAGAACACCCCTCCGGTGAGGACAAGGCGGAAGAGGCAGAAGAGACTGACTCCGTGTCGGATTCCCCTTTGAACCAGTCACACGCCTCTTCCGCCTCGTCCTCACCGGAGGGGCCTTCTGATCTAAAAGTCGTTTATGCCGTTCCCATTTGGTTACAGGGCCCAGCCCCATTGTCTTTCCTCAATGAAAACGGTTTTCTTGCTGAATCAGCGGTCCGGTCAACATGGAACCCGGGACGCTTTTCAACCGCCGCATGGCGAATAAAAGGCAAATTTGCCTCCGCAAACCAAAGCGTCATGCTTCATGACGAAGCGAAACAAATTTCAATTTCCATCATCCCCATAGATGAGTTTAATAATCTCAAGCGTGAATCCATGGCCAACAGGAAAAAACCAGCTTCTGCTGAGTCCAAAACGCCCTCTTACGCACAAACTGTGAAGCAGCCAACATGACCTTATGACGTCACACTCACAAAAAAACAGCACACCACCAACCACCAGCGGTTGGACGTCCGACAGGAGACAACCAACAGCCAGTGGTTTATGCCGCAGCTCACACTAAGGTAGCCACTTTTAACGCCAACGGGCTGACCACCAAGGTCCCCGTCAGCGACAACTTTTCGGAAGATAGGCAGGTCCAGATATGCCGTTTTTTGTATCGTAACTCCGTACATGTAATGGGACTTCAGGTAGCGCACATCAAGGATGATCAATGCCTTGAGCAGCTTACTGAACGGTTCAAGGACTGGGGGTTCGTCCTCCTTTCCAACCTGAGCCGCAAAGGTAGAGGGGGATCTGCACTGATTTTTCACAACACTTGGACACACCTGAATTTGTATGCCATTGAAAAACGCCACCTTTTTGCTCAGCTTGCTGACCCCGATGGGGTCAAGCACCATTTCTGTGTTTATCATTTTCATCATGACGCAGTTGCAAGGCAGCGCCAATGGATCTTGCTCTCGCAAGTCTCGCCCACTCTCGTCCCGGGAGACACCATCTATCTGTCCGACCGCAGTTCGGTCACAGTCCCCTCAAGGGACATTTCTGCACCGCATCTATCTTCTGAGCACTCCACTGTCATCGCCGCCCGTGAAGCGGAACTTGATTTTCTGACAAACCATCAGCTCATCAACACATATGCATGTTTCCACAGTGGCAGACACTCAGATTTTGATTTGGAAGGCTGGACATGGGGCTTTGCCCCGGCCAAGCCGACTACGTCGGCTAGGCTCGACCTAGCCGCAAACGAGTACGCCCCCGTCCTTGACAGGGGACGACGGATCGATAGAATTCTCCTTCAGGAGAAGTTCCAAAACTCCGTGGTAGAGTGCTATACCCGTTTTGTGGCCAATTCGGACCACAAGGCAGTTATTGCCTCACTGTCGGCCAAGCCTACCAAGCAAGGGAAGCCACTCAGAATCCCTACATTTTTGTTATCCTCGGAGGACACCCTCCAACAACTACAGGCTGAACTGCACTCCATCAACACTGAAGGTTACTCCAAGTGGGCGGACGGTTTGGAATGTATCAAAACTGCAGCTTTCTCCTATGAGAAGGCCAACAGAGCCACAGGCATCACGGAACTGCAATCACTCTTGATGGTCTGTTCTACACATCACCTCTCGGAAGAGGCCTGGCGCTACCTCAAGGATCATGGGTACACCCCCTCATCCGCCAAAGCGGCTTATCAAATTTTAACAGCCCTGGCCGAACGGTCAGACACCGACCGTTCAGGGCATCAGGTTCTGGATAAGCTAAAAACTACCCTACACGACCCACATCATTTGCAACCATGGCGCCGCCGCCAAGAAATCTGGCGACTCACCAAACAACTACAATTCAAACGAAAACTATACTCTTTGCGCAATAGGTCCGGCCAGTTTCTGCCCGACCCTGAGTCCATGGCCTCTGGAATTGTCTCCTATTGGCAACAAACAATGAATCCCTCCGGAAAATCACAAATGGAGGTGAAGCCTTATCTCAAAACATTTTTCCGTGGCAAAAACACAGCATTGATGGCAAAAATGCTGATACAACCGCTGTCACTGGACCTAGTGCACGCCGCCCTGGAGTCCTTGGACGGCACCTCGGCACCTGGAATTGATGGAGTACAGGTTTCCATCTACAAGGCCTTTTCGGATTTCTTTTGCCCTCTTATGCTTGACATTTACAAGGGCATGCTGGACTCTAACACACTCAACCATGACTGGTCCTTGGCACTCCTTAATCCCATTCCCAAAGGACTTGGGACCGCTTCAGTACACAATCTACGGCCTTTGGTGCTGCAAAACACTTCACACAAATGGGTGGCAGCAATTCTTGCCCTGCAACTCAGAGATTACATTGATGCCCTCACCCCTATCCAGCAACGAGGTTTTATCAGGGGACGGTCCATTTTCACGAATCTGTGGCATACTTTTGGCTCCTGGAACTCCCCGGGGGATGCCCTGTTTTGCCCCATCGATTTCAAAAAGGCCTTTGATTCTGTTTCTCATGAGTATACCGGCGCGTTCCTTAATCTTATGCAATTGCCAGACAGCCTAATTTCCCTATGTTTACTGCTGTTTACAGCGCCAATCTGTGTCCTTGTCCGTGATCACATTTACACAGACCACAAAATTCTCCCCCGTTCGGGTGTACGACAGGGGAGCCCCTTTTCGCCGTCTATATTTGCCATGCTCATTTCTCCCATCATCCACAAACTTATGGATTTGTCAGAACATGTGCAAGTTCTGCTCTACGCAGACGACTTAATCATCATCATTGAATGCGACCCCACCACCGGGGCGAGGGTGTTCCTCTTGGTCTGGAGCAGGGTTCAGGAATTCTCAACAGTTACAGGTTTGTACACAAACCTGGACAAGTCCAACATTCTGCTCAAGGGGCATTCGGACCCCACACACAGGGTTCAGCTCCTGAGCACAGGCCTCAGAGTAGTCGACAAATACAAGTACCTGGGCATTGTCCTTGGGGCTACCACAGCGGAGGAGGCCTATGGACCTGCACTCAGAAAAGCCACAGGTCGTGCGTTTTCCATGCAGTCGTGGAGCCTCTCACTCGCTGAAAGGGTGGAACTCCTCCAAAGCTGGATTCTCCCACTTTTGGTCTACCCGTCTCGTGTTGTCTACCCTACAGACAATGTCATCGCCGCGGTCAAAACAATTTATCGGGTTGCCCTCAAGCTCAGCAACTGGGGCATTACACTAGACATCCTATCGCACAGCAAAGAGCATGGGGGGCTTGAGCTGGCCCCTCCTGACACCTTCCTGCTTTGGCAATTGTCCACTATCTTTATTCGTCATGTCTACAAGGCCGAGGCCATTCCTTAATGTGTCAACGAGCCTTATGAGCGTTTTGCGAGTGAGTATGGCATAAATGTCGCCCTGTCCACGCTCCACACTTTTCAAATGGGGAGCAATGTGGCATGGCACAAAATGCCTTATCTGGCTTGGAGCGCACGAGCATATTCACTCGTCACTGCCAAAGTGACTTTCAACCGACCTGAAGCACTATCGTCTGGCACCCCAGTCTGGCACAACAGACTGTTTTCCAAGCCAGCATCCCTCACCTACTATTGCCCCCAGCTTATCCGGCAGGGGGTCATTACGGTGGGAGATTTAATCAACAACAGCACACATATTTCGCAGATCGCACCCACTTGGGCCAGCATTTATCAACAGGGAGTGTTTCATTATCACTCCTCAAGGCCCGGCCAGGCACCCACGAGCCCACCCCTCCACCCGGTTCCGGGAGCGGATGTGTGGTCTCGATGGACCACAAAATCCATGGCTTTGTTCCTCTGTTCTACACCCTCCCTGGCACCAAGGCAACCACCTGGGGTATGGAGGGCCTTTCACCTTTTCAGCATTCCTGCACACCACAAAGACTTCATCAGACAGGTGCTATGGCTCCGCCTCCCTGTAGGGGAGCGGCAAAAAGATTGGAAACCGGATGACGTGTGGTGCCCAATTGACGGTGAGCTAGAGACAATCGAGCACGCACGCACGGAGTGCTCCTTGCTCAAAGTCGCTTTTGACACTATTGCCAAATGCTTTCCCACGGCCACTGTAGAGGAACGTCCACCCGCCCTGCTTTCCTCCTTCCTAAAGTTTTCCTTTCAGTGCCCGACAGGCTTCCTGGCCTGGGCGGCGGTATATGCCAATTGGCAGGTCCGCCAAAAGAAAAAATACCAACGACAATATTCAGCTACCTGGTCCCGCTTTGTTTCTATTTGGATTGCCACCTTGAAACTATGGGCTACATGTCCATTGAGCATCCCTATTTCTGATCATGACCTGCATCTATTCATCGGAGCGCTACAGTCTCTACTCGATGATGGAGTGCTACAACACCCCCATCTGCGTGTCACACCTCCCACTCCCCCGCCCAGCAAAAAACAACGCAAAGAAACAGCGCGCCGACTGCGCAAACAGCAACGGGCGGCAGAGCTGGAACGAATTTTTGACACCCTCTCCGCGGACAGATACACGCTGGTTTTCACGGATGGCTCATCCGCCGAAACGGAAGGTGTGGGCCGGGTAGCAAGATATGGCATCTACGCGCACCCTGACATCAGCATCTCTGCATATGTTCCGGTACACTTCCGGCAGGCAAACAACACGGCAGAACTCCTGGCCGTGGTTCGGGCACCGCAAATCCTCTCTTTTGGTAAAGTCGCTATTTGCACAGAAAGTGAGTACGTCTTCCTGGGAGCCACTGGCGCGGCGCGCCAGTGGAAACCCAGGGGATGGACGGGAAGCAGTGGTCCGGTTTCTAACGTTCCCCTCCGGGAACTTCTTCTGGACACCCTCAGTGCACACACAGGCTCCATCAAGTTTATTAAAGTGCCGTCCCGTGTGGACATTCTAGGGAACAACGAAGCTGATGGATTGGCTGAACAGGGAAGGCGCTCCCATCCCAGATGCCCTGTACTTAAGACCCCGTCGCGGGACTTCATCATGCCAACGTACACCCCTCCCACCAAGCGACAGCGCAGGACCACTGTCGCTGAGCTGGATTCGATTGTGCAAGTTTTGAATTTTTCCTGTTACAAAGACAGTATGGGAGGCAGTGTGGTATAGTGGTTAACATCGTCGGATGTCGTCACGTAGATCGCCGGTTCGAACCCGGCCTGTAGCAGTGCTCCCCCCCACCGGCCTCGCCCGACAGGGGACTGGGGCCCCTCCCGTTTCCATCTATTTTTTTACATTGGCCTGGTCTATTTTCTTAATGCGCTGTTTTAGTTACATAGACCATCATCAACTAGCAAAAATGTGCCCGGGCACCTGCAGCAGTGCGCCCCGCCACCGCCCACGCCCGATGGGAGGCTGCCACCTCACCCGTTGCTTGCCTTTGCCCAAGCCGCCGCTCCGCTTGATCCGGTTCTGGCGGCTCGGGCAGTGGGGTTCGAACCTGGGACCAGCGCCGCTGGAATCCAGGGTGCTTCCACTGAAGCACATGGCACCTCACCAGAAATATGATCCCATAAGCACAGAGCCACATGGCACACATGCATCTGCAACGCATTCTGATTTCTGAGTCTTAATGTATGTTACTCCCTTCTTGTTGGCCAACTGGCTGCCAACTGGCTGGTTGGGTACCTAGGCTTCGTCCTGCAGCAAATGTACAACGTTAAATGGATGCGGCCCGGTGGACCGAAAGGCCGTATATTCGACCTCAAAGGCTCCTACAAGGAACCGGCAGTGAAATAGTGCATGTGAGATTGATTCTAATTCGTTGTCAATAGGACAACACACCTCCAAAGGCTTCCAGTCCTGTTGGCGCTGACCCACTAGCAGCCTGGCCCATAGGGCCTTGTGGATGAAATCTTTGTGTGAAGGCGGAAGGTTGCATCGATGAAAGGCCTGCCACACCTCGTCAGGCTGACGGGGTGTGAGCAAGTGGGGTAGTGAGAGCATGTCTACCACTGGTGAGCGGGTCCAGCTAGACAAGAAGGTAAGGTCCGGCAGGGGGTGTGAGGTGTGGGGCGTAGGAGCGGGTGGTGGTGGGGGGTGGTTAGTTGCTAAGCGGCGCCTGTAAATGGGTTCCCACGTGGGGGCTAGCTGAAAAAACAATGAGTCGTCCTCTAGTAGCTGGCCCACGGTGAGTACCCCCAATTCACATGAGTCGCGGAAAAAAGTAGGATAGTCGTTGATCATTCAGGAAAAGGGTTGAGTGCCACAGTGGAGTGTTGTAGGAAAGCAGGGCTGGTTCTTTATGTCTTTTTTAACCAGGGAGAAAGCGCGCGCGCACCAGCCCAGATACGGCATATTATTTTTCATAACTTTGGATCCTATTTGAAAGAAAGGCAATGAGGCCGGCGAAACCAAAATGCCCAGGTCTTGGGCAAATGGCTGAAAGGAGTTATGCAGGACCTTGGGTACACTCAGAGGGTCGTTCACGTAGGCCAGAAAAGCAGAAGCGTGCTGCCAATGGAGAAAAGTCTCTGGCGGCGCCAGGCTGTACCCTCCCCGACTAGGGGGGTGGGACAAAATGTTCAAGGTAACGGCCCAGGAGTTTAATTTGAGTGCGGCTTGATAAACGGTCCGCAGCGTATTGACGACTGCTGGAGAGGACTAAAACCACGCGGGCTGGATACACAAGCAGAGGAAGGATCCAAAGCTTCAGGAGCATGACCTGCTCCGGTAGCGAAATGGCCCAGGACTGCATGGCAAAGGCTCGCCCTGGTGCCTTCTGCAGCGCGTGCGAGAAAGCCTGCTCCGAGGTGACGTTGCCAAAATCAATGCCAAGGTACTTATATGTGTGCTGAGATTGAAGATCAGTGGAAAGAAAGTGCAGCTTGAGGGCTTTTGGCCGTTGTCCTTTCAACAAAACTGCTGACTTTTTGTAATTAACGTGCAAACCTGAGTATCTGGAAAATGCTCTGACAGAACCCCAGACCAATAGAAAAATGTATACAGCGTTCTCTGGCGCCCCTGTAACAACGATAAGAAGATCATCAGCGTACAAGAGTACCTGCACATTGTCAGAGATAGACATGAGTTTCTGAGCCAATGGTGAAATGAGCATGGCAAAGATGGAGGGCGACAGGGGGCAGCCCTGCCGGACTCCTGAGGCAGGAGAGAATCTCTGATGGGGCTTAACAACACCCCTAACAAGCAGGCAGATCGGAGCAGTGAAAAGCTCCATCAGCAAATTAATGATCTGAAGAGGAATGCCCATGTCCATAAAAAACGTCTTGGCAAAAACATGCGAAACAGATTCAAATGCTTTACTAGAATTCACCGGGCAGAAAATGCCCTGAGGGGTCGCAGACCATGTGCCGAAGGCCTGCCAAAGATTATCGAAGACATAGCGGCCTTTGATAAAGCCCCTTTGCTGAATAGGGGTAACTGCCGACACAAAATCCTGAAGCTGAAGCGAAACAATACAGGCAACCCACCTGGTGTTAAAATTTTGTAAAACTAGAGGTCTCAGATCCTGAGCGCTGGGCAGACCCGCTGTTTTAGGGATGGGATTGAGCAAAGCAAGGGACCAGGTCTCCGGCAGGGATGGCGAGACCAACAGATTCTGATAAATCTGAAACATTAGCGGGACAAAATACTCAGAAAATCGTTCGCAAACTGCACCCCTGAGGCCATCAATTCCTGAGGGCGTCGTGGCGCTGAGCGAGTCCAACGCAGCGTGGACCAGATCAATCGATGCAGGTCTAATTGGTAACTTGGCCATGTCTGCTAAAGGCTCGTCCCCGAAGAAAGAGCGTAAATACTCTGAAACCTGCGGGGAGGAGAGTCTGGTGGACTACATCGTGTGAGACCAAAACCCCAGGAGCTCTTTAGCGATTGCTTCAGGGTCTGGGAGGACCCGTCCCATCTTTGTCCGTAAGGTATGGAGCTGTCATTTCACCTGGAGCTGGCGTATCAAGCGCCAAACTTCTTGTGTCCGACGCCAGGGTTGGGAGGACCACGTGTCGGTTAGAGTGGTTTTTAACTTGTCCAGCACCAGCTGGCCGGTGCGGTCTGATTCTGATTGTTCTGCAAGTGCCGTCAAGACACGATACGCTGTGTGTGGGTCAGAGACATCATATCCTTTGGACTGCAAAAATTCCTCGGCGCCTGGAGCCAGGGAGTGAATCGTGGACTCCCTCATCAGAACCTGGATTTCAGGAAAACCTGTGATGCGATGTGCTTTCTCATATGTAAGCGCCGCGCGTCGAATTAATGTCATAGAATCAGCCCACTGGGCAAAACTGGTGGTGGGAATGTGCTGTAGCTGTGAAGCAATGTGTAACCGCTGCATAGTGGTTGATCTTTGTTGTAACTGCGAAGCCTGTAGCCTTGATGCCCCAGGGGTCGTAACGCCCGACACTGCCCCTGATATCTCCGAACCCACATAACCCTCTTCGGACCCATATCCAGCCTTTGGGAGCGACATATGCGAAGCACTTGTAAGTCCTTTGAACTCCATGGTGTAATATGAAGAGTACAAAAACCCGGTCCACAAAAATGGAGCAGACATAGAATCTCAATGCGCATTCATCGCACATAATGACACAACGTGAAATCATTCGAAATAATTTAAACAAATCTGATTGGGAAATCACGAAAGACAAATGCGACTCGACGCGCGCTCACAGGCGACATCTGGCGGCGAACGGAAAACATGAAATGAAGCGGAAAATTTACTGCACTAATGTACATCTGAGAATCATTGAAATTCTGATCACATCGGTGTATAATTGAGTGCTGTCACTGCTGCCGTTACACTCCCCCTCTGGAAACATACGCCAGTATGTCAGGCTGGGTCAAGTGAAGTGAACGAAACGGCGAAAGTGACTAAAAATCGACTAATCTAAGGCAAAATGTGTGAAAATGAGCTGAATAGAGCAAAATTGTGCTGAGATCTGTGCTTCGCGATGGCCATCGACTTGAATGAAACGCATAGGTACCCCAGGGCACACAGAAAAAGCTTCGTTCAAGCTCGAAAATTCGAAAATTGAAAGTCTGAGTGAAGAATGTACATGATGATCATGATCCATGATTCATGATGAAATCAGGATCTGACATCCCACTGCCAGAAAACAGAAAACGAGCGTCGCCATGTCGTCGAGCGTCAAAAAAATAGGGTATCCCTTCATGGAGTCCAAGATATGTGAACCTGGCTGGTGTCATTTGTAGCCATGAGAACAGATGCCAGATTATGGTACAAACTGTGCTAGAATTGAGACCAAAATCAGCGAATCGCACACGGATTGAGGGTGGCGAAATCTGCAGCAAGCCAATATAGGTCCAATTCAGTGTCGAAAGACTCTGTGTGTAGTGCTGAACGGAAATCCAGTTCTCATTCATAGCCGATCCAGGTCAAATCCTCATGATGATGATGAATCCCATGATGGAAATCCAATCATTTAATGTAATGATAGCCAGGAAAACCCAGTGAGGGCTACCCCACTGTCAGTATTGTTCCCAGGGCTTCATGTTTAATCCAGTATGAGCCAGAAGGGGTAATTGACTCGTTATAGTCCCAGAATGTATAAGCATCCAATGCTTGGTACTGGGAATTTGCCAAAATTGAGCTGATTCTGAGGGGGATTCCAACACAATCCACAGATGAACGGCGAGTCGACACAAGTAAGAACACCATCGTCGTCACTTGGTCTATATAAGCCCTTTGACAGTGGTCGTGTGGAAGAGAAACGAACTGTGTCAATGTAAGAGCTGATGGAAATCACATTCTCAGCAGATCCGTCAAACACATGAAATGAATCAGACTCAGTCATGTGCCAGAATCTCTGTAATGAGCACGAACTCGAACGAGTCCTTCCCAAGGCGAGTAGGGGGGTCCAGTCGACAGCAAAACACGAGAGTGTCGTCGTGGTTGAGGATAATGGCCTTTTCTGATCTTTGGATTGGAATCATCTGAGATGAAGCACATGATTCACATGATGACCATGATGGGAATGATGGATGGAATGACTAGGATGACCCCAGAATGTCCCATCATCTGTCCATCGAACCACATAGACGATGCGTCAGGACTGTTGTGTCCCCATGCCAAGGGTATATGTCGACCGTAAACCTTTTCGAAAGTTTCGGCGAGTTGAATTCTGATCAGATCTTGTCTCGAATAGATTCTGCCACAATTGGAGCTTCTTCTTGTGCTTGTAAGTCTTCCTTGGTGACACAATCCTTGATCAGCGAGAGCCCCTTGTCAATCTCAGGGTGTTTCTTCAGGAACTTGATGAAAGTGTCCGTATACCCATGGATGAAACTTGAAGCTGGCTCCCATTTGTCTTCTTCTGGACCGAATCCTTTCCATCTGCACAGAAAGTACCACTTGTTTCGAGCATTCTTCTTGTAATCAAGGATCTTCTCCAACTCGAAACTGCTTGTGACCATCTTCCTGTCGCTTAGGTACTTCCAAGTCCAATAGAGAGGCTTGAACCTTCCTTTGGGGCAGGGTACTTCGGCCTTCAAACGATCTCGATGTACTTCTTGATGCCTGCCTGGCTCAATTTCGATGTTGAATGTAGTCTCACTTAGTTGACTTTTGACTTGGAATGGGCCATCCCACAAAGGTAACAATTTGTTGTCGTCCTTCAGGGTGTCGTCTGACTTACGAAGCCAAACTTGCTGGCCTTTCTCGAAGGGTTTTCCTTGCGTTCTTGACTTATTTTTGAAATTCAACCAATCTGCTTGACTTTCCACTTTGGCTTGGATCCACTTGGACTCTAGATCCTTGATCCTTTCAAACCATTGCGAGGCGTCGTAGCACTGCCTTGGATGATACATCACTGGTCCTGGACCCATCTTCTCACGACCAAAAACCAGCTCATTCGGACTTAATCCAGTGTAATTCTTGGTGCGATGGTATCTTCTCAAGACACAGTAAATTGTCTCCAACCAATTGTAGTGTTTTTCAGTCGCCAGGAATTTTCTCAGAATGCTGATAAGAATCCTTCCAGCGCGTTCAGCAGGGAGAGCTCGATGGTCGTAGACTCGGGCACGAAGATGATGAACTCCCAATAGAGCACACATGTTCTCCCACCAAGTCCCAATGAACTCCTTCCCACTGTCCGTCAGAATTTCACTCGGCACATCCCAGTTACTCATCCACTGACTTGCAGTCCACTTGGCAGCCATTTCAGAGGTGAGATGCTTCGTGTTGCAAGGGAGGACCTGGATGTAGCCACTGTGGCGGTCTTGAATTAACAAAACCCCATCGATAGGGTTCCTCGTGTAGAGACATTCCTCTTGGATTTGTCCCAACTCGAAGACATCTGCCGTCACCTTGTCGAACAGCCTCTCAGGAATTGGTAATCCCTTCAGTAGTCCTTCTGCCTTTTGGTTCTTGGGGATGGTCGCCTGACATTGCTTGCATCCTTTGGCAACTCGTTCACAGGCACTCTTGAGGTCCCGTGTGTACACTCTGTGGCGTAGCTCCTGCTCCAGCACACGAGAATGTGTGTGGGCTGTCTCATTCCGATGCCAATGTTTGACATATTGGTCAATCAGACAATCGGGAACACAAATCCGTCCTTGCCAAAATAACTTGTCGCCTTGGATTTTGAAATCAGACGTCTCTTCAGAGTCGTAAGGCTTGTCCCCTTTCAACTTGTGGTATACAGACCCAAAGAACCTGTCCTCCTTGTACATCTTCGTCCAATCCACATAGAGGAAGGAAGCTTCCTTGTCCTTTTGTTGTGGAGGGAGCGTGGATTTCGCTTTGGATCTCGTCGTAGGAAACACATTCAGGAGTGGCAGCGACGACTCAGAGTCAGCGTTAACTCCTGCAGTCTGATCTGCCTTTGTAATCTCCTTGCATCTGACCAAATCCACCTTCATCCGATTTTTAATCGAACATTGGAGACAATGTTTCTTGATCAGTGCTTGTTCCTCCTTGTCGAACTCGATCACTTCAGCTTTATCCATCGGTGTCCCATGAAAACTCACTTCAGAGTAAGCCTCTGAGGCTCGGTAGGCCCAGCGACTCAGGGCGTCCGCCACTGTATTGTAGCGACCCGGAATGTAAGTCACATGGAGGTCAAATCTGCTGAGAGTTTCATGCCAACGGCCTCTTCTCCCAGCTGGTCCACCAGGGGTATCCACATGTTCTGTCCTCCAGCTCTCCAGTGACTTGTGGTCAGTCAGTACCTCAACGCGATGGCCCAAGATCCAACCTTCATAGCGCCGTAAGGCACAAAGGATTGCGTAGGCTTCTTGTTCCCTTGGACTCCAATTTCGCTGTCTTGTTGTAAGCTTGCGAGACCAGAAAGCCAGAGGATGATGGTGACCTTCGTCATCGACTTGTTCGATCGTAGCACCAATGGCGTAACGACTGGCGTCTGTACGAATATAAAAAGATCTTCCATCCAACCACGGAGTCTTTAATGTAACCACATTTGCCAGTGCTTCCTTGAGACCAGTAAATGCCTCTTCACATTCTGGCGTCCACTTGAGGTTGACTTGAGATCCCTTCTTTCCTTCTATTTTGCCAACCTTCAGTAACTCTGTCAATGGACCAGAGAACTTGGCGTAGAGAGGAAGGAACTCGTGGTAGTAATTGCAGCAGCCTAAAAAGGCACGAAGCTGCGTGATGGTTTTAGGCCTTTCCCAGAGCTGCAGGGCAGCCATTTTTCCTGGGGCTGGTCCTCTTGTCCCATCTTCCAAGACAGAGCCACAAAATTCCACACTCTGGAGGAACATCTTGCCCTTCTTGGGTCCACACACGAGCTTCTCTTGTCGAAGGACTTCGAGAACTTTTCGAACTTGTTCTTCGTGCAACTTCAGGCACTCATCAAAGTTGTTTCCCAACGGCGTGGCAATCAGAAGGTCGTCAATGTAGATGCTGCAGAAATCTTGTAAACACAGAGACTTGTGCTTCTGAAATAAAATAGTCTCCATCATCTTCGGGAACATCGACGGCGCATTCTTCAGACCCATCGGCAGTACAGTCCACTGGACAGTGCCACAGGGCGTGCACATTGCCGTCAAATGCCTATCCTCCTTTCGAAGTGGCATTTGGTGAAAGCCATGGCGCAAATCCAACACAGTAAAGAGCTTACCTTTGGCTCTCGCGGCGATCTCCTTCTCGATTAAAGGAAGAGGATGCGCGTCTGGTACCGTGGCGGCGTTCAGAGCCCTGTAATCCACCACTAGACGCCAAGCATCTATGCTGGATTGGTCAGCAGGTGGGGGTTTTGGCACAGTAAATGGTGCTGAACACCACTCAGAACTCATGCAGCCCTCCAACCAACCGAACTCATAGAGATTGCGCTCAATAATCTTTCGCAGGGCATCTGCTTTGGTGCCGTGGAGATAGAATGGACGTTGTTTGTGTACCTTTGAGCCTTCGATTATGTCAATCTTGGCGTCCCCATTTTCACATCGAATTGGGGGGTTTTTCCACAACTTCCCACTCAGCACGTCATCTTGATAATCTTCGAACACTGCGTCCCTTCTTGCAGATATCTTGTCTCCGTCGACCTGATTCCCACATTTAATCACCGACATTATGTCCACCAATTTGCGAATTGTGGGTCGTGGTCTCATGTTCTTGGCCACTTCATTCCAAACTTCCTCGTCGCATTGCTGGCGAATGAAGCTCACCTGAGCTCGCTCCTCCGTGGGATCCCACCAATGAAAGGGGTCCACGAATGTCTTGAAGGGATGGTCGGACGAATTCAGCTTCATTCCTGTCAATTGAGGCGAGATTCTTGGAGATTTGTCTTCATTCTTGCTTGAAATCTTGACTTTTTTGGCTTGATTCTTGTCTGATGGGGACGAATTGTAATCGATGGAGGCGTTCTCTTGAGGGACGCCGATTGTCCTTCCCTCCTTCCGCGACGATACGTCGGGATTCCGCTCTCGATCGTCTTCATCCACCTCAATTTCGTCGATTCTTGAGGAATTTGATATGACCTCTTCTGTTCCCATTTCACTGCCATCTTGCCAATAATCTCCCAGATTCCCGTCAACTAAGCACGTCAACCTGCTCCACGAACGCTGTGGCAAAGGCTTGCCATTGTCTTCACAATACAGCTTCACTCCCTTGTGAGGTAGCTCGACAATGTCAATTGAAATGTCCATAATGTCCTTGAACCACTCTTGTCTTGGCCAATTGGGGACAATTAAAATCGCCTTTGCGCTGGATTGCTTCAGCTTCTGCACCACACGAGGAAAAACGTCGATGGGCGGATTGATCCAAAGAGGTTCAGACCAGTCCTCACTCCAGGCATCGTCGTAGTACTTCGGAAATCTTTTATTCTTTTTGTTTGCAAAAGCATCAACTTCAGGACGAAAATTGTGGTTCTTTTCGAAATAATCCACCAGAATGTCCCGCCATTTGTCGACTACTCGATAGCAAACTGACTTCCACTTCTTGCTGTTCAACAAATCCACCTTTCCTTCGTCGAAATCTTCTTGATTCCTTGTGCATTCCTGCCCATCTTGCTGAAATGCAGCTTATTTCTTTCCTTGAATTGGTGGATACTCTTGGTATATGGGTGCAGATAATACAGGTCAGACGGGTCGCTGATCGACGGATCCTGGAGGAAGCATGTTCTGTGTCCCATGGGCGACACACGGTGAGCGTGAAGCCAGGGTCGACCCAGGAATAAATCATACTTTATGCTGGCTTCATAGAATTTTCCAGCAAACCACTCCTCCGTGACCATCTCTTCCACGCTCCACACAGATTGTTTCACCAATCTGACCGCCAATTCTGCTTCTCTGTCGCCACCGTCAAGGCGATGTCCGCTGACTCCCTCCAGCTGGACAGGGGTCGAGGACATCTTCGCCTCATCCTCCTGCAGAAAGCCTTTCCTCACCAGATTGACTTCTGAACCATTGCCAATCAGACATCTGGCAAGTTTAACCTTACCATCCGTCGTTCTGACCTGGATCCAGCAGGCAAACTGGCGCTGCTTGCCTCGCCGGACAGCTCTGAGGACCCAGGCAGGGTACAGGAGGCCGGAGGAGCGCGCCAGCCGGTCCCAGCAGCGTCCATCCACCGCCCCAACTACCCTGATGGGTTTTGTCTCCTGCCACTCAACCCCAGTGTTGGGAATTGGGTCAAGTTGGCCTCACTATTGCCATTCTTCTTCTTCGTTCGGCTGTACGTCCTGCCCTTGTCCTTCGTCAACCCATTCTTCTCCTGCTTCGACAGCATTCACTCCTTTTTCCACGTCCACGACCACCAAATGATTTTCCACCACCACCTTTCTTACCTCCTCGGCCTTTGTTGTTGGAGGTGTTGGAATTGGGGTTGGATTCGTTGGATCTGCCCTTGCCTCGACCTCCAGTATCCTTGTTGTTGCCGAAGGTCTTGTTCGCTGGCGTCTCCGCGTACAGGGGGTTGCCATTCACCTTGGAATCATCTTGATTCCCGGACTTTCCTTGGCCTTTGCCACCTTTTTCACCATTTTTTCCACCAGACTTTCCACCAGCATCGGTCCATCTTGAGCCACTTGGATCTCCGCCTTGCTGCGAGTAATCTTTCGGTGTCCAGTCTCTGTTCTTTCCTTTGGACTGCCCTTTACCCTTTCCCCTTCCATGCTGGTCAGCATCTCGTGCTCCATCCTGCTGGGGATTTTTGGGAGAATTTCCCTTTCCATCCATTTTGGACTGAATTATCTTGAGATCTGAGGGCGTCCACCTGTGATCTGCGGTCGTATGAGTCGCTGCTCGACCTTCTTTTCCAAGGGCAATGCACACAGAGCATCCCTTCTCACCAACGGCGTTGACCTTGCCTCCGAAGCCATGTGCATCCTGGGACTTCTGGCGCTCTAAGTTTGCATACTTTTCAAGTTGGTCCCAGATCTGCTCGACTCCATACGAGAAGATCCACGGTCGTACCTTCAAAACTGTTCCCTTCTACTTCACTTTTCCATCCACCATGCTGCAGAAAAACTCCGACTGTTCAGAAGCGTGGAAACCAACTCTCCATCTGCCCTCACGAATAGTGATGTCCTTCAATCCAGTAGCACTGATAGAGTGCAGTAACTCACGAACAGCCATTTTTTCCATAGTCTCCGGCAATCCTCGGACTTCAACCCAGTTGCCCAGGACTTTTCGGTCCGCCTGAGAGTCCCTGATCTTCTGCTTGGTCTCCGGCGTGAGCTTGCTCAGGAGGATCTTCTTCATTTCGCCTTCAGAAAGTCCTTCTCCAGAGTTCTCCGCCTCTTGCACCAAAAACTCCCAATCTTGCCTTGCTATTTGGATTTCTTCCAGAAATAATTTCTTGATCGCCCTGAAGTTCTACAGACGGTTCCTGTAATGATCTTCAGGAAGTCGAGAGCCTTTCTTCTTGAGACTTCGGTACAGCTCTTCATACGTCAGGGGATCTCCTTGATTTTGTCTTTCCACATAGAGATTGTATGTACTTTCTCGAAGTCTGCCAGTCAGAAAATCCATCAACCCAAGGATCCAGTGTTCCTTGTCCAGTTTCTCGGTCTGCAGCCACACCATGAACTGCCTCTCGAAGGACGCCCAGTAATTTGGGTGCCCTGAGAACTTCGGCTGCTTCATTACTGACCCTCGAAGCATCATGTGCAAAGGGTTCAGCAAGTGGTTCAGGTTGAAATTTGTGGCTGTGCCCACCGGATTGACCAACACTGGGTTGACTGCGGCGCCTCCCATCGCCTGTGCCTGCGCAATTGCGGCCGCCAACAACGCCTGGTCCACAGTAGGCTGCACGAACGGCGTTGGTTGAGCTTGATGCAGCCTCATCTCCTTCAATTTCTTCTGCTTTTCTTTGATTTTTGCCTCGTTTTCTTTCTGCTGCCGGTCCTTCGTCTTCAAGGCCATTGATCGCTCCTTCACGGTGGTCCTTGCTTCTCCATCAATATCTTTGACAGTACCAACCGACAGTACAGACCTCTCCGACGAAGATTCTCCTCCTTCGGTACCCAGATTGAACCCAATAGGACTTGTAAATCCAGTAGGGGGGATACCAGAAATTCCAGTAAAAGCTGGATGGTGGCCAGTAAAAGCTGGGGGTGCTGGAGATTGTGGAACGCCGTAAGGCGTGGATGCAGGTGCAGCTGAGGAGGTAGGTGCTGGGTGGCTTGCCATTGTAGGCGCTGGTCCAGTGAGCCCAGTAGTGCTCAGATTTTGTACCAGATCTGTAAGCTTCTCCAGCTTCTGCTCCATCTCCTTCCACTTGCTGTCGTCATCCCTCTTCTTCTCCTTGGCGGCCTTCTTCAGCTCCTTCACCCTGTTCTCCAGCGACGAAATCTGTCCTCGACAGGAGCAGTCCTTGGCGCACTCGCCAGAGGAAGGGCATCTCGTCCCTTTTCCTTTGCTTCTCACCTCGTCGACCCAAGTGTCAACACTGGAGGTGGAGCTGGGGAGTTTGGACAGTTGCTCCCTGGAGAGGTGGGAATGTGTCGAATCACACCTCATTTCGTCGACCTCGTCGTCGTTCCGACCCCAGGCGCCCAACGGACCAGCGTGCGGATGCACATTCTGGTGTCTCTCCTCGGCAATGATGGCCATCTGCACCATCACGGCGGCCTGGTGGTCGAACTGGTCCAGCAGCTCTTCCCAATCCTCTTGTTCCTGCAGTTGGGCGTCGAATCTCGACCGGCCGCTGTCCCTGAGGAACTGGCACGACGCCCTGAACCAGTCCCTCAGGCGGCCACGATAGCATGCCTCCGCCAGCAGCCAATTCTGCCGGTGCAGGAATTCCTCATTCCAGATCTGCTGGAAGTGGTTTTCCCAGTAATCACCACTAATTCCAGTATCAGACTGCTCTCCTTCGCTGCTGCTGTCTTCCAGATCAGGCAAAGCGTGAGAGGAGGAACCAGATTCACTCGAGGAGGGAGATTCTCGCCCGGGTTTAAGGTTGGGTGGGGCGTTCACACAACAATCAGAACAGGTATGAACTCCAGGCCAATGCCTATGGCGACAGTAAGGACACTCAGATGGTTGATCTTCCGTTCGCTGGGGAGATGCCACGAATGTAACCTCAGGGGGAACACGCAGTGACCCAGAAGGAGTAATAGCCCCGCTAAAGTCCGATGATCTAAGGGTGTCCGTGGAGATTCCAGAAGCAGAGTCATGATTTCCTCTGCTACCATGTAACCGCTGCATAGTGGTTGATCTTTGTTGCAACTGCGAAGCCTGTAGCCTTGATGCCCCAGGGGTCGTAACGCCCGACACTGCCCCTGATATCTTCGAACCCACATAACCCTCTTCGGACCCATATCCAGCCTTTGGGAGCGACATATGCGAAGCACTTGTAAGTCCTTTGAACTCCATGGTGGAATATGAAGAGTACGAAAGCCCGGTCTACAAAAATGGAGCAGACATAGAATCTCAATGCGCATTCATCGCACATAATGACACAACGTGAAATCATTCGAAATAATTTAAATAAATCCGATTGGGAAATCACGAAAGACAAATGCGACTCGACGCGCGCTCACAGGCGACATCTGGCGGCGAACGGAAAACATGAAATGAAGCGGAAAATTTACTGCACTAATGTACATCTGAGAACCATTGAAATTCTGATCACATCAGTGTATAATTGAGTGCTGTCACTGCTGCCGTTACACAATGTCGTTCACCGTATCATCACATTCAAGAAACGATGTTGGTCACCTGCTACGACGTTGGTGGCTGTCGGTAGATTTTTTTCCTCGGGAGGAAGGTGACTAGGCAAGAACCTGGACCCAACGTCTGGAGTCTTTGATGCTGCATTGAGACCCCGGCCCTGGGGTCTCCTCATTACTGCCCCCCCCCCCCCCGCCCCCCTGGCCCCACTTCTGAAGATGTACGCCATCCTCCTAGAGCTTGATGACCCAGAACAACACCAGCTTCATTGCTAAGGATGCCTGCAGCACAGCGACTTGACCTCAACCCACCGCAGGGCCTCTCACTCCAACTTCCCAGGGTACAAGGAGAGGGGAATAGGGACCTTGCCCATGTCCCTCCTGAGAGTAGCAGAGGTCCCATTACTGGAACTGATCTCTGGAACGGTGTCTCTGTGGATCGATTTGTGGATCGATTCCAGCGTTTGCATCTGTTGCAATGATGGCCATGGTGTAACAGGCGCTGCGGGAGCGACGTGGCTGGTCCCATACCCAATCTATTTGCAGCCCCTATAATGAGAACCTTTGGTTGTCCTGCACAGCCACAGCCACAGCCACAGCCACAGCCGTGGCTGCATCACTCAGCACCCCTGGTGTTACCATACCACAACAGCGCTTCATTTTTGCGATGCTGGAGCCCAGGCCGCTTCCACTGAAGCACGCGGCACTTCACCCGACATATGGTCCCACAAACACACAGCTATGCAGCCTTGTCAGCTAGCACGTAATACAGCGGTTGTCTACCTCCCCTTTTCCCCTCCAGCAGGAGAACAGAAAGCCGTATTGTTAGGCCGAAGGAGTGCATCAGGCTATACGGCCCTGTGATTCACTGCGACACATCAACACGAACGCAGCTTGAGGGCGTGGCTGTTTTTCATGCACCATCTAGCTCAGCAACACACAGGTATGAATCTTTAGTGGTTCGCCGTCCACAGGTTATATAACAAATGCAGCTGGGTCCAACGCAGAGTGAACCAGCCAGGTTCACAGTGCTGAAGTTTTTTCAAGCAGGCGTGGGGCCAGAGATTTCAGCATGTTTTGCTCAGGTCAAAGTGCCGTGATTCATTCTGTCATTCAGCCAATTGCAGTTGCATGGGATTCATGTCTATTTGAAAACATTATTATTGCGCACTTCACAGAGCTGAATTTTTTCTAGCAGGCCTGGGGCCACCACTTTCAGCTCTGTTGTGTGCCTGGTTTCCACAATGCTTCCCTGATCAGTGCCACATCTGGACCCAGTGGTATGTTGCGATCCAATGCAGGCCATGCTCGTCAGCTTCATTGACTGCCACATAAAGTATATGGTGCTGAAAAATTTTGAACCAGGCCTGGGGTCATTTCCACATCACCTTCTTTTTCCAGGGTAATGGGTTTTTGATGGTTCAGGTGTGCAGGACAACAACGCCCCCCCCCCCCCCCTGCCAATGGACCCCCCATGCTGAAGCGGTACCCAGAACCCCATGGCTACGTTACGGCATACAACCGGTCTCCGGTCCACTAACCCCATGTACGGAAGGGAAGACGCCCGTTGACGCCCGGTGCGAGCCCGGCGTGAGCGTGTTCCGTGCCGTAAAGCCCCGCATCGGCAACCGATGCACCGCCAGCGGAGATTCATATATCAGAACATCAGGAATCAACAGGGTTTTATTTTCATATTGTTTCCGTCAATTTTTACGCTTCCGTTCTGATATTCACTGTTTTGACAGCTGGCGGTTAGCTCGCGACTTTAGCGTAACCGCCAGTTTAACTGTTATATACAGATATTTTAGCGCAAATCGTGACGAAGACTCTAAAGTCTTCAGGAATTGCATTGATGCATCCGCAATTTTCACATCTTACACTCGCAACCTTAATCCGAATTTTTCAGGATGTCGAAATCGGACTTTCGACTTCGACATCCCCGCACTTGATTTGACCTCTTTCGAGTGGACCTACGTGCTTCCCTATGCACGAATCAACTTTCCTTTTGTCTTGCCCTCCATTTGTCTTAGAGATACGGGCAAAACAAAGTTGATTCGTGAGGCCACTTGTGAGGGTCATATCTCGTGCCGCTTGCGAGGAATGACAATAAGGAAACGTGGGATGTATTCACAATACTCCTGACGTAATTTGAGAAGCTTTATATGCCTTGCGTCTCCACACGTGCGCGCTAGCGTAATGGATCATGGTCAAGAGGGTAGAGTTTGCGTTATAACTCTTTGGCCATGATATTGCGTGCGTTAGGATAACTTTCGAGTGTAGCGCGCGAGTGTTGGTGTTGCAGAGGAACTCTCCTTGAGTTCCTATGAGCGATTGACACAAAGTTATGCCCTTGGAGGGGCATGACATATCCTGGGGGGAGCTACCTTTTTGGGCAATATGGAGTATGTGCCTTGTGGTGTGTTGCGTGCCCATTTGGCGGGTCCATCGCTCCAAGCCAAACCCGCCAATGGACCTCATATTGCGCAAGCTCCTTCTCCATACTCCCCACGATCAATTGCAAGCCTAACCTACGTGGCGGGAAGCTTGTGTGGCGATCCCAAAGCGATGCGTTGGGACCAAGGTGTGTATTTTGCAATTTTCCATATTTTCATGTGCCCACTTGGGAAGTAGCGCTCGTAACCTTTCAAAGCGCCCCAAGTGGAGCACATATGTGGAATCGAAGGTCATTGCTGTCAGGTCATTGTGTTTAGAAGGATTAGTTGATTGCACGATCCAAGCCGAAGATATTATAATATAATTATGCACCTTTCAAGGCACTTTTGTGTGTCTTTGTGCCAATTTTGCCGTTTTTGGCCCGTCATGATGTCAAGTGGCGACCGTGTATCTCAACGTGGAGCTCAATTGGCATCATGACTCGAGTATGTTAGAAGGGTACATACTTCGGTGCCCAACATATCTTGGACCCGGCGAATAACTCCTCTTGGGCTTGGCATACCGTGGCCGCCATGTTGGCGATTTGGGACCATCCCAAATCATGGGCTCACTTGGCGACCCTGCCGTTCCCAAAACCGGAGGAGTTGGGCGACGCCCAAAAGATATGTTGGACACATATGACTTGATACCAATCCTATGGCACACTCCGGTCCAAGTCAGGCATGTGCCTCATTCGCCCCAACCATGAGTGTGCGCATTTTTGGCCATTTTGAGCAATTTCCGAGTTTTTCTGCCCGCCGTGCACTATGCTCAGCCCACCCGTGCACGCCGGACGCATGGCCCAATGGACCATATATGACATGGGTGTTATGCATATTGGTCCCCATGGTTCACATACCACGTGGGCGAAGCGGAGCAACCTTCGCTAAGGTGCTAGCCCAAGGTGAGTGTGGGCAATTTTGCCATTTTGGCATTTGTGGACCCAATTGGGATCGTCACCACACCAAGTGGCATGGAGATCTTTGAGAGCCAAGGGCATGGGAGTCTCTGTTGAACCCCTGGTGGATCGCGTATGGAATGGCAAATCCGATCTCCAAGCCGGCGTGGAGATATACTATTGGGAGCACCCCGAATTTTGGCTCATTTCGAGCAGCCAAAGTGACCCCCTTTTGGGACCCCAATTTCAACCCCGCGTGTGGTCAATTGGTGGCCCCACATCTCTATGCCCACAGGGAGCCCGGACCTAACTCCAAGTTGTACACTCAGATATAATTCCTAGGTCCTGTCTCCTACCCTGTGAGCCATTGGCCTTGCCCTGGCCGGGCGAGCCACGCATGAGAATGATGCCAATTTTGGTGATTTTGGCATCATGACCCCACTTGACGAACCCGTGGTGCCCTGATGCCGGGGCCCCAGAGGGAACCAGGTTGGGTGGGGGCTCCAGGAGGTTCATACTCGAAAGGGCATAGGGTCAGTTGCCTTGTCCCTACCTCTGGCGGGTCCGGACCAGGGGTCAATTTTGGAGATTTTCGAGCTAATATCAGTTTGGGCTGAAACAGCCGATTTTCAGCTACCAACTCCTAGGGGATAATGGCGGAGCCATATCTGTGGCTCAGAGATGAGTTGGAACCTGCAGTTAAGGGAGCATAGGGAGCCACTGTGGGTTGGCCTTGGAGCCACTTGGTTCCCAGGAACTCGCCTGTGGCTGGGCGGGACGGCCCCCCCTATTGGCAGGGTTTCAGGGTCCGGACTGAGCAGGGCATGGGTTGTGTTTGAGCCCCCGCCCCCACCAGCCACTGAGAGGGTCGGACCTGGGATTGGGATACGACTTAGGACTGAGTGTCTATTGTCCTGTGATGCCCTTACCCCAGTCCAGTCTTAACCCCATGTGTACATATCCTGATGTGTTGTTGTACATACTTTTGTTCCCTTGTTTCAGAGTGGCAAGGATCCTGAAACGCTTTGTCACATGACATGAGTGCATTGATGCCCCTGTGAGCGTAGTGCTTTGCCTGCCTGCTCACTTGCGCGTGTCCACCGCAGCGTCCCGTGGCCAGGCCCCCCCACGGGAACGCGTCAAAAGCTTTTCATCGCCGCGGGGTTACCCATCCCTCGCGTGCCACTCGGGGCCACCAACCCCGAGCAGCGCGGCGCAGCAGCTCGCAGCTCGCAGCTCGCAGCGCAGCGCAGCAGCTCGCAGCGCAGCGCAGCGGCTGGCAGCGCCGCCCAGCGACAGCGCCGAGTTCGTCACGGAGCCCGCAGCGCCGTCCAGAGCATTGCCCTGACCGCGCCGCGACCGTGAAGGAGGTGGACAGACCAGAACTCCCTCATCAGCGAGTCCTATCGGCCGACAAGCAAGGCCGCACACCCAGTCGCGTCAACCACCTCCACAACCATCGGCTGACCAGCACCAGCCGCACTCCCAGTCCAGTGCTGCAACACCCACCTCAACAACCACCCCAGGACCACACCATCGAGAGCACCGATGGTGAACTGGGACGAGGCGGGTAAGACCTGGCCGCAGCCCCACCCCCATGCGGCGCGCCTACTGCGTGGGTTGCTGTGGGGGCAGCAGTACCGCCACAGCAATCCCCAGTGCGAAGGCGGCATGCCCGGGAGCTTCGAGCTCCGCGAGGACATGGGCGAGGACCGCCTGCGGGCAGTGGAGGAGTGGCTGCGGGCGGAAGGGTATGAGTACCGCTTCCGCCACAAGCGCTGGAGGACCTGGACCTGCCCGGACAGGCCCGGCGAAGGGCTGCGCCCCGACGGGATCGAGGAGGACGAGACTCCCAACGAGTACCCGTCGGTCCTGGGAAGGAGAAGCGTTCTGCCGGGGACAGGAGGCGGGACAGGAAGTGGCGGGAGTACCAGGAATCCCTGGCCGCCGAAGCCGCCCAAGGCGCCAGGGGCAGAACCCGAGCCCACGGCCCCCAACGGGCCAATGGTGGTCACCACCCCGGCCACGCCACCCTTGGTGACTTCATGGAAGTTGCCAAGCAGACCAAGGCCAAGCCCCGTCCGCTGCTCCTGAGGAAGTCAGGCCCCAGCAGCGACGTGGAGTCGGCCCACCGCGGGAGGATGCCGGCCGACCAGGCCAGCTCCAGCGGCAGCGTCGCTCCCCACCAAAGGGATGTGGCGCGCGCCTGCGAGCGCACCTGTGGGGTGCCCTGCAACCTTCGGGTTACCCCCCAACGGGCCACGCAGCAGAACGCTGCCGTGGAGGGCGCCGTCGGCATCGCCCATGAGAAGGCCACCGAGTGGGGCAGAGGCATGGGCTACCACGCCTCGACCGTGGCAGCCATCGCGGCCGGTCTCACAGCTGCGGCCGCCCATGAGGCAGTGGCTGCCCGGATCAGGGCAACCGACGAGGAAGCCCGCCTGACGCAGGAGGCCATTGCCTGCAAGGAGGCCGAGGTGAAGGCGCTGGGGGAGGCGCTTGCCCAAGAGAGGGCAATGAAGGAGGCGGAGGAAAGGACCCACGCCGAAGCGACGGCCAAGGCCCAGGCGGACGCCGCCAAGAAGGACGCCACCGAGGCCGCGCGACGGAAGGTCGCTGAGGAGAGGGCCAAGACGGAGGCGGAGCTGGCGGCGTTGGAAGCGGACAAGGCTCGGCTGCAGCAGGCCTGGGAAGCCGAAGCGGCTCGTGCCCGGGAGGAAGCCGAAGCGCGAGCTGCCGCAGCCACAGCCGCCGCAATGGAGGAGGCAGAGGCCAAACTCCGCCGCGAGACTCCCCCGGGAGGATCACGAGTGGAGACCCTTCGAAAGCTTTTCGAAGGGGACGCCTCCTCCAAGATGACGCTGGACGAGGCCGACACGGGCAGCAGTGGGAGCAGTGGCCCCACCGCTCACCGACGGAGGTAGGGTAAGGGGAAGACCCCCGAGAGGCCACGGAGGCCAGCGGGCGGACACCCCCACGACAGTGACCCCTTCTTCACCGCCAGCGACGGGGATGAACGAGGCCGCCGACATCGCCAAGTGGTGGCCTGGGCGGGCGGAGGAGGCGGAGACGTCCCCATGAAACCGGAAGGTGAGGATGAGGATCTCCCTCCTCCCTACCGGAGCTCGGAGTCTTCCGAGACCGAGATGCCCAGGTGGGGCGACATGGACGAGGATGACGACATGGACTTCGGCATCACGAAGAAGCGCCCATCCTCGGACCCACCGAGGCAACCCGGCAGAGACCCACCGTGACCCCCTGGCGGAGGACCATCTGGACCCCCTGGAGGACGCCCACCAAGTGAACCCCCTGGAGGCGGACCACCGGGCGGGGGAGGACCCCCTGGACGGGGCGGACCCGGCGGAGGCCCTCCTGGAGGACCCCCTGGGGACCCCGACGACCCACCAGGGAACGGCGACCCGGATACCACCTGGCGGTGGATTGTCTACCTCCGCAGGAGGGTCCAGTTCCTCGAGCGCGAGGTAGACACGGGCAAGGGCGAGATGACTCGCATCGCCAGGGTCGCCGCGCGCGCGCATAGAGAGCTGGACATCGCCAGGGGCGAGACCAAGTTGCTGAACAAGGTCATCAGCCGCCTGCAGCAGAGGCTGGACGCGCTGGAAGCCCGTGGGAGCGTCGGCAGCGACCACCCATCCCTGGAGTCTGGCTCGTCGGACGACGGCTGGGGACCCGGACCAGGTCCAGGCAGACCCCACGCCCCCGGCGGAGCCCCCAGGAGTCGCCCCAGCGCCAGTGCCCCCTCTCTCACCGCCCCCTCTCACCACAGTGCGGGCCGCCGCAACGAGCGCGTGCCGCCCGGCAGTGGCAGTGAGGATTGGCGTGATGAGTGGCTCAGTTCTGACTACCACAACCGCCGTGCTCCACCGCGGACGCCTGTACGCCCCCGACGCCCGGCACCAGCCCCAAAGCCAATCCCAATGGCTAGAGGACGTTATGGTGGACTCAGGGATGAGGTCCCCGGAGGAGACGTGGAGTGGCACGTCGGCGGAGGTGAGGACCTGGATCTGGACCTCGAGGAGTTCGACATCAGCCCGCCGCGTGGTGTACGACGGGAGGCCGCTGAACGCAGCCGCCGGCGCCGTGATGAGGAGGCATACATGGAAGGAGTACGGTGTGAACATCTGGGTTCAGCGTACATGGAGGAACCGCGGCGTAGCCACAGGGATTCCATGGAGGAGATGGACGTGGCGGCCGTGGGAGTCCGTGGGAGAGGCTGATGGGAACCTCGGTCGACCTCGCGGCCGGCGTTCATGGTCTCTAAGGCCGCGGATGCCGCCGTGTGGGAAGACTTGAAGGACATCAAGCCCCCCATGTACGACGGCAACCCCCTCAACCTCGACCGCTTCTTGGAGAAGCTGGACGATTGGGGGGTAACCGTTACTGAGGACATGCATCCCGCTGATGCGGAGAAGTATGTCTTCAGCCGGTTCAGGTACCGCCTGCCGGAAGTGCTCGGAGAGCTATACTTCGTGGCGACCAAGGAGGGGAAAATCAAGACCCTCAAGGAAGCCAAGAAGTGGCTCAACGAGCAGGAGCGGGTGGACGCTCTGCAGGTGGCTGCCAAGCGGTGGAAGTACATCAAGCTTCAGCATGATGGACGGGAGATTCGCCTACGGGACTGGCGAGACTTCCGAGGGCATTACACCCTCTTCCGCCGCAACGTGGAGGATTGGAACGAGGGTGACGAGCAGGCTCGCCTGCTCTCCATGCTGCCGGAAGCATGGATCAAGAGGGTCACCAAGGAGAAAGCAAAGCGGGCCAAGTCCAACCACACGGTCAAGATGATGCTCCCCAAAGAGTATCATACGAACGTGGTGGCTTGGACGAGGAAGAACGTGGCGCGGGATGTCAAACGGCACTCCCTGCGGAACGCTCTCCTCATCACTGTCTCGGGCGATCGCGAAAAGACCGCGATGTGGCGCTTTGACGGGTGCGAGTTGAGCGGCCAGACCATCCGTGGGTTGGAGAGGAGGTGCTCAAGGAGTACCGGAACCTCCACCACACCCGCGGGTCGAGGCCCGGCGACCGCGACGTCAACTACGTTGGCGAGGGACCTGGCGGGGAAGCTGCCATGGACCCAGCGGGAACCGACGGCGATGAGACTCTCGTCGACGATGATGACGACGATGAGCCCGCCGAGGTGGCCGTTTGCGCCTTCGTGGCCAACAACCTGAGCGCGGGGAACAACCGGGGAAGCTGGAAGCCCCTGCAGCCGGGTTGGAAGAAGAAGGAGAAGAGGGACCCTCGCCGCTTTGGCGACCCTCCGCTGTCCTTTGGGGAGTTCATACGAGCTCACCCGCAGGGCTGTTTTGTGTGTTTTGGGAGGAAGAAAGGCTTCAACCATGACCACCGAACATGCCCCACCCACAAGGCCGACACAGAGGCTTACAAGAAGGCGCACGGGTCGAAGAAGCGTGCGCCCGCGGGTATCCGGGAAGCCAAGGTGGAGGTGGACAGGGACGAGCTCTCCAGGCTGGTGTCCCAGGGGACCGAGTTGGCCAAGGAGATCCAGGAGGTCAAGAGGAACTGGGTCCCCAGGTCGGACAACAAGAACAAGGAGAACAACCAGAACGACCAGAACAAGGACAAGGACAAGAAGCCTACTCGTAAGGGAAGGAAGAAGGGCGTCAACGAGGTTGATGCGGATGAGAACACCCCTTCTTGCACAACCGACGCCCCCTAGCGGAGCCCCTGCAGCCAAGGGCCCCAGCTAGGGCGGTCGCAGGATGGTGACGTGGGAAGCGCCGAACCATCCCAGTCGGGAGTCGATAAGCACAAAGGGACTGTCGCGGGCGGAAGGCCCGGCCTGGCACCCAGTCGCGGAGGCGGGGTGAGGGCAAGTGAAGGCACGAACCCTTGCACCCGTCCGTCCTTCGCGACCAAGAATGTGTTTGATGTACTTCAAGATCTATCCGAGAGTATCGGAGGATCACCCGGACCGCAGCTGGATGCTGCAGATGGGCAGCCTGAGCCCATTGTCCACGACCTGCAACAGTCGCTTGTCGAGCTTCTGGAACGGCCGGAGATCCTGAGCCTGCACGCCGTGCGCCGAGTTGGGCGCGAGCGGCAGTTGCACCTTAAGGTCCGTGCCTTATGCGGGGAAGTGGAAAAGGTTTTCGACGTGTTGGTCGACACGGGAGCTCAAGTCAGTTTGGTCAAGGCTGGCCTACTTCGACCAGAGTGTCTGACCGACAATCGGAAACCTGTCAGGCTGAAGGTGGCGAACGGCCAGTACATGGTGGGAGGCACGAAGGAAGCGGCCATCGGGCTGCAGTTCGTGAACCATCGTGAGCTGAGCCGCCCAGACCTCGGCAAGGAAATCCTCCTGCAAGGTCGCTTCTACGAGGCCGAGATGGACTGGGACATGATCGTTGGGTACGACTTCATGATGGAGACGGACTCCGGCGTACCTCCCGGCCCAGGCCTCCATGACCCTGTACCAGGACGACCAGCTCTCGTGGCTTTCGTCACCTGAGCACCATGTGGAATGCCAATGCATCCATCCCGAACGCGATCAGCTCGGGGTAGCCGCACTGGGCACTGAGCCAACTGGGCCAGCAAACCAGGAGTACGGCGTAAGGCCGGAAGTGGCGAGCCGAGTGGTTGCGGACCTGGGAGCTTCGGATCTGGCCCTGGATGCGTTCTCTTCAGGAACCTCCGCCCATCTGCGGGTGTGTGAGAAGTACTGGAGCGCCCAGGACTCCGCGTGGAAGAAGCACTGGGGTCCGCATCAGGGCTTGATGTGGATCCATTGCCCTCGATGGGACATTCCAAGGGCGGTAGCGAAGATACGCAAGGACCGCTCCAAGGCAGTGCTGGTTGTTCCTATGGGATGCACCGAGGAGAAAAGTACCCGACATTGGGTAGCCTCATTGACCAACATGACCTTAAACAAGGTCGTCCTACCAGCTGGAGAGAGTGTCTATCAGGACGCTAAGGGACAGCCCATGCCACCCCAGAGATGGCCAACAGAATTCCACTATGTGGATGGGGGCCTTGATCAGGCCGACGCCACGGATTTCGTGTGTGTCCACCGCATCATAGCAGAGCCATGGCGGCAATGCTTTGCGGTTCCCATTGTTGGACATCGGAGAATCGGAGGACCCCCTCACAGAAGAGGAGCTGGATCTGGTTCAGGGGTATATGGATCAGCCCTTTCACGACTGGGGTAGCCAGCGTGAGGGCAAGGGCCAGGACAGAGCCTGGTGGGAAGTGGACTCGATCGTCTCTGGTTCCTATGATGGGAACACCTTCGTGCAGAGGGTGCTGGACCACCTATCCAGCCAGGACGAACCAATCAGGGGTAACCCACCCACCTACGGCGATCTTTTCCAAGGCAAGACCAGAGATGGCCCTTTGGGCTACCTGGGAAGACCACCTGAGCCGAAAGCGAGCGGAGTAGCTACCCCTCAAGTAAGCTCCGTGGTCCAGGTGCCCGGAAAAGCCAAGGCAGAGTCCGATGATTGCCCCAAGATTCAGGCGTTGAGGGCCAGGCTGAAGCAGAAGTATGGCGAGACCTTCTTCAGCGGAAAGCCTGTGTTTCCCCCACCGGTGCGTGGACCGTATGGCGAGGCCAAGATACGACTCAAGCAGGACCCCCGTGTGTATGGACACCAGGAGTTTGCCCTGAGGGGCGAGAGGAAGGAGGCCATGGAGAAGATCCTCCGTGACTTCATCGAGAGAGGCTGGCTCGAGCCGTGCCACTCCGAATGGGCCTCTCCGTGCTTCGTCGTCCCCAAGAAGGTGGCCGGTGAATGGCGGCTCGTGGTCGACTACCGCGGCCTGAACGCCCAAACGCAGCATGACAGCTATACGCTGCCCCTCATTGAGGACATGCTGCAAAAACAACACCGGCGGAGGATCTTCACGGTGATTGACCTGAAACATGGTTATCATCAGATGCCTCTCGCCGAGGAGTCCCGTGCCTGCACAGCCATGAGCACCCCACTTGGACCTCTCCAGTGGAAGGTGATGCCCATGGGCGTTACCAACGGCAATGCGGCTTTTCAGCGCATGCTGGAGAACCTGCTTGAGCCGGTGCGTGACTGTGCGGACCCCTTCGTGGACGACGTGATCATCGCGTCCGGGGACCCCAGTATGAGCTACGAGGAGCTCCTGGAGGCACATGAGAGGGACGTCACTCGAGTGCTGGACCTTCTGGTTCGGCACAAACTCACGGGCAGCAGTGACAAGGCCACCATTGCGGTAAGCGAGGTGGTCTTCGCTGGCCACGTAGTCGGGACCGGGCAGCGAAAGCCCATACCTGGCAAGGTGGCTGCGATTGAGCACTGGGAAAAGCCCAAAACGGTCTCTGAGCTACGGGCGTATCTGGGGTTCTGCAACTACTACTGGGGGTATATCAAAATGTATGCCGAGTATGCAGCCCCCATGACGACCAAGCTCAAGGGCAACCGAGAGGAGACCAAGAAGGGGTCCAAGAAGGCTCTGGTCTGGGATGCTGATTCCGACCGTGCCTTTGAGGGGATGAAGCAGGCGCTGCTATCCGCAGTGGGTCTGCAGCTCGTGGATCCCGACCGAGGGTTCGTCCTGCGCACCGACGCTTCCGACTACGCTGTAGGCGCTGTGTTGGAGCAAGTGCTTGACGATGGGAGGCACGTGCCCGTGGCCTTCTGGAGCCGAGTCCTGGCGGAAGGCCAGAGACGAACGTGAACGCCCCGAGAAAAGGAGGCGTATGCCATCGTCATGGCTCTCAGGAAATGGGCTGGGTACATAGCCCTACATCCCGTCACCGTCTGCACCGACCATCAGAGTCTGCAGTCGTGGCACAAGGAGCACGTGGACACCCCCTCTGGTCCCGCCTCCCGACGGGCAAGATGGCATGAGACCTTGGCCAAGTTCGACCTCACGGTTGTGTATATTCCTGGAAAGGATAACACCGTGGCGGACTGTCTCAGTGGGTGGGCCTATCCCGCCAGCAAGGGCATGACGGATATCTCTGCCCATGGCGATGAGGCTGAGACCGCTGAAGCCAAGAAGATCATTGAGATGGAGCGCCTGATGGAGGAGGAGGGTATTAAATGCTTCGTCGTCATGGCTGCCGATGCCCCCCTCGGAAAGAGGGTGAGCAGAGCGGTCAGAGTACTCGCCCCTGAGGGAGCTGAGTCCGACAAGCACCTCTTCCAGGAGTCTTGCCCCCAGGACGACTGGACAGACGACTACGCCGAGTCTGAGGCCTTTGCGGCCGAGTATAGGGCTGTGACCGACCCTGATGATGGGCAGAAGTGGCCAAAGGGGCTGACTGAGGAAGATGGCAAGCTCTACCGAAATGGTAAGCTGCTAGTACCGGAGTCCCGGGTGCTCGAGCTATGTGAAGCTTGGCACCACCACATGCTGCACCCCGGGGTCAAGAAGCAAGCCCTTGACATGCAGCGTCGGTTCGAGATCGACCATATCGTTCTCTACACCGCCATCAAGAAGGTCAGGAAGAGTTGCTCGGTCTGTCAGGCCTGCAATCCCCATAACCGGAACGTCAAGGATGAAGCCCAATGGACCCCGGTTCCTGACCAGCCCATGGAGAGCGTGGCCATGGACGTCTTCTCCATGCCCGAAGTGCACATTGGCAAGGAGACCTTTGACTGTCTGGTTCTCTGTGTGGACCGCCACAGCGGCTACGTTGTAGCCGTTCCGGCACGCAAAAAGGAGTTGCTTGCCAAGGAAGTGGCAGTCATGATGATTCGTCATTGGCTGACCGTCTTTGACATCCCCCGCACCATTTGCAGTGACCGAAGGCCCCAGTTTACTGGTGGCTGGTTCAAGGCTATGTGTTCCCTCATGGGAATACGTCATGCCAAGAGCGTCGCCTATCTCAGCCGGTCTAACGGCCGTGCTGAAGTGGCTGGACGGCAGCTGTTTGAGAAGCTGCGCAAGATTCACATCACCAATCCACGTCGGAACTGGTTTGAGGAGATGTGGCCTGCTCTGAAGGCCCATCATGACACCCCGACGCCGGGTGGTTTGTCCCCTCACCAGATTCTGTTCGGCAGGGACCCCCTTGGTCGGGGACTTCCCTTGTCTGGTGATGGCATGGCTATGGACGCCAAAGAATTCTTCGCGCGGCAAGAGCAAACGGCGCGGGACATCCGCCAGCAGCTCAAGAAGGAGCATGCTGAGCGTCAGAAGTCCGCCCCGAGCTCGACGGCGCAGAAGTTCAGGGTGGGAGACCCGGTGTGGGTGATCAGACCCCGCCCTATGGGCACCCACCGCACCAAAACCTGGTTCACACCCGGCGAGGTGGTCTGCAGGATTGGTGAGGACACCTACCGCATCAAGGTGGGTCACGGACAGTTCCGGGAGCGCCACGAGAGTCAACTCCGTGTGCGGGAACCCGACGTCCGTGGCCAACATGTGTCCCTGAGCTATGCCGCACATGAGGCCGATTCGGACGACGACTATGCTGAGCAGGACGACTATACCGTCGAGAAGATCCTGGCTGAGCGTCCGAAAGCCTCGGCACCCGGAGGCCTGGAGTTCAAGGTTCGTTGGCGAGGCTATGGACCGTCCCACGACACCTGGGAACCCGTCTCCTCGTTCGTGCCACGGGTCAATACTCCCTTCATGGAGTACATCCGCAAGCACAAGACCAAGATCCATGTCTCGGACTTGGGAGCACTCACCCGGGCGATTGCAGCCAGGGGTGCCTGATCAGCGCCCTGAGCTCTCCCCTGATGCAGTTTGGGCGCTTGTGTGGTCGACGGATCGTCCCTCACTTGCTTGCTCTTTTACATCTTTCGATGACCTGCCATCAGAGTGGCCATATACCCGCCCCTGCTGAGTCCAGATGAGGATGGCCCCTCTCTTTCAATTCTATTCGTCACTACCCACCTGCTGAATCCTTGGCAAACCAGGTAGGGCGACTGACCGTAACATTTTCTGAGCTCTTGGGGCCTTGAAGCCCATACGACGTTGCGCAACGGATGACGCTGTCATCGGCATTGCGATTTTTTGGTGTGTGGTCTGGTTCCATGGCACTTGCGGAATCCAGACCAGTCGACGTGTGTTTCGAGACTATATATGGCCTGAACTCAGGCGTTTTCCTGTCCACCCTCCTGCATATGCCTTATCCTAACCGGGGCGTGGTTTGGCGCTCTGTCCAGAGTGTGTTTACAGGCCTCCTTACCCCGCTTGTTTTGCTTTTCCGCCCCTCCAGGATATGTGCTTCTGTATGTCAGCCCATTACTGAACTGTGGACTGTTTTTCCCCCTCGACGGGATGCGAATCGACTACGAAGGCGCCCTGAGTCGCCGTATACATGCTTTTACATGAGGTCCAGCCTGGACCAGTACCTAAGTACAGATTCTTCTGTTTGAGTGCCCGTGATACCGTGTGCCCTATTCGCTGTGATGTGGAGATCTTGATGGCGCCAGGCGGGAAGCCCAGTTGCCTGACTACACTCCCAGTGGTCCGCCACTGTCAGTCCCAGTGTGAGCCTACCGACTCGCAGACGCACTTGCAGTCGGACGGCGGCCTCCGGTGCTCCTGACCTCGGTCAGTCTGCCTGGGAAACTGCTGGTTTGAGGAGTCGACGGCTCCGCCCACACTGCATGAGGACTCCCTCATGTATGGCCTTCGTGGTAATAGGGCGAGGGAAAAGACGGCCTTGATGCCCGATCCCTTAAGGAGGAGCTCGTTCGGCTGTACCACTCTGGACTCGCGTCGTATGGATATGGACATGGTGCGCCCGAGGAAGGACCCGTGGAGACTCTCCCCCAGCCGGCGGGCCTTGGGAAGCTTGGGGTAGCCTGATGGATCTTTGTGGTCGCTTTCGACCTGTGGGACCACCTCGGTCGTCGTGTGACGCCTATGTTGGCCGTGTATGCCACTGCCACTGTGGTGGTGACCGTCGCAGCCGGCACCCGGTGCGCCTGGTATGGGTTAACGGGTCCTTTGGATGCCGAACAATCGCCGCCAGGACCCGGGACTTGATACTTGATACTACACTTGCAGTTACTAACAGCTACAGCACCGTACCTGTCTTACTGTGGGATTTGGGCAGCCTAACCTGCGAATCAGCCTGAAGTGAGGATGTGACACCCCCCCCTTCAGGGAATGGTCCTGGGTACCCGCTGCCATGCGTGGGTGTTATCGGGCCCCCCCCAGGGTTTGCTCTAAGGAGGGGGGTGAAGCGGTACCCAGAACCCCATGGCTAGGTTACGGCATACAACCGGTCTCCGGTCCACTAACCCCATGTACGGAAGGGAAGACGCCCGTTGACGGCCGGTGCGAGCCCGGCGGGAGCGTGTTCCGTGCCGTAAAGCCCCGCATCGGCAACCGATGCACCGCCAGCGGAGATTTATATATCAGAACATCAGGAATCAACAGGGTTTTATTTTCATATTGTTTCCGTCAATTTTTACGCTTCCGTTCTGATATTCACTGTTTTGACAGCTGGCGGTTAGCTCGCGACTTTAGCGTAACCGCCAGTTTAACTGTCATATACAGATATTTTAGCGCAAATCGTGACGAAGACTCTAAAGTCTTCAGGTGGTTTGGCGCTCTGTCCAGAGTGTGTTTACACGCCTCTTTACCCCGCTTGTTTTGCTTTTCCGCCCCTCCAGGATATGTGCTTCTGTATGTCAGCCCATTACTGAAGTGTGGACTCTTTTTCCCCCCCGACGGGATGCGAATCGACTACGAAGGCGCCCTGAGTCGCCCTATACATGCTTTTACATGAGGTCCAGCCTGGACCAGTACCTAAGTACAGATTCTTCTGTTTGAGTGCCCGTGATACCGTGTGCCCTATTCGCTGTGATGTGGAGATCCTGATGGCGCCAGGCGGGAAGCCCAGTTGCCTGACTACACTCCCAGTGGTCCGCCACTGTCAGTCCCAGTGTGAGCCTACCGACTCGCAGATGCACTTGCAGTCGGATGGCGGCCTCCGGTGCTCCTGACCTCGGTCAGTCTGCCTGGGAAACTGGTGGTTTGAGGAGTCGATGCCTCTGCCCACACTGCATGAGGACTCCCTCATGTATGGCCTTCGTGGTAATAGGGCGAGGGAAAAGACGGCCTTGATGCCCGATCCCTTAAGGAGGAGCTCGTTCGGCTGTACCACTCTGGACTCGCGTCGTATGGATATGGACATGGTGCGCCCGGGGAAGGACCCGTGGAGACTCTCCCCCAGCCGGCGGGCCTTGGGAAGCTTGGGGTAGCCTGATGGATCTTTGTGGTCGCTTTCGACCTGTGGGACCACCTCGGTCGTCGTGTGACGCCTATGTTGGCCGTGTATGCCACTGCCACTGTGGTGGTGACCGTCGCAGCCGGCACCCGGTGCGCCTGGTATGGGTTAACGGGTCCTTTGGATGCCGAACAATCGCCGCCAGGACCCGGGACTTGATACTTGATACTACACTTGCAGTTACTAACAGCTACAGCACCGTACCTGTCTTACTGTGGGATTTGGGCAGTCTAACCTGCGAATCAGCCTGAAGTGAGGATGTGACACCCCCCCCTTCAGGGAATGGTCCTGGGTACCCGCTGCCATGCGTGGGTGTTGTCGAGCCCCCCCCAGGGTTTGCTCTAAGGAGGGGGGTGAAGCGGTACCCAGAACCCCATGGCTAGGTTACGGCATACAACCGGTCTCCGGTCCACTAACCCCATGTACGGAAGGGAAGACGCCCGTTGACGCCCGGTGCGAGCCCGGCGGGAGCGTGTTCCGTGCCGTAAAGCCCCGCATCGGCAACCGATGCACCGCCAGCGGAGATTTATATATCAGAACATCAGGAATCAACAGGGTTTTATTTTCATATTGTTTCCGTCAATTTTTACGCTTCCGTTCTGATATTCACTGTTTTGACAGCTGGCGGTTAGCTCGCGACTTTAGCGTAACCGCCAGCTTAACTGTCATATACAGATATTTTAGCGCAAATCGTGACGAAGACTCTAAAGTCTTCAGGAATTGCATTGATGCATCCGCAATTTTCACATCTTACACTCGCAACCTTAATCCGAATTTTTCAGGATGTCGAAATCGGATTTTCGACTTCGACATCCCCGCACTTGATTTGACCTCTTTCGAGTGGACCTACGTGCTTCCCTATGCACGAATCAACTTTCCTTTTGTCTTGCCCTCCATTTGTCTTAGAGATATGGGCAAAACAAAGTTGATTCATGAGGCCACCTGTGAGGGTCATATCTCGTGCCGCTTGCGAGGAATGACAATAAGGAAACGTGGGATGTATTCACAATACTCCTGACGTAATTTAGGAAGCTTTATATGCCTTGCGTCTCCACACGTGCGCGCTAGCGTAATGGATCATGGTCAAGAGGGTAGAGTTTGCGTTATAACTCTTTGGCCATGATATTGCGTGCGTTAAGATAACTTTCGAGTGTAGCGCGCGAGTGTTGGTGTTGCAGAGGAACTCTCCTTGAGTTCCTATGAGCGATTGACACAACGTTATGCCCTTGGAGGGGCATGACATATCGTGGGGGGAGCTACCTTTTTGGGCAATATGGAGTATGTGCCTTGTGGTGTGTTGCGTGCCCATTTGGCGGGTCCATCGCTCCAAGCCAAACCCGCCAATGGACCTCATATTGCGCAAGCCCCTTCTCCATACTCCCCACGATCAATTGCAAGCCTAACCTTCGTGGAGGGAAGCTTGTGTGGCGATCCCAAAGCGATGCGTTGGGACCAAGGTGTGTATTTTGCAATTTTCCATATTTTCATGTGCCCACTTGGGAAGTAGCGCTCGTAACCTTTCAAAGCGCCCCAAGTGGAGCACATATGTGGAATCGAAGGTCATTGGTGTCAAGTCATTGTGTTTAGAAGGATTGGTTGATTGCACGATCCAAGCCGAAGATATTATGATATAATTATGCACCTTTCAAGGCACTTTTGTGTGTCTTTGTGCCAATTTTGCCGTTTTTGGCCCGTCATGATGTCAAGTGGCGACCGTGTATCTCAACGTGGAGCTCAATTGGCATCATGACCTAAGTATGTTATGAGGGTACATACTTCGGTGCCCAACATATCTTGAAACCCGGCGAATAACTCCTCTTGGGCTTGGCATACCGTGGCCGCCATGTTGGCAATTTGGGACTATCCCAAATCATGGGCTCACTTGGCGACCCTGCCGTTCCCAAAACCGGAGGAGTTGGGCGACGCCCAAAAGATATGTTGGACACATATGACTTGATACCAGTCCTATGGCACACTCCGGTCCAAGTCGGGCATGTGCCTCATTTGCCCCAACCATGAGTGTGCGCATTTTTGGCCATTTTGAGCAATTTTTCACTTTTTCTGCCCGCCGTGCACTATGTTCAGCCCAGCCGTGCACGCCGGACGCATGGCCCAATGGACCATATATGACATGGGTGTTATGCATATTGGTCCCCATGGTTCACATACCACGTGGGCGAAGCGGAGCAACGTTCGCTAAGGTGCTAGCCCAAAGTGAGTGTGGGCAATTTTGCCATTTTGGCATTTGTGGACCCAATCGGGATCGTCACCGTCCCAAGTGGCATGAAGATCTTTGAGAGCCAAGTGCATGGGAGTCTCAGTCGGACTCCCGGTGGATGGTGTATGGAATGGCAAATCCGATCTCCAAGCCGGCGTGGAGATATACTATTGGGAGCACCCCGAATTTTGGCTCATTTCGAGCAGCCAAAGTGACCCCCTTTTGGGACCCCAATTTCAACCCCGCGTGTGGTCAATTGGCGGCCCCACATCTCTTTGCCCACAGGGAGCCCGGATCCAACTCCAAGTTGTGCACTCAGATAAAAGTCCTGGGTCCTGTCTCCTACCCTGTGAGCCATTGGCATTGCCCTGGCCGGGCGAGCCACGCATGAGAATGATGCCAATTTTGGTGATTTTGGCATCATGACCCCACTTGACGAACCCGTGGTGCCCTGATGCCGGGGCCTCAGAGGGAACCAGGTTGGATGAGGGCTCCAGGGAGCTCGTACGCGAAGGGCATAGGGTCAGTTGCCTTGTCCCTACCTCTGGCGGGTCCGGACGAGGGGTCAAATTTGGAGATTTTTGAGCTAATATCAGTTCCGGCTGAAACAGCCCATTTTCAGCTACCAACTCCTAGGGGATGATGGCGGAGCCATATCTCTGGCTCAGAGGGGAGTTGGAACCTGCAGTTAAGGGAGCATAGGGAGCCACTGTGGGTTGGCCCTGGAGCTCCTTGGTTCCCAGGAACTCGCCTGTGGCTGGGCGGGACATCCCCCCCTATTGGCAGGGTTTCAGGGTCCGGACTGAGCAGGGCATGGGTTGTGTTTGAGCCCCCGCCCCCACCAGCCACTGGGACGGTCGGACCTGGGATTGGGATACGAGTTAGGACTGAGTGTCTATTGTCCTCTGATGCCCTTACCCCAGTCCAGTCTTAACCCCATGTGTACATTACCTGATGTGTTGTTGTACATACTTTTGTTCCCTTGTTTCAGAGTGGCAAGGATCCTAATACGCTTTGTCACATGACATGAGTGCATTGATGCCCCTGTGAGCGTAGTGCTTTGCCTGCCTGCTCACTTGCGCGTGTCCACCGCGGCGTCCCGTGGCCAGGCCCCCCCACGGGAACGCGTCAATGCCCATGGACCCGCCATGCCAATGCCCCCCCCCCGTCTCAAAAGAAGAAACATGGCCCCCCTGGCTACCCCCTCTCAAAGGAAGAAACACCCCCCCCCCCCGAGATTTTTTCACCAAATCGCACACAAATTGCCCTTTTTTGCCTAGTTTCCTGAGTGTGCAATGGCATGTGATGGGCACCATCCTTGGTGTCATGTGTTTGGTTTTCAATGTAGATTTTCATTTCTCAAAATGTTCCAAGTCCCCTATGGAGCAGACTGAGATTGTCTGGTAGGTCATGCCTGCATTTTGTAAAGCCGAGTACTTGGCCATGTTGGCCAGAGCCCATGTGCACAATTGCATGTTTCCAGGGAACCAAGGTCTCGGGTTTGAGGAAGGGACTACATCCAGCCAGGTTGTTTCTGCTCATTCCTTCTGGAGTGCATTATGCCACCCAGCTGCCCCCGCTTTGCTGCAGCATTTGACAGCCATAGTGATCAACTTCTGGGAGCTTTGCAACGCAGATTGTGTGTGGTCAGTACATGGAAGAAGAATGACAGTGATCCCCACTGTTTGCCTGTCCACACAATCAGTGTGTCGTGGTTGCTGAGTGGGGACCTCTTTTCAGACGCAGAGTGATCCAGCCAGGTTTTTTCTGCTCATCTCTTCTTCACTGCAAAGTGCCACCCACCTTCGTGTACATTGCTGCAGTGTCCAACAGCCATAGTCATCAACTCCTGGGACATTTGCATCCCAACACATCCGTTCGTGCATTGTATGCTCACTTTCTGGAGCTTTGGCAGTCTGCCCAGTCAGTCCTCAGTTCCAGATTCCTTGCTCAGATTTTGTTTACAGGGAGGTTTTTTCACAGTTTTTTTTTGCGCATTTCTTCTGCAGTGCATTGCGCCACCCACGTGCCCGTGCTGCAGTGTCTGCCAGCCATAGTGATCAACTCCTGAGAACCCTGCATCCAACACATCCGTTCCTGCATTATATGCTCATTTTTTGCAGCCTTTGTTGTCTGCCCAGTCAGTCCCAACGTTCAGATTGCCTGCTCAAACTTTGTTTAGAGGCATTATTCGGCGCACAAAGCCGAGTGGCATTGGCTCGTAGAGCTTGTTTTCAACCACTACTCAGTGGGTGGACAATTTTGCCCATAATTTCATGCTCAAGTTTTGCTCGTTTCAAATATCTTGAGGTGCACACAGGGAGGGATGCTGCTTCTGTATTTGTTTGGCATTTCCAAAAATCCACGGCATTTTAGCCCTTCTCCACAAGGAAGGCGTCTTGTGCATCAGTTGCACAGTGGCATGTCCCGACGCCATCAAGTGGTTTACATCATCTTCACGTAATGTACTGTTTACTGCAAAAGCACGTTCTGCAAGTGCTCAGCCATCTGCTCCGGTCTTGTTGGCATTCTTTACCGTTCTTTGCTTTGTGCCTTGTTTTGCAGGGTTCGCCTCAGGAATGTGGATGATTCGTCCGGTGGGTGCCCTTGGGAACTGCATTTCTGCCTCCCCTCCCCACCCCTGGCTTTGTGTTCTCTTAGTTTTACCAAAATCTCACTTTTTACCTGGCGATCTAAAAAAAAAGCTTCTGCTTTTTTGACGTTTTTAAACATGCGAATGACTTTCTTTTTAGATTTTTGGGTTTTGTTGGAATCTTATTTTGTAGTAGGGAATCTTTTTTTTTCGATGCGAAATCTTTTTTTTTTAGATGTTTTTGCTCATTTGTTAGCTGTTTTAGCTCGTTTTTCAGCTGGTTTGACTGAAATTTTAGCACTTTTGTCAAATTTTAGCGCATCTAACAAAAAAGATTTCGCATCTAAAAAAAAAGATTACCCCATGGTGAAAAAATCTCGGGGGGCGGGGATGTTTCTTCCTTCGAGAGGGGGTAGCTAGGGGGGCCATGTTTCTTCTTTTGAGACGGGCGGGGGGGCATTGGCATGAGGGGTCCATTGGCATTGGGGGGGGGGGAGACTTTGTCGTCCTGCACACCTGAATAGCTGTCCTACATCCACCAGAACCATCAAAAACCCATTACCCTGGAAAAAGAAGGTGATGTGGAAAATTCGACCGTGGAACCAGGGGGCGGTTCTTGCGCAAGGTGGTTCCTAGGCATGGGAGGGGGGGGGGGGTACCTAGTAAAATATTTGTTTTGAAAAAATGTTTACTAGGTTTTACTACAGAGCCGCTTGGCAGGCGCAAGCAGATTTTTGGGAACCTTTTCCCTTCGGGAATGTCCCTTGTAAAATACAACTTGTTCCAAAATATGCGTCCAACGACCTGTGCCAAAACAGGTTCCCCCGCAGAGCGGATGAACATCACGTTTGTCCAAGGGAGAAACATGGCTGTGCTGTCAAGTTCCATTCAGCGAAAGGGAGCAAAATGTCCTGCCATGAGTAAAAAGGATACAAGTGGCAGTACCCCACAACACAGTCACCGACACAACAACACAATGAGTCGTAACGAAAAATTTTGGGTTGACCAAGTGACGGTCCCCCAGCCCCCCCCGGGGAACGACAAGGGGTGAGGAACGACAAGGGGGGGGGGGGGCGGAAGGAAAGGGGGGCAGGGGGGTAGGAGTCTCCATGATGGAGTGCTACAACACCCCCATCTGCGTGTCACACCTCCCACTCCCCCGCCCAGCAAAAAACAACGCAAAGAAACAGCGCGCCGACTGCGCAAACAGCAACGGGCGGCGGAGCTGGAAGAAATTTTTGACACCCTCTCCGCGGACGGATACACCCTGGTTTTCACGGATGGCTCATCCGCCGAAACGGAGAGTGTGGGCCGGGTAGCAGGATATGGCATCTACGCGCACCCTGACATCAGCATCTCTGCATATGTCCCGGTACACTTCCGGCAGACAAACAACACGGCAGAACTCCTGGCCGTGGTTCGGGCATTGCAAATCCTCTCTTTTGGTAAAGTCGCTATTTGCACAGACAGTGAGTACGTCTTCCTGGGAGCCACTGGCGCGTCGCGCCGGTGGAAACTCAGGGGATGGACGGGAAGCAGTGGTCCGGTTTCTAACGTTCCCCTCTCGGAAATTCTTCTGGACACCCTCAGTGCACACACAGGCTCCATCAAGTTTATTAAAGTCCCATGTGGACATTCTAGGGAACAACGAAGCTGATAGATTGGCTGAACAGGGAAGGCTCTCCCATCCCAGATGCCCTGTACTTAAGACCCCGTCGCGGGACTTCATCATGCCCACGTACACCCCTCCGACCAAGCGACAGCGCAGGACCACTGTCGCCGAGCTGGATTCGATTGTGCAAGTTTTGAATTTTTCCCGCTACAAAGACAGTATGGGAGGCAGTGTGGTATAGTGGTTAACATCGTCGGATGTTGTCGCGTAGATCGCCGGTTCGAACCCGGCCTGTAGCAGTGCTTCCCCCCACCGGCCCCGCCCGACAGGGGACTGGGGCCCCTCCCGTTTCTTTCTATTTTTTCACATTGGCCTGGTCTATTTTCTTAATGCGCTGTTTTAGTTACATAGACCATCATCAACTAGCAAAAATGTGCCCGGGCACCTGCAGCAGTGCGCCCCGCCCCCGCCCACGCCCGATGGGAGGCTGCCACCCCACCCGTTGCTTGCCTTTGCCCGAGCCGCCGCTCCGCTTGATCCAGTTCTGGCTGCTCGGGCAGTGGGGTTCGAACCTGGGACCAGCGCCGCTGGAATCCAAGGTGCTTCCACTGAAGCACGGGGCACCTCACCAGAAATATGATCCCATAAGCACACAGCCACATGGCACACATGCATCTGCAATGCATTCTGATTTCTGAGTCTTAATGTATGTTACTCCCTTCACTCTTTGAAACTAAACAGCAACAGACAGGGTAAGGCCGAACGAGTGCCATGCTTTGCAGCCCAGTCAGCTCGCATGTGACACAGTGAATGCAGTCCACATTTATGGACGACTGCTTTATGTTGATCCAGGTTGTTCGCTAGAGTCGGCAGCAAAGGACAAGCACACAAGTGACCCACGGAGCTAACCGCAACGCCTCGCTGTATTTTACATAGTGGAGCACCCCAACCAAGAAGGGGACACGTGCATTGATTGCATTTCGCAGTACTGCTGGACTAATGGCTGGAATTGTCTATGGCGGGGACATTCAGTGTATCAGAACCGACCATTGATCCCCCCCAGAGAGTTCATCGTAGAGGATCACAGGTAATGTCTGAATGTTGTAAAGTAGGGTACTCAGCCACCGTGGCCAGAGCCCATGTGCACAATTTCATCTGCTCAGAGAACAAGGGTTTCCCTTCGCTGGGGGACCTATGCAGAGAGGTCATTTGAACGTATCATAGGTAATGCTTGGATTTTGTGAAGTAGGGCAGCCAACCATGTTGGCCAGAGCCCAGGGGCACAATTTCAAGTCTCAGCGGAACCGACGTCTCAAGATCGAGGAAGGGACTACATGCTGGTAGCTGGAACAAATGTCTCAGTAGAGACTGTAGCGCTCCGATGAAAAGATGCAGGTCATGATCAGAAATAGGGATGCTCAATGGACATGTAGCCCATAGTTTCAAGGTGGCAATCCAAATAGAAACAAAGCGGGACCAGGTAGCTGAATATTGTCGTTGGTATTTTTTCTTTTGGCGGACCTGCCAATTGGCATATACCGCGGCCCAGGCCAGGAAGCCTGTCGGGCACTGAAAGGAAAACTGTAGGAAGGAGGAAAGCAGGGCGGTTGGACGTTCCTCTACAGTGGCCGTGGGAAAGCATTTGGCAATAGTGTCAAAAGCGACTTTGAGCAAGGAGCACTCCGTGCGTGCGTGGTCGATTGTCTCTAGCTCACCGTCAATTGGGCACCACGGGTCATCCGGTTTCCAATCTTTTTGCCGCTCCCCCACAGGGAGGCGGAGCCATAGCACCTGTCTGATGAAGTCTTTGTGGTGTGCGGGAATGTTGAAAAGGTGAAAGGCCTTCCATACCCCAGGTGGTTGCCTTGGTGCCAGGGAGGTAGTGGAACAGAGGAACAAAGCCATGGATTTTGTGGTCCATCGAGACCACACATCCGCTCCCGGAACCGGGTGGAGGTGTGGGCTCGTGGGTGCCTGGCCGAGATTTGAGGAGTGACAATGAAACACTCCCTGTTGATAAATGCTGGCCCAAGTGGGTGCGATCTGCGAAATATGTGTGCTGTTGTTGATTAAATCTCCCACCGTAATGACCCCCTGCCGGATAAGCTGGGGGCAAAAGTAGGTGAGGGATGCTGGCTTGGAAAACAGTCTGTTGTGCCAGAGTGGGATGCCAGGACGATAGTGCTTCAGGTCGGTTGAAAGTCACTTTGGCAGTGACGAGTGAATATGCTCGTGCGCTCCAAGCCAGATAAGGCATTTTGTGCCAAGCCACATTGCTCCCAATTTGAAAAGTGTGGGGCGTGGACGGGGAGACATTTATGCCATACTCAGTGGCAAAACGCTCACAAGGCTCGGTGACACATTTAGGAATGGCCTCGGCCTTGTAGACACGACGAATAAAGATAGTGGACACTTGCCAAAGCAGGAAGGTGTCAGGGGGGGCCAGCTCAAGCCCCCCATGCTCTTTGCTGTGCGATAGGATGTCTAGTGTAATGCCCCAGTTGCTGAGCTTGAGGGCAACCCGATAAATTGTTTTGACCGCGGCGATGACATTGTCTGTAGGGTAGACAACACGAGACAGGTAGACCAAAAGTGGGAGAATCCAGCTTTGGAGGAGTTCCACCCCTTCAGCGAGTGAGAGGGACCACGACTGCATGGAAAACGCACGACCTGTGGCTTTTCTGAGTGCAGGTCCATAGGCCTCCTCCGCTGTGGTAGCCCCAAGGACAATGCCCAGTTACTTGTATTTGTCGACTACTCTGAGCCCTGTGCTCAGGAGCTGAACCCTGTGTGTGGGGTCCCAATGCCCCTTGAGCAGAATGTTGGACTTGTCCAGGTTTGTGTACAAACCTGTAACTGTTGAGAATTCCTGAACCCTGCTCCAGACCAAGAGGAACACCCTCGCCCCAGTGGTGGGGTCGCATTCAATGATGATGATTAAGTCGTCTGCGCAGAGCAGAACTTGCACATGTTCTGACAAATCCATAAGTTTGTGGATGATGGGGGAAATGAGCATGGCAAATATAGACGGCGAAAAGGGGCACCCCTGTCGCACACCCGAACGGGGGAGAATTTTGTGGTCTGTGTAAATGTGATCACGGACAAGGACACAGATTGGCGCTGTAAACAGCAGTAAACATAGGGAAATTAGGCTGTCTGGCAATTGCATAAGATTAAGGAACCTGCGGGTATACTCATGAGAAACAGAATCAAAGGCCTTTTTGAAATCGATGGGGCAAAACAGGGCATCCCCCGGGGAGTTCCAGGAGCCAAAAGTATGCCACAGATTCGTGAAAATGGACCGTCCCCTGATAAAACCTTGTTGCTGGATAGGGGTGAGGGCATCAATGTAATCTCTGAGTTGCAGGGCAAGAATTGCTGCCACCCATTTGTGTGAAGTGTTTTGCAGCACCAAAGGCCGTAGATTGTGTACTGAAGCGGTCCCAAGTCCTTTCGGAATGGGATTAAGGAGTGCCAAGGACCAGTCATCGTTGAGTGTGTTAGAGTCCAGAATGCCCCTGTAAATGTCAAGCATAAGAGGGCAAAAGAAATCCGAAAGGGCCTTGTAGATGGAAACCTGTACTCCATCAATTCCGGGTGCCGAGGTGCCGTTCAAGGACTCCAGGGCGGCGTGCACTAGGTCCAGTGACAGCGGTTGTATCAGCATTTTTGCCATCAATGCTGTGTTTTTGCCAGGGAAAAATGTTTTGAGATAAGGCTTCACCTTTATTTGTGATTTTCCGGAAGGATTCATTGTTTGATGCCAATAGGAGACAATTTCAGAGACCATGGACTCAGGGTCGGGCAGAAACTGGCTGGACTCATTGCGCAAAGAGTATAGTTTTCGTTTGAATTGTAGTTGTTTGGTGAGTCGCCAGATTTCTTGGCGGTGGCGCCATGGTTGCAAATGATGTGGGTCGTGTAGGCTAGTTTTTAGCTTATCCAGAACCTGCTGCCCTGAACGGTCGGTGTCTGACCGTTCGGCCAGGGCTGTAAAAATTTCATAAGCCGCTTTGGCGGATGAGGGGGTGTACCCATGATCCTTGAGGTAGCGCCACGCCTCTTCCCAGAGGTGATGTGTAGAAGAGACCATCAAGAGTGATTGCAGTTCCGTGATGCCTGTGGCTCTGTTGGCCTTCTGATAGGAGAAAGCTGCAGTTTTGATACATTCCAAACCGTCCGCCCACTTGGAGTAACCTTCAGTGTTGATGGAGTGCAGTTCAGCCTGTAGTTGTTGGAGGGTGTCCTCCGAGGATAAGAAAGTTGTAGGGATTCTGAGTCGCTTCCCTTGCTTGGTAGGTGTAACGGCAGCAGTGACAGCACTCAGATTATACATCAATGTGATCAGAATTTCAATGATTCTCAGATGTACATTAGTGCAGTAAATTTTCCGCTTGTTTTCATGTTTTCCGTTCGCCGCCAGATGTCGCCTGTGAGCGCGCGTCGAGTCGCATTTGTCTTTCGTGATTTCCCAATCAGAATTATTTAAATTATTTCGAATGATTTCACGTTGTGTCATTATGTGCGATGAATGCGCATTGAGATTCTATGTCTGCTCCATTTTTGTAGACCGGGTTTTCGTACTCTTCATATTCCACCATGGAGTTCAAAGGACTTACAAGTGCTTCGTATATGTCGCTCCCAGAGGCTGGATATGGGTCTGAAGAGGTTTATGTGGGTTCGGAGATATCAGGGGCAGTGTCGGGCGTTACGACCCCTGGGGCATCAAGGCTACAGGCTTCGCAGTTACAACAAAGATCAACCACTATGCAGCGGTTACATGGTAGCAGAGGCAATCATGACTCTGCTTCTGGAATCTCCACGGACACTCTGAGATCATCGGACTTTAGCAGGGCTATCACTCGTAGAGAGTCACTGCGTGTTCCCCCTGAGGTTACCTTCGTGGCATCTCCCCAGCAAACCGAGGATCATCCTTCAGAGTGCCCTTACTGTGGCCATAGACATTGGCCTGGAGTTCATACTTGTGCTGATTGTTGTGTGAACGCCCCACTCAACCTTAAACCCGGTCGAGAATCTCCCTCCTCGAGTGAATCTGGTTCCTCCTCTCACGCTTTGCCTGATCTGGAAGACAGCAGCAGCGAAGGAGAGCAGTCTGATACTGGAATTAGTGGTGATCACTGGGAAAACCACTTCCAGCAGATCTGGAATGAGGAATTCCTGCACCGTCAGAATTGGCTGTTGGCGGAGGCGGGCTATCGTGGCCGCCTGATGAACTGGTTCCGGGCGTCGTGCCAGTTCATCAGGGACAGCGGCCGGTTGCGATTTGACGCCAAATTGCAGGAACAAGAGGACCGGGAAGAGCTGATGGACCAGTTCGACCACCAGGCCGCCGTGATGGTGCAGATGGCCATCATCGCCGAGGAGAGACGCCAGAATGTGCGTCAGCACGCTGGTCCGTCGGGCGCCTGGGGTCCGAACGACGGAGAGGTCGACGAGATGAGGTGTGATTCGACACATTCTCACCTCTCCAGGGAGCAACTGTCCAAACTCCCCAGCTCTGCCTCCAGTGTTGACACCTGGGTCGACGAGGTAAGAAGCAAGGGAAAAGGGACAAGATGCCCGTCCTGTGGTGAATGCGCCAAGGACTGCTCCTGTCGACGCCAGATTTCGTCGATGCAAGACAGGGTGAAGGAGCTGAAGAAGGCCGCCAAGGAGAAAAGGAGGGATGATGACAGCAAGTGGAAGGAGATGGAGCAGAAGCTGGAGAAGCTTACAGATCTGGTACAAAATCTGAGCACTACTGGGCTCACTGGACCAGCGCCTACAATGGCAAGCCACCCAGCACCTACCTCCTCAGCTGCACCTGCATCCACCCCTTACGGCGTTCCACATTCTCCAGCACCCCCAGCTTTTACTGGCCACCATCCAGCTTTTACTGGAATTTCTGGTATCCCCCCTACTGGATTTGGAAGTCCTATTGGGTTCAATCTGGGTACCGAAGGAGGAGAATCTTCGTCGGAGAGGTCTGTACTGTCTGTTGGTACTGTCGGAGACATTGATGGAGAAGCAAGGACCACCGTGAAGGAGAGATCAATGGCCTTGAAGAAGAAGGACCGGCAGCAGAAAGAAAACGAGGCAAAAATCAAAGAAAAGCAGAAGAAATTGAAGGAGATGAGGCTGCATCAAGCACAACCAACGCCGTTCCTGCAGCCTACTGTGGACCAGGTGTTGCTGGCGGCCGCAATTGCGCAAGCACAGGCAATGGGAGGCGCCGCAGTCAATCCAGTTTTCGTCAATCCGGTTGGCACAGCCACAAATTTCAACCTGAACCACCTGCTGAACCCTTTGCACATGAGGCTTCGAGGGTCAGTAATGAAGCAGCCGAAGTTCTCAGGACACCCAAATTACTGGGCGTCCTTCGAGAGGCAGTTCATGGTGTGGCTGCAGATGGAGAAACTGGACAAGGAACTCTGGATCCTTGGGTTGATGGACTGTTTGACTGGCAAACTCAGGGAAAGTACATATAATCTTTATGTGGAAAGGCAGAATCAAGAAGATCCCCTGACCTATGAAGAGCTGTATCGAAGTCTCAAGAAGAAAGGCTCTCGACTTCCTGAAGATCATTACAGGAACCGTCTGGAGAACTTCAGGGCGATCAAGAAATTGTTTCTGGAAGAAATTCAAATTGCAAGGCAAGATTGGGAGTTTTCCCGTGCAAGAGGCGGAGAACTCGGGAGAAGGACTTTCTGAAGGCGAAATGAAGAAGATCCTCCTGAGCAAGCTCACGCCGGAGACCAAGCAGAAGATCAGGGACTCTCAGGCGGACCAAAAAGTCCTGGGCAACTGGGTTGAAGTCCGAGGATTGCCGGAAACTATTGGAAAAATGGCAGTTCGTGAGTTGCTACACTCTATCAGTGCCACTGGACTGAAAGACATCACTATTCGTGAGGGCAGATGGAGAGTTGGTTTCCACGATTCTGAACAGTCGGAGTTTTTCTGCAGCATGGTGGATGGAAAAATGAAGTATAAGGGAACAGTTTTGAGGGTACGACCGTGGATCTTCTCGTATGGAGTCGAGCAGATCTGGGACCAACTTGAAAAGTATGCAAACTTAGAACGCCAGAAGTCCCAGGATGCACATGGCTTCGGAGTCAAGGTCAACGCCGTTGGTGAGAAGGGATGCTCTGTGTGCATTGCCCTTGGAAAAGAAGGTCGAGCGGCGACTCACACGACCGCAGATCACAGGTGGACGCCCTCAGATCTCAAGACAATTCAGTCCAAAATGGATGGAAAGGGAAATTCTCCCAAAAATCCCCAGCAGGATGGAGCACGAGATGCTGACCAGCATGGAAGGGGAAAGGGTAAAGGGCAGTCCAAAGGAAAGAACAGAGACTGGACACGAAAAGATTACTCGCAGCAAGGCGGAGATCCAAGTGGCTCAAGATGGACCGATGCTGGTGGAAAATCAGGTGGAAAATCTGGTGAAAAAGGTGGCAAAGGCCAAGGAAAGTCCGGGAATCAAGATGATTCCAAGGTGAATGGCAACCCCCTGTACGCGGAGAAGCCAGCGAACAAGACCTTCGGCAACAACAAGGATACTGGAGGTCGAGGCAAGGGCAGATCCAACGAATCCAACCCCAATTCCAACACCTCCAACAACAAAGGCCAAGGAGGTAAGAAAGGTGGTGGTGGAAAATCATTTGGTGGTCGTGGACGTGGAAAAGGAGTCAATGCCGTCGAAGCAGGAGAAGAATGGGCTGACGAAGGACAAGTAAAGGACGTACAGCCGAACGAAGAAGAAGAATGGCAATAGTGAGGCTGGGGTTGAGTGGCAGGAAACAAAGCCCATCAGGGTAGTTGAGGCGGTGGATGGACGCTGCTGGGATCGGCTGGCGCGCTCCTCCGGCCTCCTGTACCCTGCCTGGGCCCTCAGCGCTGTCCGGCGAGGCAAGCAGCGCCAGTTTGTCTGCTGGATCCAGGTCAGGACAACAGATGGTAAGGTTAAACGTGCCAAATGTCTGATTGACAATGGTTCAGAGGTCAATCTGGTAAGAAAAGGCTTTCTGCAGGAGGATGAGGCGAAGATGTCCTCGACCCCTGTCCAGCTGGAGGGAGTCAGCGGACATCGCCTTGACGGTGGCGACAGAGAAGCAGAATTGGCGGTCAGATTGGTGAAACAATCTGTGTGGAGCGTGGAAGAGACCGTCACGGAGGAGTGGTTTGCTGGAAAATTCTATGAAGCCAGCATAAAGTATGATTTATTCTTGGGTCAACCCTGGCTTCACGCTCACCGTGTGTCGCCCATGGGACACAGGACATGCTTCCTCCAAGATCCGTCGACCAGCGACCCGTCTGACCTGTATTATCTGCACCCATATACCAAGAGTATCCACCAATTCAAGGAGCGAAATAAGCTGCATATTCAGCAAGATGGGCAGGAATGGACAGGGAATCAAGAAGAATTCGACGAAGGAAAGGTGGAATCACTGACCTGCAAGAAGTGGAAGTCAGTTTGCTATCGTGTAGTCGACAAATGGCGGGACATTCTGGTGGATTACTTCGAAAGGAACCACGATTTTCGTCCTCAAGTTGATGCCTTTGCAAACAAGAAGAATAAAAGATTTCCGAAGTTCTACGACGATGCCTGGAGTGAGGACTGGTCTGAACCTCTCTGGATCAATCCGCCCTTCGACGTTTTCTCTCGTGTGGTGCAGAAGCTGAAGCAATCCAGCGCAAAGGCGATTTTAATTGTCCCCAATTGGCCAAGACAAGAGGGGTTCAAGGACATTATGGACATTTCAATCGACATTGTCGAGCTACCTCACAAGGGAGTGAAGCTGTATTGCGAACACAATGGCAAGCCTTTGCCACAGCGTTCGTGGAGCACGTTGGCGTGCTTAGTTGACGGGAATCTGGGAGATTATTGGCAAGATGGCAGTGAAATGGGAACAGAAGAGGTCATATCAAATTCCTCAAGAATCGACGAAATTGAGGTGGATGAAGACGATCGAGAGCGGAATCCCGACGTATCGTCGCGGAAGGAGGGAAGGACAATCGGCGTCCCTCAAGAGAACGCCTCCATCCATTACAATTCGTCCCCATCAGACAAGAATCAAGCCAAAAATGTCAAGATTTTAAGCAAGAATGATGACAAATCTCCAAGAATCTCGCCTGAATTGACAGGAATGAAGCTGAATTCGTCCGACCATCCCTTCAAGACATTCGTGGACCCCTTTGATTGGTGGGATCCCACGGAGGAGCGAGCTCAGGTGAGCTTCATCCGCCAACAATGCGACGAAGAAGTTTGGAATGAAGTGGCCAAGAATATGAGACCACGACCAACAATTCGCAAATTGGTGGACATAATGTCGGTGATTAAATGTGGGAATCAGGTCGACGGAGACAAGATATCTGCAAGAAGGGACGCAGTGTTCGAAGATTATCAAGATGACGTGCTGAGTGGGAAGTTGTGGAAAAACCCCCCAATTCCATGTGAAAATGGGGAAGCCAAGATTGACATAATCGAGGGCTCAAAGGTGCACAAACAATGTCCATTCTATCTACACGGCACCAAAGCAGATGCCCTGCGAAAGATTATTGAGCGCAATCTCTATGAGTTCGGTTGGTTGGAGGGCTGCATGAGTTCTGAGTGGTGTTCAGCACCATTTACTGTGCCAAAACCCCCACCTGCTGACCAATCCAGCATAGATGCTTGGCGTCTAGTGGTGGATTACAGAGCTCTGAACGCCGCCACGGTACCAGACGCGCATCCTCTTCCTTTAATCGAGAAGGAGATCGCCGCGAGAGCCAAAGGTAAGCTCTTTACTGTGTTGGATTTGCGCCATGGCTTTCACCAAATGCCACTTCGAAAAGAGGATAGGCATTTGACGGCAATGTGCACGCCCTGTGGTACTGTCCAGTGGACTGTACTGCCGATGGGTCTGAAGAATGCGCCGTCGATGTTCCAGAAGATGATGGAGACTATTTTATTTCAGAAGCACAAGTCTCTGGATTTACAAGAATTCTGCAGCATCTACATTGACGACCTTCTGATTGCCACGCCGTTGGGAAAAAACTTTGATGAGTGCCTGAAGTTGCACGAAGAACAAGTTCGAAAAGTTCTCGAAGTCCTTCGACAAGAGAAGCTCGTGTGTGGACCCAAGAAGGGCAAAATGTTCCTCCAGAGTGTGGAATGTTGTGGCTCTGTCTTGGAAGATGGGACAAGAAGACCAGCCCCAGGAAAAATGGCTGCCCTGCAGCTCTGGGAGAGGCCTAAAACCATCACGCAGCTTCGTGCCTTTTTAGGCTGCTGCAATTATTACCACGAGTTCCTTCCTCTCTACGCCAAGTTCCCTGGTCCATTGACAGAGTTACTCAAGGTTGGCAAAACAGAAGGAAAGAAGGGATCTCAAGTCAAACTCAAGTGGACGCCAGAATGTGAAGAGGCCTTTACTGGTCTCAAGGAAGCACTGGCGAATGTGGTTACATTAAAGACTCCGTGGTTGGATGGAAGACCTTGTTATATTCGTACAGACGCCAGTCGTTACGCCATTGGTGCTACGATCGAACAAGTCGATGACGAAGGTCACCATCATCCTCTGGCTTTCTGGTCTCGCAAGCTTACAACAAGACAGCGAAATTGGAGTCCAAGGGAACAAGAAGCCTACGCAATCCTTTGTGCCTTACGGCGCTATGAAGGTTGGATCTTGGGCCATCGCGTTGAGGTACTGACTGACCACAAGTCACTGGAGAGCTGGAGGACAGAACATGTGGATACCCCTGGTGGACCAGCTGGGAGAAGAGCCCCCTGGCATGAAACTCTCAGCAGATTTGACCTCCATGTGACTTACATTCCGGGTCGCTACAATACAGTGGCGGACGCCCTGAGTCGCTGGGCCTACCCAGCCTCAGAAGCTTACTCTGAAGTGAGGTTTCATGGGACAGCAACGGATAAAGCTGAAGTGATCGAGTTTGATAAGGAAGAACAAGCACTGATCAAGAAACATTGTCTTCAATGTTCGATTAAGAATCGGATGAAGATGGATTTGGTCAGATGCAAGGAGATTACCAAGGCAGATCAGACTGCAGGAGTTAACTCTGACTCTGAGTCGTCGCTGCCACTCCTGAATGTGTTTCCTCTGACGAGATCCAAGTCGAAATCGACGCTCCCTCCACAACAAAAGGACAAGCAAACTTCCTTCCTCTATGTGGATTGGACGAAGATGTACAAGGAGGACAGGTTCTTTGGGTCTGTATACCACAAGCTGAAAGGGGACAAGCCTTACGACTCTGAAGAGACGTCTGATTTCAAAATCAAAGGCGACAAGTTATTTTGGCAAGGACGGATTTGTGTTCCTGACTGTCTGATTGACCAATATGTCAAACATTGGGATCGGAATGAGACAGCCCACACACATTCTCGTGTTCTGGAGCAGGAGCTACGACACAGAGTGTACACACGGGACCTCAAGGGTGCCTGTGAGCGAGTTGCCAAAGGATGCAAGCAATGTCAGGCGACCATCCCCAAGAATCAAAAGGCAGAAGGACTACTGAAGGAATTACCAATTCCTGAGAGGCTGTTCGACAAGGTGACGGCGGATGTCTTCGAGTTGGGACAAATCCAAGAGGAATGTCTCTACACGAGGAAGCCTATCGATGGGGTTTTGTTGATTCAAAACCGCCACAGTGGCTACATCCAGGTCCTCCCTTGCAGCACGAAGCATCTCACCTCTGAAATGGCTGCCAAGTGGACTGCAAGTCAGTGGATGAGTAACTGGGATGTACCCAGTGAAATTCTGACGGACAGTGGAAAAGAGTTCATTGGGACTTGGTGGGAGAACATGTGTGCTCTATTGGGAGTTCATCATCTTCGTGCCCGAGTCTACGACCATCGAGCTCTCCCTGCTGAACGCGCTGGAAGGATTCTTATCAACATTCTGAGCAAATTCCTGGCGACTGAAAAAGACTACAATTGGTTGGAGACAATTTACTGTGTCTTGAGAAGATACCATTGTACCAAGAATTACACTGGATTAAGTCCGAATGAGCTTGTTTTTGGTCGTGAGAAGATGGGTCCAGGACCAGTGATGTATCATCCAAGGCAGTGCTACGACGCCTCACAATGGTTTGAGAGAATCAGGGACTTCGAGTCTAAGTGGATCCAAGCCAAAGTGGAGAATCAAGCAGATTGATTGAATTTCAAAAATAAATCAAGAACGCAAGGAAAACCCTTCGAGAAAGGCCAGCAAGTTTGGCTTCGTAAGTCAGACGAGACCCTGAAGGACGACAACAAATTGTTACCTTTGTGGGATGGCCCATTCCAAGTCAAAGGTCAACTACGTGAGACTACATTCAACATTGAAATTGAGCCAGGCGGGCATCAAGAAGTACATAGAGACCGTTTGAAGGCCGAAGTACCCTGCCCCAAGGGAAGGTTCAAGCCTCTCTATTGGACTTCGAAGTACCTGAGCGACAGGAAGATGGTCACCAGCAGTTTCGAGTTGGAGATGATTCTTGATTACAAGAAAAATGCTCGGAACAAGTGGTACTTTCGGTCCAGAAGAGGACAAATGGGAGCCAGCTTCAAGTTTCATCCATGGGTATACGGACACTTTCATCAAGTTCCTGAAGAAGCACCCTGAGATTGACAAGGAGCTCTCGCTGATCAAGGATTGTGTCACCAAGGAAGACTTACAAGCACAAGAAGAAGCTCCAATTGTGGCATCATCCATTCCAGACAAGATCTGATCAGAATTTGAGTCGCCGAAACTTTCGAAAAGGTTTACGGTCGACATATACCCTTGGCATGGGGACACAACAGTCCTGACGCATCGTCTATGTGGTTCGACGAACAGATGATGGGACATTCTGGGGTCATCCTGGTCATTCCATCCATCATTCTCATCATGGTCATCATGTGAATCATGTGCTTCATTGTAGATGATTCCAATCCGAAGATCGGAAAGGCCATTATCCTCAACCACGACGACACTCTCGTGTTTTGCTGTCGACTGGACCCCTCTACTCGCCTTGGGAAGGACTCGTTCGAGTTCGTGCTCATTACAGAGATTCTGGCACATGACTGAGTCTGATTCATTTCATGTGTTTGACGGATCTGTTGAAAATGTGATTTCCATCAGCTCTTACATTGAGACAGTTGGTTTGTTTTCCAATCGACCACTGTCAAAGGGCTTATATAGACCAAGTGACGACGATGGTGTTCTTACTTGTGTCGACTCGCTGTTCATCTGTGGATTGTGTTGGAATCCCCCTCAGAATCAGCTCAATTTTGGCAAATTCCCAGTACCAAGCATTGGATGCTTATACATTCTGGGACTATAACGAGTCAATTACCCATTCTGGCTCATACTGGATTAAACATGAAGCCCTGGGAACAATACTGACAGTGTGGTGATCACTCACTGGGTTTTCTTGGCTATCATTACTTTCAATGATTGGATTTCCATCATGGGGATCATCATCATCATGAGGATTTGACCTGGATTGGCTATGAATGAACACTGGATTTCCGTTCAACACAACACACAGAGTCTATCGACAAGGAATTAGACCTATATTGGCCTACTGCAGACTTCGCCACCCTCAATCCGTGTGCGATTCGTTGATTTTGGTCTCAATTTTAGCACATTTTGTACCATAATCTGGCATCTGGTCTCATGACTGCAAATGACACCAGCCAGTTTCACATATCTTGGACTCCGTGAAGGGATACCTTATTTTTTTGACGCTCTACGACAGGGCGACACTCGTTTTCTGTTTTCTGACAGTGGAATGTCAGATCCTGATTCCATCATGGATCATGGATCTTGATCATGAATGTACATTCTTCACTCAGACTTTCATTTTTCGAATTTTCGAGCTTGCACGAAGCTATTTCTGTGTGCCCTAAGGTACCTATACGTTTCATTCAAGTCGATGGCCATCGCGAAGCACAGATCTCAGCACAATTTTGCTCAATTCAGCTCATTTTCACACATTTTGCCTTAGATTAGTCGGTTTTTGGTCACTTTCGCCGTTTCGTTCGCTTCACTTGACCCAGCCTGACATACTGGCGTATGTTTTCAGAGGGGGAGTGTAACGGCAGCAGTGACAGCACTCAGATTATACATCAATGTGATCAGAATTTCAATGATTCTCAGATGTACATTAGTGCAGTAAATTTTCCGCTTGTTTTCATGTTTTCCGTTCGCCGCCAGATGTCGCCTGTGAGCGCGCGTCGAGTCGCATTTGTCTTTCGTGATTCCCAATCGGATTTATTTAAATTATTTCGAATGATTTCACGTTGTGTCATTATGTGTGATGAATGTGCATTGAGATTCTATGTCTGCTCCATTTTTGTAGACCGGGTTTTCGTACTCTTCACATTCCACCATGGAGTTCAAAGGACTTACAAGTGCTTCGCATATGTCGCTCCCAGAGGCTGGATATGGGTCTGAAGAGGGTTATGTGGGTTCGGAGATATCAGGGGCAGTGTCGGGCGTTACGACCCCTGGGGCATCAAGGCTACAGGCTTCGCAGTTACAACAAAGATCAACCACTATGCAGCGGTTACAGTAGGCTTGGCCAACAGTGAGGCAATAACTGCCTTGTGGTCCGAATTGGCCACAAAACGGGTATAGCACTCTACCACGGAGTTTTGGAAATTCTCGTGAAGGAGAATTCTATCGATCCGTCGTCTCCTGTCAAGGACGGGGGCGCACTCCTTTGCGGCTAGGTCGGGCCTAGCCGACGTAGTCGGCTTGGCCGGGGCAAAGCCCCATGTCCAGCCTTCCAAATCAAAATCGGAGTGTCTGCCACTGTGGAAACATGCATATGTGTCGATGAGCTGATGGTTTGTCAGAAAATCAAGTTCCGCTTCACGGGCGGCGATGACAGTGGAGTGCTCAGAAGATAGATGCGCTGCAGAAATGTCCCTTGAGGGGACTGTGACCCAATTGTGGTCGGACAGATAGATGGTGTCTCCCGGGACGAGAGTGGGCGAGACTTGCGAGAGCAAGGTCCATTGGCGCTGCCTTTCGACTGCGTCATGATGAAAATGATAAACACAGAAATGGTGCTTGACCCCATCGGGGTCAGCAAGCTGAGCAAAAAGGTGGCGTTTTTCAATGGCATACAAATTCAGGAGTGTCCAAGTGTTGTGAAAAATCAGTGCAGATCCCCCTCTACCTTTGGGGCTCAGGTTGGAAAGGAGGACGAACCCCCAGTCCTTGAACCGTTCAGTAAGCTGCTCAAGGCATTGATCATCCTTGATGTGCGCTTCCTGAAGTCCCATTACATGTACGGAGTTACGATACAAAAAACGGCATATCTGGACCTGCCTATCTTCCGAAAGGATGTCGCTGACGGGGACCTTGGTGGTCAGCCCGTTGGCGTTAAAAGTGGCTACCATAGTGTGAGCTGCGGCATAAACCACTGGCTGTTGGTTGTCTCCTGTCGGACGTCCAACCGCTGGTGGTTGGTGGTGTGCTGGTTTTTGTGAGTGTGACGTCATAAGGTCATGTTGGCTGCTTCACAGTTTGTGCGTAAGAGGGCGTTTTGGACTCAGCAGAAGCTGGTTTTTTCCTGTTGGCCATGGATTCACGCTTGAGATTATTAAACTCATCTATGGGGATGATGGAAATTGAAATTTGTTTCGCTTCGTCATGAAGCATGACGCTCTGGTTTGCGGAGGCAAATTTGCCTTTTTTTCGCCATGCGGCGGTGGAAAAGCGTCCCGGGTTCCATGTTGACCGGACCGCTGATTCAGCAAGAAAACCGTTTTCATTGAGGAAAGACAATGGGGCTGGGCCCTGTAACCAAATGGGAACGGCATAAACGACTTTTAGATCAGAACGCCCCTCCAATGAAATTGAAGTGGCCCCAAATATTTGGTGTTTCACTCTCACTTGAGTTAGGCAAAGCCGCAACCGACCTCAAACCCTGCGCTCAATGTGGACACTGGCCAATGCTCGGGATGTCTATTCCATGTGCTTCAAAGTATCGATTTCGCCCTGAAAGTGGGCCTCATCAGCAAAACATAGCTCTACAGGACAGGCAACCATCATTCATGTACAGTGTGTGCTGCACATTGTTCCATGCCACATAATCACAATAAATGCAACTCGTGGATGTTACAGCGCCAAACAAACACCAAGGTTGTTGTGACCTACTTCATTCTCAGCGCTGTGCGCGCGTGTCGCCTGAATAATTTACGAAGCGAGGCCAAAGGCTTCAAAATCGCAAATAAACGTGTTTTACCCTTCAAGAAAGGTAACCTTTTTTGTATGCAATGCAATACACGCGGCCACGACAGCTGTACCGCTGAATGATGCCATGCGCGAAGTATATGCACTCGGGGGATTCCCACCCTCCCTCCACCCCCAATGACACCCGACTCGTGGCTCTCCACTTGACTCAGCGGGCATTGCACATCATCCACATGTGCCAATACCCGTTCACGTCGTGGTATCAATACCTTTGAACGCTCATCCCAAGAAAGAATCATTTGTGTGACCACGTGTTTAGGATAATCCAACAATTCCACCGCCGTAGTTAACCTTCGTAGGCAAAGGGCATAAAAGCGCTCGTGGGAACAAATACGTAGATACCTAATGCATTCGCCTCTAATCCATGAACATTTAGTGTGTCGGGGCACATTTGCACGCCAAGGAATATAGGTGCATGCATGCGACGGCTTCCAATAGACACTTGTGCGTAGGGGGGCGAGTGATACCACCCATATGTCCAAAAAAGCAATTCCACAGCGATTCGCTTTATCCACAAAAGTAAAGGCGAGATGTTTGGGGTATACCTTACACAAATGCGTGTTCAAATCCTGCACACTGAGACTCAAAGGGTGAACGGCGAAGCCGTCATCAATATAGCGCCATAATAGAGTGTCACGGGGCAGGGGGGAGCGTCTCTCATATGCCCTAAGAACCAATTGGGCCCACGATGGAGCGCAGTTCGTTCCCATGGCAAAACCAATCAATTGCAAAAAGATGGCCACTCCCTCGTTGAGGAAGATGCAATGCGTGAACACTACATTCATGAGAAACTTTCCAAGGTACACATGCTCCTGGTAGTCCATATTCATATATGGGAACGATGTTTTCAACTCAACAAATTGTTCCCAAGGCATTTCGGCAAACAAACAATGTAGAAATACACGTTCATGGCTCGAAATGGGTAGAGCGTCGGATTCATGTTGAAGAAAGTAGGCGCGCCAGAAAACCATCGCCATGGAAACATCGCTCCAACGGAAATTCGTGTATAGACTCTCAAAATCGAAAGTGGAGATGCACCATTCTCTCCCATCCGCCCCCCACCCCGGGTCAGAAGAAAATTTCCTCAACCTTTTGAGTAGGTCCTGCGTATCTAAAATGGGGGAGCAGAGGGGGTCATGGTGTCGATCTATCTTGAGCAAGATTGTGCCCATAGTGGCAAGTAGGATGGATGATGGTGTTGTTGCCCAACGAAACATGCCCACCACCGGTCGTGTTGGAAAACGCCCATTTGGTTTTAGGGCGAAACCCTCTTTATGATTTTTTGCAAGCAAGTAGAAATTCGGGAGGCGGGGTTTATGTTGAAAGTCCAAGAAATTTTGTAGGAACTCCAACATCATCGGTGGCAAGAATGGCATAATGACTTGCTTAAGCTTATTTTGCCACTCCTCCGCCTTGTCTTCCCAAAGTGAAACCTCATTCACCTCTCCCACTCGTAAATACACATCGTGTCCATGCAATTGCCCACGCATGTGAGCCGTGGCCTCGTACACATATGCATTTCGTGACACAACCAAAGATCCACCGTCCTTATCGGACGCCATGACAATGTGTTTATTCAAAAATGACTCCAACAAATGAGCATTAAACTTCGCACCTCGTGTTGTGTAAGAATTACTCAAATGATCAATGTATTGCCAAATTTGGTGCAACACAATTCCAATCGATTTATCGATGCGCCATACCTCTTGTTGTATTTTCTCTTCAACACTCGCATTCGGGGTCGTACCTTTCTTCACAAACATTCTTTTATAAGGAAAGGCATCAAACGAAGGATAGGAATCTTTTGAGGTGTTTGGAAATTTATCATGAAAAACCGTCCATGTGAGTACCCGTTTGAGGTCCTCCAATTCATGTGGTGACAAGAAGCGTTTCGTATCGGGAAAGGGGACAAACTTATTACCCAACATCAACAAAAGGGAAAGGTCCGGAGGCACTTCATCAATGTTGTCACCATGTAGAACCTGCGGTTCGCTTACCGCCACATCCTTTATGGTATTTTGATTTCTCTTCACTTGCCTCCATTCTTTCTTCCTCTTCTTTTTCCGTTCGGTGTTTCGCCGCTCTTGCCTTGTCGCTTCCTTTTCTTCTCGTCCTTGTTCTCCTTCTTTGGATCGGCTCCGGAACGAGGTCTCCGTGGGCGTGGGCGAGTTTTTTGTTTGGGTTTCACACCTCTCTTTTTGTTTTTGGTTTTTGTGGCGCCGCCAGATGTGGTATCACTTTTGGGATTCCCGTTTTTTGATTCCTTCGCAATCATCAAGGCTTGCAATGCTTCCGAGATGGCCGACACGTGAAATTGGAGCGATTCGTTGAGATGTGCTTGGTCTCGAAATTCTTCTCTTTCCACGCCAAGCATTTTCTCAATGTTATCGTGAATCCGTTGTTTTTTTTCCAAGTCCTTCACCTTTGTCACTCGTGAGACATTTTTTGCCTCATTGAATGCTTCCCACTTTTCGTACTCATCATTTAAAAGACGCACCGTGAGTTGTTTCCCAAAAGCAACATCCTTGAGGGCATTCGCCTTAGAAGTTAGACCCGCTTCGGTAAGCATGTTCGGAATAGCACATGGGTCGTCCTCGTCAATGTTCAATGGATTTAATCCCGAGTCAAACTCCGCCATAAACGAGTGAACACCCGTCAAATATTCATCATATTGTTTGACCAAGTCCACCAATGTTTCATGGCATTTGGTTTTCGCTTCCACGATGTCACGATTCCGCCTCGTCCTCACCGGACGGGCGTTCTGATCTAAAAGTCGTTTATAACGTTCCCATTTGGTTACAGGGCCTAGCCCCATTGTCTTTCCTCAATGAAAACGTTTTTCTTGCTGAATCAGCGGTCCGGTCAACATGGAACCCGGGACGCTTTTCCACCGCCGCATGGCGAAAAAAAGGCAAATTTGCCTCCGCAAACCAAAGCGTCATGCTTCATGACGAAGCGAAACAAATTTCAATTTCCATCATCCCCATAGATGAGTTTAATAATCTCAAGCGTGAATCCATGGCCAACAGGAAAAAACCAGCTTCTGCTGAGTCCAAAACGCCCTCTTACGCACAAACTGTGAAGCAGCCAACATGACCTTATGACGTCACACTCACAAAAACCAGCACACCACCAACCACCAGCGGTTGGACGTCCGACAGGAGACAACCAACAGCCAGTGGTTTATGCCGCAGCTCACACTATGGTAGCCACTTTTAACGCCAACGGGCTGACCACCAAGGTCCCCGTCAGCGACAACTTTTCGGAAGATAGGCAGGTCCAGATATGCCGTTTTTTGTATCGTAACTCCGTACATGTAATGGGACTTCAGGAAGCGCACATCAAGGATGATCAATGCCTTGAGCAGCTTACTGAACGGTTCAAGGACTGGGGGTTCGTCCTCCTTTCCAACCTGAGCCCCAAAGGTAGAGGGGGATCTGCACTGATTTTTCACAACACTTGGACACTCCTGAATTTGTATGCCATTGAAAAACGCCACCTTTTTGCTCAGCTTGCTGACCCCGATGGGGTCAAGCACCATTTCTGTGTTTATCATTTTCATCATCACGCAGTCGAAAGGCAGCGCCAATGGACTTTGTTCTCGCAAGTCTCGCCCACTCTCGTCCCGGGAGACACCATCTATCTGTCCGACCACAATTGGGTCACAGTTCCCTAAAGGGACATTTCTGCACCGCATCTATCTTCTGAGCACTCCACTGTCATCGCCACCCGTGAAGCGGAACTTGATTTTCTGACAAACCATCAGCTCATCGACACGTATGCATGTTTCCACAGTGGCAGACACTCCGATTTTGATTTGGAAGGCCGGACATGGGGCTTTGCCCCGGCCAAGCCGACTACGTCGGCTAGGCCCGACCTAGCCGCAAACGAGTACGCCCCCGTCGTTGACAGGAGACGACGGATCGATAGAATTCTCCTTCACGAGAATTTCCAAAACTCCGTGGTAGAGTGCTATACCCGTTTTGTGGCCAATTCGGACCACAAGGCAGTTATTGCCTCACTGTCGGCCAAGCCTACCAAGCAAGGGAAGCGACTCAGAATCCCCACAACTTTCTTATCCTCGGAGGACACCCTCCAACAACTACAGGCTGAACTGCACTCCATCAACACTGAAGGTTACTCCAAGTGGGCGGACGGTTTGGAATGTATCAAAACTGCAGCTTTCTCCTATGAGAAGGCCAACAGAGCCACAGGCATCACGGAACTGCAATCACTCTTGATGGTCTCTTCTACACATCACCTCTCCGAAGAGGCCTGGCGCTACCTCAAGGATCATGGGTACACCCCCTCATCCGCCAAAGCGGCTTATCAAATTTTAACAGCCCTGGCCGAACGGTCAGACACCGACCGTTCAGGGCAGCAGGTTCTGGATAAGCTAAAAACTACCCTACACGACCCACATCATTTGCAACCATGTCGCCGCCGCCAAGAAATCTGGCGACTCACCAAACAACTACAATTCAAACGAAAACTATACTCTTTGCGCAATAGGTCTGGCCAGTTTCTGCCCGACCCTGAGTCCATGGTCTCTGAAATTGTCTCCTATTGGCAACAAACAATGAATCCCTCCGGAAAATCACAAATGGAGGTGAAGCCTTATCTCAAAACATTTTTCCGTGGCAAAAACACAGCATTGATGGCAAAAATGCTGATACAACCGCTGTCACTGGACCTAGTGCACGCCGCCCTGGAGTCCTTGAACGGCACCTCGGCACCCGGAATTGATGGAGTACAGGTTTCCATCTACAAGGCCTTTTCGGATTTCTTTTGCCCTCTTATGCTTGACATTTACAGGGGCATTCTGGACTCTACCACACTCAACGATGACTGGTCCTTGGCACTCCTTAATCCCATTCCCAAAGGACTTGGGACCGCTTCAGTACACAATCTACGGCCTTTGGTGCTGCAAAACACTTCACACAAATGGGTGGCAGCAATTCTTGCCCTGCAACTCAGAGATTACATTGATGCCCTCACCCCTATCCAGCAACAAGGTTTTATCAGGGGACGGTCCATTTTCACGAATCTGTGGCATACTTTTGGCTCCTGGAACTCCCCGGGGGATGCCCTGTTTTGCCCCATCGATTTCAAAAAGGCCTTTGATTCTGTTTCTCATGAGTATACCCGCACGTTCCTTAATCTTATGCAATTGCCAGACAGCCTAATTTCTCTATGTTTACTGCTGTTTACAGCGCCAATCTGCGTCCTTGTCCGTGATCACATTTACACAGACCACAAAATTCTCCCCCGTTCGGGTGTGCGACAGGGGAGCCCCTTTTCGCCGTCTATATTTGCCATGCTCATTTCTCCCATCATCCACAAACTTATGGATTTGTCAGAACATGTGCAAGTTCTGCTCTACGCAGACGACTTAATCATCATCATTGAATGCGACCCCACCACTGGGGCGAGGGTGTTCCTCTTGGTCTGGAGCAGGGTTCAGGAATTCTCAACAGTTACAGGTTTGTACACAAACCTGGACAAGTCCAACATTCTGCTCAAGGGCCATTGGGACCCCACACACAGGGTTCAGCTCCTGAGCACAGGCCTCAGAGTAATCGACAAATACAAGTACCTGGGCATTGTCCTTGGGGCTACCACAGCGGAGGACGCCTATGGACCTGCACTCAGAAAAGCCACAGGTCGTGCGTTTTCCATGCAGTAGTGGTCCCTCTCACTCGCTGAAAGGCCGGAACTCCTCCAAAGCTGGATTCTCCCACTTTTGGTCTACCCGTCTCGTGTTGTCTACCCTACAGACAATGTCATCGCCGTGGTCAAAACAATTTATCGGGTTGCCCTCAAGCTCAGCAACTGGGGCATTACACTAGACATCCTGTCGCACAGCAAAGAGCATGGGGGGCTTGAGCTGGCCCCCCCTGACACCTTCCTGCTTTGGCAATTGTCCACCATCTTTATTCGTCATGTCTACAAGGCCGAGGCCATTCCTAAATGTGTCACCGAGCCTTATGAGCGTTTCGCCACTGAGTATGGCATAAATGTCTCCCCGTCCACGCTCCACACTTTTCAAATGGGGAGCAATGTGGCTTGGCACAAAATGCCTTATCTGGCTTGGAGCGCACGAGCATATTCACTCGTCACTGCCAAAGTGACTTTCAACAGACCTGAAGCACTATCGTCTGGCACCCCAGTCTGGCACAACAGACTGTTTTCCAAGCCAGCATCCCTCACCTACTATTGCCCCCAGCTTATCCGGCAGGGGGTCATTACGGTGGGAGATTGAATCAACAACAGCATACATATTTCGCAGATCGCACCCACTTGGGCCAGCATTTATCAACAGGGAGTGTTTCATTATCACTCCTCAAATCTCGGCCAGGCACCCACGAGCCCACCCCTCCACCCGGTTCCGGGAGCGGATGTGTGGTCTCGATGGACCACAAAATCCATGGCTTTGTTCCTCGGTTCCACTACCTCCCTGGCACCAAGGCAACCACCTGGGGTATGAAAGGCCTTTCACCTTTTCAACATTCCCGCACACCACAAAGACTTCATCAGACAGGTGCTATGGCTCCGCCTCCCTGTGGGGGAGCGGCAAAAAGATTGGAAACCGGATGACGTGTGGTGCCCAATTGACGGTGAGCTAGAGACAATCGACCACGCACGCACGGAGTGCTCCTTGCTCAAAGTCACTTTTGACACTATTGCCAAATGCTTTCCCACGGCCACTGTAGAGGAACGTCCAACCGCCCTGCTTTCCTCCTTCCTACAGTTTTCCTTTCAGTGCCCGACAGGCTTCCTGGCCTGGGCGGCGGTATATGCCAATTGGCAGGTCCGCCAAAAGAAAAAATACCAACTACAATATTCAGCTACCTGGTCCCGCTTTGTTTCTATTTGGATTGCCACCTTGAAACTATGGGCTACATGTCCATTGAGCATCCCTATTTCTGATCATGACCTGCATCTTTTCATCGGAGCGCTACAGTCTCTACTCCATGATGGAGTGCTACAACACCCCCATCTGCGTGTCACACCTCCCACTCCCCCGCCCAGCAAAAAACAACGCACAGAAACAGCGCGCCGACTGCGCAAACAGCAACGGGCGGCGGAGCTGGAGGGAATTTTTGACACCCTCTCCGCGGACGGATACACCCTGGTTTTCACGGATGGCTCATCCGCCGAAACGGAAGGTGTGGGCCGGGTAGCAGGATATGGCATCTACGCGCACCCTGACATCAGCATCTCTGCATATGTCCCGGTACACTTCCGGCAGACAAACAACACGGCAGAACTCCTGGCCGTGGTTCGGGCATTGCAAATCCTCTCTTTTGGTAAAGTCGCTATTTGCACAGACAGTGAGTACGTCTTCCTGGGAGCCACTGGCGCGGCGCGCCGGTGGAAATTCAGGGGATGGACGGGAAGCAGTGGTCCGGTTTCTAACGTTCCCCTCTGGGAACTTCTTCTGGACACCCTCAGTGCACACACAGGCTCCATCAAGTTTATTAAAGTGCCGTCCCATGTGGACATTCTAGGGAACAACGAAGCTGATAGATTGGCTGAACAGGGAAGGCTCTCCCATCCCAGATGCCCTGTACTTAAGACCCCGTCGCGGGACTTCATCATGCCCACGTACACCCCTCCCACCAAGCAACAGCGCAGGACCACTGTCGCCGAGCTGGATTCGATTGTGCAAGTTTTGAATTTTTCCCGTTACAAAGACAGTATGGGAGGCAGTGTGGTATAGTGGTTAACATCGTCGGATGTCGTCGCGTAGATCGCCGGTTCGAACCCGGCCTGTAGCAGTGCTTCCCCCCACCGGCCTCGCCCGACAGGGGACTGGGGCCCCTCCCGTTTCTATCTATTTTTTCACATTGGCCTGGTCTATTTTCGTAATGCGCTGTTTTAGTTACATAGACCATCATCAACTAGCAAAAATGTGCCCGGGCACCTGCAGCAGTGCGCCCCGCCACCGCCCACGCCCGATGGGAGGCTGCCACCCCACCCGTTGCTTGCCTTTGCCCGAGCCGCCGCTCCGCTTGATCCGGTTCTGGCGGCTCGGGCAGTGGGGTTCGAACCTGGGACCAGCACCGCCGGAATCCAGGGTGCTTCCACTGAAGCACGGGGCACCTCACCAGAAATGTGATCCCATAAGCACACAGCCACATGGCACACATGCATCTGCAACGCATTCTGATTTCTGAGTCTTAATGTATGTTACTCCCTTCACTCTTTGAAACTAAACAGCAACAGACAGGGTAAGGCCGAATGAGTGCCATGCTTTGCAGCCCAGTCAGCTCGCATGTGACACAGTGAATGCAGTCCACATTTATGGACGACTGCTTTATGTTGATCCAGGTTGTTCGCTAGAGTCGGCAGCAAAGGACAAGCACACAAGTGACCCACGGAGCTAACCGCAACGCCTCGCTGTATTTTACATAGTGGAGCACCCCAACCAAGAAGGGGACACATGCATTGATTGCATTTCGCAGTACTGTTGGACTAATGGCTGGAATTGTCTATGGCGGGGACATTCATTGTATCAGAACCGACCATTGATCCCCCCCAGAGAGTTCATCGGAGAGGATCACAGGTAATGTCTGAATGTTGTAAAGTAGGGTACTCAGCCACCGTGGCCAGAGCCCATGTGCACAATTTCATCTGCTCAGAGAACAAGGGTTTCCCTTCGCTGGGGGACCTATGCAGAGGGGTCATTTGAACGGATCATAGGTAATGCTTGGATTTTGTGAAGTAGGGCAGCCAACCATGTTGGCCAGAGCCCAGGGGCACAATTTCAAGTCTCAGCGGAACCGGCGTCTCAAGATCGAGGAAGGGACTACATGCTGGTAGCTGGATTATGGTACCCGGATAGCTGGGAGCCATAGAGCAAAAAATGCTGGTAGCTGGAACAAATGGCTCACTCCTACCCCCCTGCCCCCCTTTCCTTCCGCCCCCCCCCCCCCCTTGTCGTTCCCCGGGGGGGGGCTGGGGGACCGTCACTTGGTCAACCCAAAATTTTTCGTTACGGCTCATTGTGTTGTTGTGTCGGTGACTGTGTTGTGGGGTACTGCCACTTGTATCCTTTGTACTCATGGCAGGACATTTTGCTCCCTTTCGCTGAATGGAACTTGGCAGCACAGCCATGTTTCTCCCTTGGACAAACGTGATGTTCATCCGCTCTGCGGGGGAACCTGTTTTGGCACCGGTCGTTGGACGCAGATTTGGGAACAAGTTGTATTTTACAAGGGACATTCCCGAAGGGAAATAGGTTCCCAAAAATCTGCTTGCGCCTGCCAAGCGGGTCTGTAGTAAAACCTAGTAAACATTTTTTCAAAAAAAAATTTTACTAGGTACCCCCCCCCCTCCCATGCCTAGGAACCACCTTGCGCAAGAACCGCCCCCTGGTTCCACGGTCGAATTTTCCACATCACCTTCTTTTTCCAGGGTAATGGGTTTTTGATGGTTCTGGTGGATGTAGGACAGCTATTCAGGTGTGCAGGACAACAAAGCCCCCCCCCCTCCCCCAATGCCAATGGACCCCTCATGCCAATGCCCCCCCCCCGTCTCAAAAGAAGAAACATGGCCCCCCTAGCTACCCCTTCTCGAAGGAAGAAACATCCCCCCCCCCAAGATTTTTTCACCATGGGGTAATCTTTTTTTTTAGATGCGAAATCTTTTTTGTTAGATGCGCTAAAATTAGACAAAAGTGCTAAAATTTCAGTCAAACCAGCTAAAAAATGAGCTAAAACAGCTAAAAAATGAGCAAAAACAACTTAAGAAAAAAGATTTCGCATCGAAAAAAAAAAGATTCCCTGCTAAAAAATAAGATTCCAACAAAACCCAAAATCTAAAAAAAAAGTCATTCGCATGTTTAAAAACGTCAAAAAAGCAGAATCTTTTTTTTTAGATGGCCAGGTAAAAAGTGAGATTTTGGTAAAACTAAGAGAACACAAAGCCAGGGGTGGAGAGGGGAGGCAGAAATGCAGTTCCTAAGGGCACCCCACCGGACGAATCATCCACATTCCTGAGGCGAACCCTGCAAAACAAAGCACAAAGCAAAGAACGGTAAAGAATGCCAACAAGACCGGAGCAGATGGCTGAGCACTTGCAGAACGTGCTTTTGCAGTAAACAATACATTACGTGAAGATGATGTAATCCACTTGATGGCGTCGGGACATGCCACTGTGCAACTGATGCACAAGACGCCTTCCTTGTGGAGAAGGGCTAAAATGCCGTGGATTTTTGGAAATGCCAAACAAATACAGAAGCAGCATCCCTCCCTGTGTGCACCTCAAGATATTTGAAACGAGCAAAACTTGAGCCTGAAATTATGGGCAAAATTGTGCACCCACTGAGTAGTGGTTGAAAACAAGCTCTACGAGGCAATGCCACTCGGCTTTGTGCGCCGAATAATGCCTCTAAACAAAGTTTGAGCAAGCAATCTGAACGTTGGGACTGACTGGGCAGACAACAAAGGCTGCAAAAAATGAGCATATAATGCAGGAACGGATGTGTTGAATGCAGGGTTCTCAGGAGTTGATCACTATGGCTGGCAGACACTGCAGCACAGGCACGTGGGTGGCACAATGCACTGCAGAAGAAATGCGCAAAAAAAAACTGTGAAAAAACCTCCCTGTAAACAAAATCTGAGCAAGGAATCTGGAACTGAGGACTGACTGGGCAGACTGCCAAAGCTCCAGAAAGTGAGCATACAATGCACGAACGGATGTGTTGGGATGCAAATGTCCCAGGAGTTGATGACTATGGCTGTTGGACACTGCAGCAATGTACAGGAAGGTGGGTGGCACTTTGCAGTGCAGAAGAAATGAGCAGAAAAAACCTGGCTGGATCACTCTGCGTCTGAAAAGAGGTCCCCACTCAGCAACCACGACACACTGCTTGTGTGGACAGGCAAACAGTGGGGATCACTGTCATTCTTCTTCCATGTACTGACCACACACAATCTGGGTCATTTCCACATCACCTTCTTTTTCCAGGGTAATGGGTTTTTGATGGTTCTGGTGGATGTAGGACAGCTATTCAGGTGTGCAGGACAACAACGCCCCCCCCCCCCCCCATGCCAATGGACCCCCCATGCCAATGGACCCGCCATGCCAATGCCCCCCCCCCGTCTCAAAAGAAGAAACATGGCCCCCCTGGCTACCCCCTCTCGAAGGAAGAAACATCCCCCCCCCCGAGATTCTTTCACCAAATCGCACACAAATTGCCCTTTTTTGCCTAGTTTCCTGAGTGTGCAATGGCATGTGATGGGCACCATCCTTGGTGTCATGTGTTTGGTTTTCAATGTAGATTTTCATTTCTCAAAATGTTCCAAGTCCCCTATGGAGCAGACTGAGATTGTCTGGTAGGTCATGCCTGCATTTTGTAAAGCCGAGTACTTGGCCATGTTGGCCAGAGCCCATGTGCACAATTGCATGTTTCCGGGGAACCAAGGTCTCGGGTTTGAGGAAGGGACTACATCCAGCCAGGTTGTTTCTGCTCATTCCTTCTCGAGTGCATTGTGCCACCCAGCTGCCCCTGCTTTGCTGCAGCATTTGACAGCCATAGTGATCAACTTCTGGGAGCTTTGCAACGCACCAGGCCTGGTTCAAAATTTTTCAGCACCATATACTTTATGTGGCAGTCAATGAAGCTGACGAGCGTGGCCTGCATTGGATCGCAACATACCACTGGGTCCAGATGTGGCACTGATCAGGGAAGCATTGTGGAAACCAGGCACACAACAGAGCTGAAAGTGGTGGCCCCAGGCCTGCTAGAAAAAATTCAGCTCTGTGAAGTGCGCAATAATAATGTTTTCAAATAGACATGAATCCCATGCAACTGCAATTGGCTGAATGACAGAATGAATCACGGCACTTTGACCTGAGCGAAACATGCTGAAATCTGTGGCCCCACGCCTGCTTGAAAAAACTTCAGCACTGTGAACCTGGCTGGATCACTCTGCGTTGCAAAGCTCCCAGAAGTTGATCACTATGGCTGTCAAATGCTGCAGCAAAGCAGGGGCAGCTGGGTGGCACAATGCACTCGAGAAGAAATGAGCAGAAACAACCTGGCTGGATGTAGTCCCTTCCTCAAACCCGAGACCTTGGTTCCCCGGAAACATGCAATTGTGCACATGGGCTCTGGCCAACATGGCCAAGTACTCCGCTTTACAAAATGCAGGCATGACCTACCAGACAATCTCAGTCTGCTCCATAGGGGACTTGGAACATTTTGAGAAATGAAAATCTACATTGAAAACCAAACACATGACACCAAGGATGGTGCCCATCACATGCCATTGCACACTCAGGAAACTAGGCTAAAAAGGGCAATTTGTGTGCGATTTGGTGAAAAAATCTCGGGGGGGGGATGTTTCTTCCTTCGAGAGGGGGTAGCCAGGGGGGGCATGTTTCTTCTTTCGAGACGGGGGGGGGGCATTGGCATGGCGGGTCCATTGGCATGGGGGGTCCATTGGCATGGGGGGGGGGGGGGCGTTGTTGTCCTGCACACCTGAATAGCTGTCCTACATCCACCAGAACCATCAAAAACCCATTACCCTGGAAAAAGAAGGTGATGTGGAAATGACCCCAGGCCTGGTTCAAAATTTTTCAGCACCATATACTTTATGTGGCAGTCAATGAAGCTGACGAGCGTGGCCTGCATTGGATCGCAACATACCACTGGGTCCAGATGTGGCACTGATCAGGGAAGCATTGTGGAAACCAGGCACACAACAGAGCTGAAAGTGGTGGCCCCAGACCTGCTTGAAAAAATTCAGCTCTGTGAAGTGCGCAGTAATAATGTTTTCAAATAGACATGAATCCCATGCAACTGCAATTGGCTGAATGACAGAATGAATCACGGCACTTTGACCTGAGCGAAACATGCTGAAATCTGTGGCCCCACGCCTGCTTGAAAAAACTTCAGCACTGTGAACCTGGCTGGATCACTCTGCGTTGGACCCAGCTGCATTTGTTATATAACCTGTGGACGGCGAACCACTAAAGATCAATACCTGTGTGTTGCTGAGCTAGATGGTGCATGAAAAACAGCCACGCCCTCAAGCTGCGTTTGTGTTGATGTGTCGCAGTGAATCACAGGGCCGTATAGCCTGATGCACTCCTTCGGCCTAACCATACGGCTTTCCGTTCTCCTGCTGGAGGGGAAAAGGGGAGGTAGACAACCGCTGTATTACGTGCTAGCTGACAAGGCTGCATAGCTGTGTGTTTGTGGGACCATATGTCGGGTGAAGTGCCGCGTGCTTCAGTGGAAGCACCCTGGGCTCCAGCATCGCAAAAATGAAGCGCTGTTGTGGTATGGTAACACCAGGGGTGCTGAGTGATGCAGCCACGGCTGTGGCTGTGGCTGTGGCTGTGGCTGTGGCTGTGCAGGACGACCAAGGGTTCTCTTTATAGGGGCTGCAAATAGATTGGGTATGGGACCAGCCACGTCGCTCCCGCAGCGCCTGTTACACCATGGCCATCATTGCAACAGATGCAAACGCTGGAATCGATCCACAAATCGATCCACAGAGACACCGTTCCAGAGATCAGTTCCAGTAATGGGACCTCTGCTACTCTCAGGAGGGACATGGGCAAGGTCCCTATTCCCCTCTCCTTGTACCCTGGCAAGTTGGAGTGAGAGGCCCTGCGGTGGGTTGAGGTCAAGTCGCTCTGCTGCAGGCATCCTTAGCAATGAAGCTGGTGTTGTTCTGGGCCATCAAGCTCTAGGAGGATGGCGTACGTCTTCAGAAGTGGGGCCGGGGGGGCGGGGGGGGGGGGGGGGCAGTAATGAGGAGACCCCAGGGCCGGGGTCTCAATGCAGCATCAAAGACTCCAGACGTTGGGTCCAGGTTCTTGCCTAGTCACCTCCCTCCCGAGGAGCAAAGGGGGGAGGGGGTTGGCCCACCTACCCACCCAGATTTTCGGCCAACCCAACCACCTGGGCCTACCCCCAGGGGGAGGGTGGGAGGGCGGTTAGCGACCCCCCCCCCCCAACCCCCCCAAAGGCAATATACTTACGGAGGACAAATAAAAGCACTGCAGCGTGAATTCCTTTCAGATTAGGAGTAAGTGACAAAATGAATTTAGACCTTACATACAAGGTCACCAACGTCTCTGTAGGTGCCAACACAGGGTGTCCTCCACCGCAGCACTTCAGGCCCCAGGTCCCGCACCATGGCCAAGCCAAAGCGGGTGAGCTTGGAAGCGTCATTGACCCACCTAGTCAAATTGAGCTGGTCGTTCTCTGCATTGCACGCCCTGGGACGCAGGACGTGTGGCTGTCGGCGCAATTGAGTATGGTTTACAAATGACGCTGCCCACTGACCTCCAAAAAGTGTGCCTGGTTGCATATGAGCGGGTTGTACGTCATTCAACACCCACCATTCTGCAAAATAGCGACCCCACGGGCGCATATCCCCCCACCAGCCCTCTTCATCAACAAGCCCATTGTGCCAGCCCTCTTCATCAATAAGCCCATTGTGCCAAGGGGGATTGAGTGTATTAATGTGGTCACACCGTGCCCACCAGAAATTCCCCGAGAAATGACACCACACTGCTCCTGGTGGTGGTGGACACGGCCCGTCCTTTGGCTTCAGGAACCGCGTCCCACATGCGACCTTCCCACGCATCAAACAGTCAGCGATACATTTTGTAGCAGCATCAGGACCGAGAACTGCATTCATCATCTGGACTCGCCAGGCCTTCGACGATTTTGTGTGGATGTATGCGACAAAATCCAGAGGATGTGTCAGACACCAACGATGCAGCTCCCACAGCGTGGGGAACTCGTAGCATTCGGTGTACTTTCGCCTTCCTTTGTTGCAGTGCGGTCGCAAACTTTGCTTGATTCGGGTGAAGTTTTCGGTTCTTTGCAGCTTGGCAAGGACCGCTTGCGACGGTGGAACGTGACTGTAATTTGCATGTGTCCATTTCACGGTCATGCCGTCCCGGTACAAAGGCGAGCTCAGCAAAGCATGTAACTGATCCAGCACCACTTCGTCCTCATTCTGGACATGCCAAAATGCGACCAGATTCCCTTGCCCCTCGTTGTGTCTCTGCGTTATAACAACAACGAAGAAGAGGCACAGAAGAAAGGACCCCAGCCAGCGTTTCATTTGCTGCATCGAGAAAACAAGACGGGATGGCTTGGGCAAGGCTGAAAAGGGATGTCCTGGAAGGCTTTACCCACAGGACTTCAGGACTTTCCTACCCCAGGGATTGCTGAACAGTGACTGAGGGAGGGTGAAGAACGTCAGTGCAGTGACCCGATGATGAATGCAGTTCTCGGTCCTGATGCTGCTACAAAATGCATTGCTGACTGTTTGATGCGTGGGAAGGTCGCATGTGGGACGCGGTTCATGAAGCCACAGGACGGGTGGGTCAGTGACGCTTCCAAGCTCACCCGCTTTGGCTTGGCCATGGTGCGGGACCTGGGGCCTGAAGTGCTGCGGTGGAGGACACCCTGTGTTGGCACCTACAGAGACGTTGGTGACCTTGTATGTAAGGTCTAAATTCATTTTGTCACTTACTCCTAATCTGAAAGGAATTCACGCCGCAGTGCTTTTATTTGTCCTCCGTAAGTATATTGCCTTTGGGGGGGTTGGGGGGGGGGGGTCGCTAACCGCCCTCCCACCCTCCCCCTGGGGGTAGGCCCAGGTGGTTGGGTTGGCACAAACGCAGCTTGAGAGCGTGGCTGTTTTTCATGCACCATCTAGCTCAGCAACACACAGGTATTGATCTTTAGTGGTTCGCCGTCCACAGGTTATATAACAAATGCAGCTGCCACTGGCACCGCTGATTGAAACCTTGTACCTACTTGTTGTACATTGAATAGTGGAGCACCCCAACCAAGAAGGGGACACATGCATCTGTGAGAGAACCTCTGGACTAATGGCTGAAAGTGTCTATGGCGGGGACATTCAGTCGATCAGCACCGACCATTGATCCCCCATACCACAACAGCGCTTCATTTTTATTTCCTCTTTTGCAAAATGCAATGCCCTACGCTCTGCAAACCACCTCTTGACATCACTCACCTTTTTCGGATTATTGAACACTTTGGTGGCGAGTGTTTCCATTTCTGTGTCATTGGGGGTTGCAGCCTTTTCATACAACAACTTGTGAGCAACAGAGGGGGGTTCTTTTTTTTACTGCGCAGACACCAGTGTCAACATGGAGTTTGGCAGCATCCTCCTGTGACAGAAATTTGCCGTTAGGGCCAACAATGGGTTCATCAATGAAAGGGGCAACAGTCTCAGGATCAAAAGGAAAGGCACTACAAGTCTGAAATTGTGGGGGTGTTGGGTAATCCTGAGGTGTGCACAAGTGTCCCAATTTTTTCAGTTTGCATGCCCGCGCCGCAACTGAAAATCATCATGACCTGCAACACTGTGCAGCTTCTGGTATTGCAGCACATTTGCAATATGCAACTGTGTGTTGATTGGGACGTCATCAGGCTTCCCGTCAAGCATCACCCTGACATGGGACCTGTACTCAGAGGAGTATGTGTCTGAATTGGGGACATCAAGTGTAGTTGGACTACCGGTCCCCGGCATGTTGCACACCCCGTGCCACATGCCTCCTATCCGCTCAACCATTGGCGGGGGTATCATGCCAGTCCACGATTCTCTTTGTGGCCGGCATATTTGGCAAAAAAAACAGCAACCCCACCCTCCCCAGAAGGTGTCACAAAGTCACCGGACAGAAGAGCCCCTTTTTCGTGACCCCCCCCCCCGGGGGGGTTCGGAGGGCTCATACCCCCCGCCCCCCCCCTCGCGGTCCACACATGCATTTGATAGGACGAACCTATGGACTAATGGCTGGAATTGTCCATGGCAGAGACATTCAGTCGATCGATACCGACCATTGATCCCCCCCTCGCGGTCCAATTTTCCACCCGCCCAAAATGATCATCGCAACGTGGTGTTCATTTTGAGGCACATATCTTGAGGTCGTTTAGGAGCAAGGGCTCATCCAATTTGGGTGAGCTTCCGTCCGGCTTTCTGATTTCCGAACACGGTGAGGCGAAGCTTAGGAGGAACCAATCGCCAGATTTTGCAGATTGGTACAATTGTCTCAAATAGCTTCCAGAGGTTCTGCGTGTTGTGCTGTTATGCTGTGTGTAGTGCGGTGTTGTGGCTGTTGCAATTTCGCAGTTCGGTTTTGTTGGCAAGGCAAGCTGTGCAAGTCCTTTCCGTGTCTTATGGTTGCAATTTTGAAGTTTGGTGGAGTGACATTTGTGTCAGTCAGCACAGATGACTTCCATTTATTATTGGCCCTCATCTTGCAGTGTCTAGCCCCTCCACTCCCTCACTTTTGCGCTCTAAACCTTACTCTTTCTCATGGCTGGCCGCACGGTCGAATGAGTCTCAGGGCAGGCAGACCGCTCTGGGCCGCGAAACACAGGATGACGGTGCTTCCGCAGTACAGAGTAATGCCCATTTGGGCAATAGCAACATGTGATGGCACTACTCAGGTAAACCTGGACACCCTGCAACACCTGCAGTTCTCTCCACTCGCATACGGGCGGCCTTGGGGCTGCCCCGACTCCGGACTCTTAGGGCCGCCATACACACAGGCCTCGTAAAATATAGCAAGATCATGACGCTTCACTCGTACTAAACCGAACAGGCACAAAAAACAAAGGTTCCTCTGCACATGGACTGACTCTTGGGTGGGCGGGCAGGCAGCAATAATTTTTCAAAAGCCCGTAGAAGACAGCAGTGGGGTGGTCGAAGTGGTAAACCCAGTTTGGGGGACAAACTGAAGTTTACCAAGGCACACAAGCACTAAGTCTCAGGGCAGGCAAACCGCTCTGGTTTACCTTTCTACCCTATGCAACTCACCTTCAGGCATAGCATCTGAAAAATGGAGGCCGGCACCACATTGCATGCCTCAAGGACGAGGTCCAAAGGGTGCAAATGGTCCATCTCCTGGGGGAAGCGCGAGATGTGGTGCACAGGGTGCACCTCATCAAAGAGGATCATGAAGAAGCGGCAGTCCTTCACCTGCAATTGGTACATCTTGCTCGAAAACTAGGCCCCTTGCTGGCGGTCATTGCTCGCACTGACACCAATCCCAGATCCCTCGACTCCCCAGGGGGTAGTGGTGTGTCTCGCTGCCACGGCTTGTGCGCCAAGACAAGACGGCTCCCACGGGTAGAAGGAAGCGAATATGGCATCCAAACGGACCGCAAACGGCCGGAACAACTGCCACTCCTTTTCAATCTCCCTTGAGATGGAATCGTAGTGCCCATATTCACAACACACCCAATTGAGCTCTTTGTAAATATGAAATGAATTGTGCTGTTGTGGCTACTCGCTCTCAAAGTCCTCATAAAGTCCACAGCTACACCAACAGGACAAAGAGGCAGTCCGCTGGGATGGTGCCTATTGGGCACGCGTGAATATTGCGCCCAACGTTGCTTGCATTCGCCGCCACTGCTGTGTATGAATTTTGTTGACCTTAGCCGCTATCTTACTAGCATTTGCTCTTCAGTTTCTTGCACTAGTTGTGCCACAAAGGCATTCACCTTCACAATCATGTCCGATATGGGCGCTGCTTGGAAGCGCTTTTGGGGCTCGTGATCATCCAAAGGCAAATGCTCGGGCCACTCCTTCGAAGAGATGTTGGCAGAGCCGCTAAATTGGAAGCCGGCAACCTTGACAGTGCGAACCCCATGGCGTTTGGCCAATGGCTTGACGCGAAGTATCCACATAAAGGATGCCGTGGTGTGGCATGTTAGAGGAGGAGACTTACCGTTGTACAAGGGGGCCGGAGCCTCTGCGGCCCGTGTCTCCTGCAGCAGGGTCAATGAACTCCCACCCCCGAAGCCGAAGTGGTGGACCTAACCCGGTGTTTCTAAAGGTGGACCTTTGTATTTGGGACCACAGATGTTTTTAGCCACGCAGAAGGGCCGGGGGGAAGGGGTGCTGTGAGAACCACCCATCCACCCAAAGGCAAAATATTGAAGAAGACTACTTTGGTGCCGACCCCAAAACCCTTCAAAGGTGTGCAGGACAACAAAGCCCCCCCCCCCTCCCCCAATGCCAATGGACCCCCCATGCCAATGCCCCCCCCCCCGTCTCAAAAGAAGAAACATGGCCCCCCTAGCTACCCCCTCTCAAAGGAAGAAACATCCCCCCCCCGAGATTTTTTCACCAAATCGCACACAAATTGCCCTTTTTTGCCTAGTTTCCTGAGTGTGCAATGGCATGTGATGGGCACCATCCTTGGTGTCATGTGTTTGGTTTTCAATGTAGATTTTCATTTCTCAAAATGTTCCAAGTCCCCTATGGAGCAGACTGAGATTGTCTGGTAGGTCATGCCTGCATTTTGTAAAGCGGAGTACTTGGCCATGTTGGCCACAGCCCATGTGCACAATTGCATGTTTCCGGGGAACCAAGGTCTCAGGTTTGAGGAAGGGACTACATCCAACCAGGTTGTTTCTGCTCATTTCTTCTCGAGTGCATTGTGCCACCCAGCTGCCCCTGCTTTGCTGCAGCATTTGACAGCCATAGTGATCAACTTCTGGGAGCTTTGCAACGCAGAGTGATCCAGCCAGGTTCACAGTGCTGAAGTTTTTTCAAGCAGGCGTGGGGCCACAGATTTCAGCATGTTTCGCTCAGGTCAAAGTGCCGTGAATCATTCTGTCACTCAGCCAATTGCAGTTGCATGGGATTCATGTCTATTTGAAAACATTATTATTGCGCACTTCACAGAGCTGAATTTTTTCTAGCAGGCCTGGGGCCACCACTTTCAGCTCTGTTGTGTGCCTGGTTTCCACAATGCTTCCCTGATCAGTGCCACATCTGGACCCAGTGGTATGTTGCGATCCAATGCAGGCCACGCTCGTCAGCTTCATTGACTGCCACATAAAGTATATGGTGCTCAAAAATTTTGAACCAGGCCTGGGGTCATTTCCACATCACCTTCTTTTTCCAGGGTAATTGGTTTTTGATGGTTCTGGTGGATGTAGGACAGCTATTCAGGTGTGCAGGAGATGGCTAAGGAGTGCTTCTACCTGGTGAAGTCTGTCCTACGCCACCGCTACCGCCAGGGTTCGCGCTTCCTCACCCTCTGGGAAGGGTTGGGAGTCGAAGAGGCCACCTGGGAGCCCTTCTCTGCGTTTGTTCTACTTGAGGGGCGCCTAAACTCAGTTCTGGTTGACTACTTGTCCCAGAACAACCTCTGTGAGTTGCTGAGGCTCGCTGAGACGCTTGCCTCCAAGACTAAAGCTAGGGACTGAACCTTACCCTTACCTGCCTAAGCGTATGTGTGAGTGTGCTATTCCTAAGGACCTGAGAGCAAGCCGCAGAAGTGGTGTCCTAATTATACCCAAGTCGGCACGCTTGCTAAACCTGGAGGGTTGTCTTATTGATGCCACGGGGTACGCCCCGGTTCTCCCCTCCCCTAAGCGCCCAATTTCTGTGCTGGCGCAAAACCTTGGGGGAATACCCAGCGTACTAATCCAGGTATTGTTTGACCTACCTATCTGTCTACTACAGGGAGGGGCGGCCAAAAGCTATGAAGGCATGAAAACCCCGTTTTGCTAAGTGGCCAAAACGCTGACCTAACCACTGCCACAGCCCACCAACCCTGCTAAAATTGCAGGAAACAGGTGGGACAGTGACACACGCACTACAGGTCCTACACACCCTACAGTGGCACCATCCTGGTGGGCGAGCGCTACTGCAACTGGCTCAAGCCCCACTCAGGATTACCACTCCTACACTCACGCTCTACTGGCTGGTGTTGAAGATAAAGTCGTGGGTCCTAATGACCCTCCTGTGAAGAAGACAAGAGAACAAAGCGCTGCTAAGCAACTGTGGCCTAACAGGGACGTCACAACACGTTTCCCTGCTAGGGCTTGGAGGGGAGAGGCGCACAGGTGGCGTGCACAGCGTGGATGTCGATGGAGTCGAACTGCCCTCGCCACTCCTGGCTGAGGCGCAGTTAATTGATTGTGGGATCAGCACCCTTGTTTGACAGGGCAAGAAAAAAAGGGACGCTGCTGCACCAATCACCCTACCTGCCCACCTGTAAAGCAAAGGCCAATGAAGGGGTGTTTGCGGCTGAGGAACCAAGCCACACTCCATGTATTATACGCTTCTCAGTGTGACCTATAATACGCTGTCCTCAAACACCCCTGTCAAGCAAGCAAGCGTTAAGAGACTCCTCAGGTTCTCTTAAAGAACGTACCGAGGAGCCCCTGGGTAACCTAAATAAGGTTTACCATGCGCATTTCGCGTGGCCTACCCTTTAATGCGTGTGTGAATGCACAAGCATGCACGAGAGTGCGACCAACCTTTGGCAATCACTGTCTGTCTTCCTAATCTTACCCGCAATCACGAACTCTACCAGGGGGTGGCCCCACCTGGGCTTACCTACCTTACCTACCGCTGGAGAGTGAAGCAAGGTGAGGAGGACAACGAGGCGCAAGCGAAAAACGTCGCTATGCACTTGTGTGTATGTCTAATCACCCTGATCTTACCTCTAATCATCTGCAATCTTTCTAATCTATCCCTCTATCGTGTTCTATCGTGCTATCAGGCTTAAAAACGACGACACATGGCGAGCACTGTGCGTCGGGCAAACGGAACGAGCACACCTGCAGTTTATACCTGATTCATTGAAGTCATATTCTTATTTTTCGACTTCTTGATTTTTGGTTGATTCTGGCAATGTGGGTGGATTCTTTAATCACATCTATTTATGTGTGTCTCTTCATTTTCCTGTTTACGTGGGACATACGTTTATAATCTCATTATTTCTTTATTTTCCGGCGGTTCCCTAGGAGCCGCTCCTGCGCGCCGCCTTTTTCTGCGTAAGAATTTCTTGATTTAAAAAATCAAGAGATGACTACAAATTTTATAAAAATGTGCATCTGATGCACAATTGGATTCTGTCCAGGTGTGTGCCTTCAGAAAAATTCTAGGCCGTCATTTGACGGATTTAGGTGTTGTCGCTTCGCGCTTGCATGGATTCGTCCCTCATTCTCCCATTCCTCTGTTGTACAGACCTCCTCGCAAAGCCTCGTCGAGTAGGCCGCTGTTCTGGCCGAAAAGCAGCAGCAGGGGACTGAACCAGAATCAAGACCCCTCCAAGGGGCAATTCTAATTAAATCAGGGCACCCTCGCCCCAGTACCAGGACAGGTGTCTCCAACAGGTTCCATGAGACTTGGGTCGAGCGTCCTATGAGAGTCAGGCGTTGGGTTGTGTTACGCTGCAGCTTGGAGGGAGGGATGCACATGCATATGGTCTTGGCATGCCCTACTCTAACCCCACCAAGCCACAGGAACCCCGGCAGCGCCAAGAGCGCTGAGTTTTCTGTTGGAGTTTATCATCAACAATGCAGCAAGAGTCGCTGGCCATGGTAAAGCGCTCTTTTCCAGTGTTAGGGAAGCTATAGGTATTTTAAAGTAGATGTTGAAACCAAGGAAAGGCTAAGAAAAAATCCCTTTTTCCTGAAAGTGCGACAGTGGCGACGACCATTGCACAAGGGGGGAGTAAGAAAAAGTGCTTTTCCAATGCTTTAGGGTATACTTTAGTTGTATTAGAGGTGCTCTAAGCACACAGGCATTTCTATCTTAGTATTGGCCCAACCAAAAGGGGTGATAACACATTTTGACCTATGGAACCAAACACTAAATTAGGATGTGGTGTGGACCCCTTTAATAGGCACTAAAACATCTTTTCCTGGGTTGCTGAGGCACTGATATACTGAAGGCAGAGCCTATGAATTTATCTATGTTTTCTCATGAATTCTTAGCTATCCTAGTGGTATGCACCCTAGGGGGCTGGGGCACCTCTTTTTGAGAGGTCCTGGGTTCAATACCCAGTCAGCCTAGCTAAGTAGGAATATCCCATGTGACATGGCAGTGACCTCATCGCCACATGCCATGCCACCTCAGCACCTATGGGACCCAAAAACAAAGAGTGCACATCTCAAGATGGCACTGTGGATGAGAGTGAGCCCTTGGGGCAGTTTTCCAATCAGTTTTTCTCAAACATGTAAAATATTTCATCCTGGGTTGCAATGTATGCTAATTGCTGTGGTCTATTATTGATAGTTTTCTTTATCTAACTCTTTGTGACTGCAACCCTTCATGCTTTGATCCTGTTTATCTTCTACTTGCTTATCTCTGGCTTGGGATATCCTGGATTGATTGTATTTCAGCAATAAAACATTTGTCTCATCAAAAACAAGCAGCAGGAAACCTTACATCAGCAGCAAGCAGCAGGAGAGGCACAACAAACACACAGTGTTGAAATCACTATAAAACTTTCTGATTGCATTTCATACACTATCAGCACCAGAGAGGGAGGGGGGGGGGTGACATTCAGGCACAGTTTGTTACTATTCGCTTACGGACCTTTGCCAGCTGATTTCCTCCAAATTCCTGCGACAGCTGTTGCTAAAATCTTCAAAATCATTTATTTTGATGGTAGATCAATTTCAGGAAATACATCATAGAATTTTGGAGAAAATTGCCCCACAATGGTCCACAACGGACCTGTTGTGGCAGCTCCCTGTACAATGTAAGGTGTTTTGCAACAAGTGCAATGCGATGCAGTTATTTACTTTTTCTTTCTGATTGTTGGTGACTAATCGATTGATTGATTCATCGGCAATACTTAGTCTGTGGGCAATTATGTAGTCTTCCAAAAAGAAGAGTAGGCCCACATTCCAGAGGGTTTTGCAAAAATGGGGCAGCACGTATGCAATCTTGTATTTGGCACAGTGGGGCCAGCTTTTTGACCATCAGAATCCAATTTGCTTCAGCTGTTGTTGCATTGGTGAGGCAAATTTGCAAACATGATCTCGCCTTAGAATGTAGAAACATCTTCTGATGCTAATACATGAGATGAGATGCTTCCTACATACTCATCCTACATTGCATGACTGCCTACACCATGCCGATCACTTTGGCAGACTCATTCTTCATAGTGTTATCTACCACGTGCATATCTCTCGGGGACCTTCACATTTGTGCCAACTCGGTGGGTTTTCGGGGGTCGGTGCCATTGTTGCCTCATTTCTGCCCACTGAGTGTTCCCGAGGTATGGGTATGTGGGGTATATTCGGAAAACCCTTGAAAAGGGCTATTTGGAACACTCCAGGTTTGCATGCTGTGCAGACGATATGTTTGAGATTTTCGTCCTTTTTTGGACAGTGCTTGTGTTGCTTGCTGCCTCTTTTTGTCAACAAGCAGCCACCATGTCTGCATACAAATTCCGGCACGCCCTGTTGCATCCCCAGATGCACTACAAAAGCCTCTGGTACGGAAAAGGGCATGCTCTGGCGGTGCAACCTGGGTGCAGGTTACTCACCAGAAGTCCTGCAGCCCTATCCTGGCTTTGTCTGGGTGAAATCAGGGTACAGTGAAGCCATTGCATGGCGCAAGGTCCGGATGACCAACATCGAAATATGGACCTCACAACTGCCGGCCTGTGGGCCATGCCTCTCAACACGGGGGGGCACGCAGGCTGCAGGATTGGGGAAAGTTGAAGAAATATGTTCCCATTCTCAGGCACGGGGACTTCTGCGCCAATGGGGTCCCAGCCCGGGGCCCTGGACGGTCACCCGTTCTTCCCTTCGCATGTTGCGTCAGGTCGCTACTTTCTGTCGAGCGCTGCGGCCGGTGCTCTTGTTGGTGTCGTTTCCGCGTTCACGGAGCCCAATAGTTGGCTTGTTGGGACTGTGCTGAATGTGGCATGGTGTGCCGTTTGCGTGTCAGCGGCGCCCAATAGTTGGCGTATTGAGGATAGGCTGGTTGTTGCCGGGGTCGTTTGACTGTTTTTGCTGTCCACACACCTCTGTCCACAGGCCGTCCATAGCCTGCCTCGCTGTGTTTCCGTGCGGCCCAGGTGCCCTGTTCCTCCATGCGCTGTCCGGGCCGTCCACCATATGTCCTTTTCCCCCTCACGGTTGGTCTGCCCTTGATGGGCTCCCAATCCTGTTGCGCAAACAGCCCATCTGGGCTGCGGGAGACACCCCCCACCTGATGCCGGTTGAGCAGGGGTTGCCCTGGCACCCGGTAGCGACGGGGTTGGCAGGCCAAGCCATCCCCTTTATTGTCGCTGCCTCCCATGCGCACGCTCTGCCATCCACTCCATTCTGGTTCTCTGTTCCAGCTATTCCGGTTGCCTCTCCCGCCTTGCTGTGCCCCTCCTCTTTGTCTGCGTTGCCCGCCCTTGTCCCTCCGGGTGTGGCTCCCGCGTTCCGTGTGTTTGTGTTGCTCCTCCCCCTTTTTGGTGGCGCTCATGGGTGCCCATGTCGCGCACCCTCTCCTGTCCCACCCGCCTGCCCCCCCATACGAGGATTTCACATCTCCATACAACGTGGACTGCCCCGTGCCCGGTTGGCTATTCCCGGCCCTGTTGCCACCCCCGTGGCGAGCACCTCCCGGAGTGCGGGGCGCAGCCCCCGCCCTTGTGGAGTACGCGGGCACCTTGTAGAGGGAGGGGAGGGGAGGTTTGCTGATGGCTCGCTCGGCGTGCGCCGCATTTGGTGGTTGCTGCAGTGCTCGCACCTCATAATTCCCTTGTGTCTTGTTGTGTGTCCTGTTAGGGCTCGTCTCCCTGCCGTGTGTAGGGCGGCCTTGTGCCCAGCTGTTTTGCTGCATGCGTTCCTGCCAGTTTTGGGCTCTTTCTTTTTCTGCTGGCATGCTCACTGCTTCTGGTCTGCGGCGCCAGGGGGGTAGCATGTCGCTCCCTGCATCCCATTGTGGCTGTTGGGTTGTCCCACTCGCAGTTGGGTGGTGCAAGGGGCACCAAGCACTTTTGCACATGTCTCCAAATATACAAACTGACCTGTCACCGGTGTTTGTTGGGGTTGTTCAGGGGTGAATGTGTTGCGTTGTTGCTCTTTTGCTTTCTGGGCTGCTGAGGGGCTCCCCGTTTGAGGACTTCACTCCGGGCTGTCCACACCTTGGAGCTAGGCACTTGTGTGAGTCCACCCCCTGGTTGGTCGTGTGCAGTGACCACCAATGGTTTGGACGCTGTGTCTCATAAGCGTGCCCAAGGCCCTTGCACTAGGCCTTGGTGACAGAACTTAGCTACTCGCGGGCAGTACATGTTTTAGGTCGCTGCCCAATGGACAACCGCGTAGCCAGCTGCCAACCCCCCGCAGAGGCGACCCCCTTACTTAGGTTTGGGTTGCCTTCCCCTCCCAGTGTGGTCGGGATGGTGATGGCTCCCGGGAGTGCATCGGGGAAGCATCCCTTCTATATTGTGTGTAAGTGTGGCCTTGGTTGTTGCGTGTGTGGTGGGCGCCGTGTTGGCGTTGGGGTGTGGGGTCTTGGGCTCTTGGTGGTGCTCCATGTGTGTGCCTTGTTTGTGGGCGGCGGTGGCTGGGTGTGGGTGAAGTGCCCGTGTGGTGGGTTTGGCTCCCACCCTGGGTGTTGGGTGTTGGGCTGGTGTTGGTGCTTGCGGCGGGTGGTGTGGCTGTCCGCCACTGTTGTTGTGGTATACTACTTTGCTTTGCTCTTCTGTACTTGTGTGCTGCTGCGTGCTATTGTGTGCTGGCGAGTTTCATTGTGTGCCTCTGCCGGCTTTGGCCTGCAGTGCTGCGTTATGTGCTATGCTGCCTCCGCATTGTGCGCTACGCTGCCTCCATGAGGCGCGGCGGCCGCGGCTACCCGGGCAGGGCCGCTCCTCCCTTGGGGGCCGAGTTCGGGTAACCTTCGAGGCGCTTGGACAGGGCCGCCCACCCATTGGCGGGGCCGAGTCCGAGCCCCCGGGGCCTGCCTTTGATTCTTGCGCGCGCGCCCCGTTTGTGGGCGGCGGTGGCTGTGCGTGGGTGCCGTGTGGTGGGTCTGGCCCCCACACTAGGCATTGGGTGTTGGGCTGGCGCTGGTGCTTGCGGCGGGTGGTGTGGCTTTCCGCCGCCATCATTGTGGTACACTGCTTTGCTTTGTTCTGTTGTACCCCCCCCCCCCCCTTGCGCAAGCACCGCCGCGGTCCTAGAAGTCAGGCCAAAACGGCGGTTCAACGCCCACCCCGTGCTTAGACAAGGCCGTGCATGCGAGTGACACGTGTGACAGCCAGACTGGGAATAACATTGTTGGCCATGGCTGAAAATCACATCAGAACAAGCAGCATGGGGTTCCAATGTGTAGTACAATGCTGTTATGAACGCAATGCACCATCACAGACATGAATGAGCCCCTCTTTCCCTGTACAAACGCTCTACAGACACCCAATCCTCCATTCTGGACCACCAAAACAGCGGTGCCAAAATTTCCTCAAAACGGCGGTTCAACGCCCACCCCGTGCTTAGACAAGGCCGTGCATGCGCAAGGGGGGGGGGGGGTACTGTGTGCTTTGTGCTTTCGTGTGCTGGCAAATTTCGCTATGTGTCTCTGCCTGCTCTTCGGTGCTGCGCTGCCTTGTGCGCTGTGTTGCCTCCATGGGGTGTGGCGGCCGCGGCTACCCGGGTAGGGCCACTCTTCCCGTCGGGGGCGAGCCCGGGTAACCTCCAAAGTGCTTGGACAGGGCTACCCACCCATTGGCGGGGCCGAATCCGAGCCTCCGGGGCCTGCCTACGAGGTTTGTGCTGCACTGTGCTGCATTCTGTTGGATCTGCATGCCTGGGCGTTGTGTTGAACTCCTTAACGCCTCGGGAGGCTGCCGCGATTAACTGCGCTAGGCGATCCGTGGGCAGCAATCTGCCCGGTTGTGAGACCAGGACGTGCTCTCCTGGTAGGTCCCCGTCTATGTGCACAACCGGTTGCCACTCTCCATGTGTGTAGCACACCCCATGTGGGTGGCAGCTACACTGTGGGGTATACACACCCACGGCCACGATGCGTACCCGGACCACCGGCATCATGAGTCCTGGGCATATGAGGTACCACACCTCACCCCTGGTCATGTTGGGCATCGGTGTGCGGGCCAGCTGCCACTCGCGGGCCCGCACTATACTTGTGTATTGTGCTTCCATGAAGTCCACGGTCGCGTATGCAAAGTGTCGTTGCATTGTCAACGTGTTTGGTTCCCCTGGCCTTCTGCCCTCCTGTCCGGGGTCGTGCGTCGCCGCTCCCCTATTGCAATGGCGTACCTCCCGTTGTTGGCGTCTATCCCCTCTTTGTATGTCGGCATCATGCCGTCTTCGGGCCCCCCCCAGCACCCATACATATCTGAAACGGCATTTTCTCACAGATATCAAAAAGTATACACATACCCCCCCCCCCAAGGGAACGATATTTTGGCGCATCGGCTGGAAGTTCAGAAATCCTGGGAAAGGTGCCAAAACCCACTGAGTTGGCACATTATGAACTGCCCCCAAGAGGTATGTATTGGGGTCAACTCTTTCTATGGGGCTGGAGAAGGAGCTTGCATGGGATAGGACATAAACTAGGATACAAACTTCGGGGATGTCAACCACCGCTCCTACCATAATGCCTACTTGATGTTGGCAACAAACTGTGGGACAGATATCTTAGGCGCCTGCCCCACAGCCACTGACACAATTGCCATTATAGTATTGGATATTTGTATGTGGGCACCCACCCCTGCTAAGTGCACCTGCTTCCACTGCTCGTGCATTTCTTCTGTATGCCTTGCCATCTGGCAAGAGGTTAAAGGAGCCATACAGCTGAGTAGTGCAGAGCATAATAGAGCTTGAGGTACGTAAAAGTGGGTTCGGGCTTTTGGTGGGATTTGGCATCACGAGTGCAACCTACCCTTGGGTGATAAACCCCTCTCTTCAGTGGGGTTGTTTTTCTTTTACAACATTCGATTGGCATGGCAACACATTCCGATTCTTACTTCAGCTGTGCAACAGTACACAAAACTCTTTCATGCAAATACCACATGTACACCTGACCTCAAATGACACGGCATGCTTTTATTGTGCAACTATGCCCCGCACCCAACACACACACACACACATACACACACACACACACACACACACACACCCTAATAGTTCAGTGTGGTTTGCCCTTACACATGCTAGTATGCTCCGTGCCATACAACCTAAGAAGCAAAATACACTTGAAGAAAGCGTCTGCATGCAGTAGACACGAGCGTTGGTGGACAGGGAAAGTGGTTGAAGATGGTAGTATAGGGCGGGCAGCGAACACAAAGGCAGCTGCAGTAACAAACAATTGTAATCAAATGCATCAGTTCAAGTCCATCAGAGTCATCATCCTTGACTGTTCCAACTATACATTTGCGGACACGCATTGCATGTACAATACAGAATGTGGCCTGGTGGAGGTTAGAGCCTGCTGCCAACAATGATCAGTTGCAAAAGTCGGATGCATGCCCAGATAGGACGCAGCAGGTGGAGTTAGAGGGGCTGGATAGGAAGAGGCATTGCTTGGAGAAAGGGTAAGGCTGCTTCAAATATTTGGACGGAATGCCAAAATGTATGTACGTACTCTGTGAGATCTGCATCGTAAACTCAATACCTTTAAGAAATATCAGACCTTGTTTGAGGTTGCAGGTGAGTATGTGAGGAGGGGGGGAATTTGGTTCTGCCTTTGAGAGAATTTATCAAAATTTGGGTCAGAAGTAGGTAGGGAAAAAGGAACAGGGGAGAGAACGCAATTGGCGGAAGCGGAACAGCACTGAACACCAAAATCCAATGCATCCCATGCACCCCAATGCTCTTCGCCACTGATTACAGGCAAAAGGCTTGCACAAGCTTATTGGATCCTGGGATGAAGAGGGATAGGGGTTGCATAGGGCTTTTTTAGGGGTGTAGAGCATTCCCCTCCTGACACACAGTATCCAGACGACACTGACACTTGGGTCTTTGGCTGCTGTTGTTGTGGTGGTGTGTTTTTGGGATCCATCAATTTCGCAACACACGACATCCTTGCAGCCTGCTGCCCAAGGCACACACAAACGTCAAACGATTGGATCTCCAGTAGCCGTTGCAGCACCCCTTTTCACGACCACTTCGACTTCCAACCACGCACACATAGCATCACACAACCCATGGGCCGCTTGCACCCTAAGAAAATACAGAAGTCCCTGGGACAAAGTCGCGATGCGGCACAAAGAAATACCACGAGTTTTGGGAATGCGTCCCAGAGACTAAGCACATGATTCCTCTTCTTCCCTTTTCAAGTCAAAATAATTCGGCGCATATTTACAATGCCAACATACACAGTTCTTCAAGCCAATCGGATGGCAAATGGTCACAGAGTGACGAACCACAACAAAACACATACATGCACATCACCAGCACATGCATGCACATCGATCATGACATGCGCCCCGCCCGCTTCTCAAGAATGGCTCAGTTTGCGCACTGAGGGGGACGCTGCTCGGACAAGGCTGTGCGCGAACGGAAAGTGAGGTATGTCGCGTTCTGTATCGTCGACGCCCTCATGACAGGGCAAAGCCCCGGCGCTCCCGTATTGCACAGCCCTTCGTGGTCCATGCGAAAGCCCTGGATGGTCCCGGTCACGGAAGCACCTCAAAACAGGACCACGTCGCCTGCACCACCCCCGCATCGACTATCTTGGGGCGTTTCCTAACCCCATCACGTCACTGCACAAGCATCTGGTGCGGGGGGGGGGGGGGGGGCACCTCCTTTTTCTTGAAGGGCCGGTCTCAATACGAATGGATTGGTTAGGCAAGGCTGCCGAAGGAGGGGCGCCACGAGCAACAAGCGGGAAAGCTTTATGTACTGCGACCTCCACCAGACTTCAACCAGGGGGCGGGGCCAGGACGGGCGTTGGGGGTCGGGCTGTTGAGTGGAAACGGGAGTATTAAAAAAATTTCGGTCGCCCTAAGGTGCGCTGGAAAAACTTTGAAACAATTGAGCCAGACTGAAACAAAATGCTGCTGTGGCCGGAAATCGGAGGGCTCCTTCTCGCGTCCAGCAAGGTCCTCGGATTGGGGGGTGAGAGGCAGCAACTGCAGATGACGGCAGACCGAGTTTCACCGACCCGGGCTCGATGCTGGTGGACACAGATGTGCCGTCAAGAAAAGGACAAACAAGCATTGGACATTGTGAAACACCGTGCTATGGAGGGGACTGCGCCTCAAAGAAAACACTCAAAAAGCCGCCATCGGGAACGCAGGCTGCTCAACCAGCGGCAAGACGTCCCGGACCATTTCCCCGGAATCCAACGCCGCGGGCTGCGTGAACTGTTTGTGCCGTAATGCGCCACTCTTGAAGGGCGGTTGCACATTGGCTCGCACCAAAGGGGGCAGTTTCGGGGTCCCCTTAGGCACATCGCCGCACAACACTTCGTTGGCACTTTGGAGGATGTCGTGACACATATCCGTCAATCTCTGCCGCTCTGCAGCCATCTTTCCCTGCATCAGTCCCTTCTGTCGCTTTCCCTTGGGCTTGCTGTTGCGCAGCTCTTTCTGCATGGCAGCGACGGGGAGGGGCTGCAATTTTCGCCGCTGCGTAGCGCTGGTTGACGAAAGCCCCACTGCCCTGAGAAACAGAAAGCAGGCACAGAAGCATTGGAAATAAGGCGGAAATAAGAAGTAAGAGATGAGAAAGAACTTCAGGAGGCCAGGGAGAGCAAGCAGAGGAAAGAGCCGTGATGAGGTAACGGAGAGCCTGAGAGAGAAGGATACACACAAGGATTCTGAGAGGCGAAGTTGGGAGAGGTTTAAAGAACGCACCAGGGGCAGAAAAGACCCAGACGATGAAAGGAGTGGGAGAGGGACTGGAGAAGAGGAATGATCGTCCTGGAGCTTGTATGTGGTGCTGAGATCGGCGTCCTTGCCGCAAAACCTGCCGCAGCTCCCTTTTTATATATATACAGTTGTGGTGTAGGGTGGAGCAGGCTTTTTTAGCAGCAGCTGCAGCTGCACCAAGCAAGCGCGAGATGAGAGAAGGGGAGAACTTGGCCCTAGTGGCTTGCATTTCGCCTGAATTTGGATGGATGATACATGAGGGTATGGGATTGATTTGCACAGAGTTCGAGGGGAAAAGGCAATGATGGCAAACGGCTAAGGATGCGGCAAGAGGAGACGTCGGCTGCCAAAAAATGTCAAAATTGGCCAAAATTAGCCTGTTTTGGGTGTGCAGGCCTTGTGTAGGCGGTCTGCATTGAAATCAACCTGAATGAAGGAAATTGCCTTGTCCCCTTTGCTGCCTGCTTGCCCCATTAACACTTTTGAGAACTGTGTTTTCGGCCCACACAGGGCTTAAAAATGCCCCGAAAATGACTGTGCACTGTGCACACAGGATGCTGCACACCACACACTGCAGACTTTAAAGCTTGCACCCTGCACAATCTGTTGACATACACATAGAAAGCGTCTCGGCTCCAATCGGCGGACAAAGCTCAACATTCAGATTTTTATGGCCTAGAAATGCAGGTTGTTGTATCTTTGATGGTTTTGGAGGGAATTTCTGGAAAAAGCCATTTTGCACTTTTTTTGTGTTAACCCATTGTCCTTTTCTAAATGGGCCATTTTCAGGGCATTGTGGATACCTGCCAAATATACATGGGCCAAAAGCAAGTGTTTACAGTCTAAAAATACGCTTCAACTAGCTCTGCGTCCGCCCATATCACTTTTGGAAAAAAAATACTTGCTGACTATTGTTTGGCCCCCAAGTGAGCCCCCGCAACCCTACCCTACCACTCGCACAGGGTACTGCCACACAAGGGGTTGGTAAAGGGTGCTTATAGTGTATAAGGGGTTGTGGTTCCTCATTCTTCGTATCCATGAGTGTTCTGGATGCAACACATGCATCCAAATGCAGTCAAAACCTGAAAAGGAGAATGGGTTCAACATGCACTGTGTAGAATTTCCAACACTGTGTAGATTTCGCAGGTAAAACTTAGTAAAACGTGGCAAAACTCAGTAGAAATGAGGTAAAACTTAGTTTCAAAAATCTTAAAAAACTGTTTTCAAAATTTTTACAAAATTTTACCATATCCCCCCCCCCCTTCTGAGAGAAGATATTTCTGCAACGCGCTTGCCATGAATGGCGTAGAGCGCAGAAGATACTACTACAGCGCACTACCAGCAAGTCACACATTGGTGAGCTAGCACCCATGGCCTTGTGTGACATTCACGTTGCTGGTTGTGGTGAGCGCCTCAGCCTGGGGTCTTCGTGATGACCGCATACCGGGCACCGATCAGGCCGTCAGGGGAGGATGCCATGGGCAGAAGTTGCATTCTGGATTCCCACCCAGGCAGGTGGATGCCCGCGGCAGTGCGGATGTCCGCAGTAGCACGAATGCTTGCTTGTCATAGCAGAAGGTTCAAGGGGGAGAGGCCAATAGGCGCCGCCACAGGCTAACAGAGCCAACCACCAAGGCCTTGTGCCAAACCCCCCCCTTTAAAATCACGGACAACCCACGCCACACCCATTCATTCCCAATCCGCACTGAGAGCGGTCCTATTTTCCCACTAGTAATGTACCACAATCTCAGTGTTGATGATGACATAGCTGTTTGAGGTGAGGTCCCTGAAATGGATTGCCTCCAACTCTTATTGTTGAGGCAACAAGCTTGGAACCATGACACGTAGTGGCTGCTCCCAATCGTCACTAGGCAGTGCCTCAACCTCTTGCAAGGAACCTTGAAATGAGCCATTGGCTTTTAGTGCGTGCTTTGCACACATTGGCGAGGATTTGTTCTGTAGAGGGAGTTGTGGCTGTCCACCGTTTATGTGTGGTTGGTGCATTAGGGTTGTGTATTTGTGGTACATCTACGCCGAAGGGTGCATTCGGTGGTTGGTTGGAGCGGAGTGCCCGACTAGGCGGTTCAAGGATAGGGATGAGGGAAAATGGGTTGTACAAAAGTGGGAGGAGGTGTAGGCTGAAACCATCTTTACAAGGGCATTGAATGCCATGTAGTATTCCCGTAAATTCCCGCGACTCCCCGTCACAACTACGGTCACCGGAGGAGTTGTGCTCGGCAACCCTTTATTTTCTTTTGCTTTTTTTGTGGCCACCATTTTTGGAGGGGCTTGCAAGCAACTTGAAGTCCTGCACATGTGGCGGCTCCACATGAGAGGCAAATGTCCACCTCACACGGCCGTACCTAAAGGCCGGACACCAAGAAACTCCATGAAAATTGCAAAGGCACCTCAAAAGCGGACTCCTTAACAAGGAGCCATAGCAAGGTGCCGTCACAAATTTCAAGGGTGGAGTACGTTGCACATGTGGAAAGCTCCATTGTGACACGGTAAATACGGAGCAAGGACAAGAATTGTGTCAGGATGACAGGGTGTCCTTCATTAACGGGGAAGAGGGTCTCTGTCCACCGGGTAACTTTGGCAATCTCAATAGTGGGGTAGTTGCAGCTGGGCTTGCCGTTGACCCGGTTGCTGGCTTCCGTGCCGTCTTGGGGGCCCATATGTGAGCAAAGTGGCTACATAACCCCTGCCGCCTCGGGGGTCCCCACCACTTAGCGCGGGGCCAAAATCATAGTGGCGACATAACCCCTGCCGTCTTGGGGGGCCAGGTGTGGCCAAAATGGTTACACAACCCCCACCTAGCGCCTAGCGCAGGGAGGAAATCAGAATGGGCTACTTAACCCGTCTTGGGGGCCCACATGTGGGCGAAGCGTTGACATAATCCCTACCGTCTAAGAGGTTCCCAACGCTCAATGGGGGACAAAATCAGAAATGGCTACTTTGCCGTCTCGGGGGGGCGCATGTGGGCAAAGTGGCTACATACCTCTTGCCCCCTCGAGGGTCCCCACCGCTGCGCGCGGGCTTTGCACACTGGTCACCCAGCACACAACACACTGTGCACATTGCCCATTGTGCCCTCTGCACATGGTGCACGTTACACACCGTGCAATTTCCACCCTACATCATGTGCACTCTGCACACTGCGCACTGCCAAGTCTGCACACTACACGTTGCTCCTTATGCCCTGTGCATTGCGCACTCTACATGGCAAACAATCTGCAGGGTGTGTGGTAAAACTTAGTACAAAAGTTTTGTTTTAAAAGATGGTTGTTATTAAGTTCGGAAACTTAGTAGCAAAAATATTTTGTTATTAATTTTCCCATATCTTGGGTTTTTTTTACTAAGTTTCAAAACTGAATGAAAATTAGATTTCCTTTTCTACGAAGTAAAAAGCCTAGGAAAGTTTTGTCTACCAAGTTATGGAACATTAAGGACCCCTGTGTCTGCAGGGGTTATGTCGCCATCTTGCCCACATGTGGACCCCCAAGACAGTAGGGGTTATCTAGCCACTTCTGATTTTGTCCCCATTTAGGGGACCCCCAAGACGGCAGGGGTTATGTAGCCACTTCGCCCACATGTGGGCCCCCAAGGTGGTACGGGTTTTGTAGTCATTTGTGCGAAGTGGCCACTTTACCCCTGACGTCTCGGGGGCCCACGTGTGGGCAAAAGGGCTACTTAACCCCTGCCGTCTCGGGGGCTCATATGTGAGCAAAGTGGCTACATAACCCCTGCCATCTGGGGGGTCTCGGCCACATACAGAGTGTAGTGTCTAAAGTGTGCAGTGTGCAGTGTGAAGTGTGCACATTGCGCTGTGCAGAGTGCCCACTTTGGATGCGTAATTTGCGCAGTGCACAGTGTATTCAGCACCCTATGCACGGCGCGGTGTGTAGAGTGTGCAGTGTGCACAGTGCACAGTGTGCCAGGTGCGGGTGGGTAGTTGCCAGAATGTATTGCAGCACAGTGTTCAGTGTGCCCAGTGTGCACTGTGCACTGTGCACTGTGCATAGTGTGCAGTCTGTGTGCAATCTGTGGAGTGTGCATTGTGCAGTATAGCAGGGCGGTCCAAATACTCAGTCCCGGTTGGGTTAGATGTCGGTGGCAGGCTTCCATTCTCATACCCCAGGGAAAACCATGCAGTCGACCATCCAAACAACATGTGAGGCACATGCATGCATCAGGAACATTTTTATGGCAAGCTGCCACAGAAAGATAGACAGAATTTGCCTTGCGGCACCTTTGACGATTTGCTCATGGCCACGTGAGACCCAAGCCAAGTTACTTTTGGCACTCAGCGTGGCCAAATGCTGGGGAGGAGGGGGGCGGAGCAACGAATATCCCCTCACCCCCTTCCTGCAGCTGCTGTTGCTGTTGCTGTTGCTGTTGCTGTTGCTGTTGCTGTTGCTGTTGCTGTTGCTGTTGCTGTTGCTGTTGCTGTTGCTGTTGCTATTGCTGTTGCTGTTGCTGTTCCTCTCCTGTAACTCTCAACCACCAACTGCTTCTGCAGCCAACGGCGCCAGGGCAGGGGACGGGACCTGTCAACGCTTGTTGGGGTGCCGGAGTGCTCCAAATCGTAGGTCACGCTAGAGTTCTCGCTGGAGATCTCGCCGCTGAGGCTGTGGTCCTGCGAGCTCATCAAAGACCGCGCTCCCCACGGTGGACTGAGGTCCCGGCCGAACCCACTTGCTCCATGTATCAGCGCAGGAGTACTGGCGCGGCTTTCAGCCCAAGGCGGGTCCTCGGGCCCAAGCGCCGGGTCCAGCAGCAGCGCGTCACACCAGGCGTTCTGCTCCGCGCGGGCAACTGCGAGGCGCTGCCCAGCCTCCTCTCGGACCAGTTCCCGGGCCTCCGTTGCGTGCCGGTGGTGATGCCGCAGATCTGTGATGTCTTGGAGCTGCTCCTGCTCCTCCGCCTCGACCAAAGCCCTGCGTCCCTCGAGCACGGCCTCAAATCGCTGCGCCTGCTCGGCCTCAGCGAGCGCCAGGCGATGCTGCTGCTCAAGTCTGGCCAAGGTGCGCGCAGGTGCAGCCTCGAGGCTGCGGGACGCGGCGTTCAAGATCTCGTCGAAGGCATCGTCCTCCTCGTCCTCCACCAGATCTCTGTTGTCCCACTCGATCTCCAGTAACAAATGGTACAGGGCTCGGAACGTCTGCGGAGGAAAGGGATGAATGGGGGTGAGGGGGAGAGCGCGGGGTGAGGAAGGGAGAGGGATAACTAAAAAGGGGGAGAGGAAAGAAAGGATGGAGAAGGCGAGGGGAGAGCTGGGGAGTGCCTGAGCGGATGGACAAAGAGGGACAGAGGGAATGAACGGGAGAACGAGAAGAGAGGGAGGGCGAGGTAGTGACCCTACACACATTTAAAGAAGGCTTGAGGACGTAGAGCGGCAGAGTGGGCAGGGAAGGCATAAAGGCAACACAAGCAAGGAAGTTGTACAAGCAACCTTTTGTGTCGACAGAAATTACACAAGACTGAAATTATCTAGCCAGGTTGGACAGAGCCTGGGGAAGGCTGACCATGTTACCGTACTGGTCACTGTGAGCTTCTGGTTCACTCGGTGGCACACAACTGACTCCATTTTTCTTTTCCTTCCTTCCCTGCTTCCTGGGCGGAAACATAGGGACGAGAGGGGGCGTTCTTGCGTACTACACCACACCAACACGAGGGGGGTGGGGAGAACTAATTTAGATGAGTAAAAGATTGAAAGAGATGACAAATAGTAAGCAAACGCAATTGAGGCATTGCACGTCTGCGGTGAGTGCAAATTCGTTGTCCAAAACGAGAAGTGGGGCGGGGGGCAGAGGCGGTGTTCCTCAGGAGTCCCCAGGAACGAGTGGAGAGCTGGACACCTCGGCCCGGATGTTGGCAGATTCCGCCTCCAGCTGCAGCCATGCGCTCGCCTGCTCTGTAGCAATGTCGTCCATACCCTCACTGTGCAGCTCCGATACGCGGTCCCGCTGCGCCTGGTGCAGTTCCAGCGTACCCTGAACCTGCTGCCAGAAGTGCATGGGCTCTTCAAGAATGGAGGTGCGTCGCAGCATCTCCTGCTCCACCAGCAGCTCCATCTCGTAGTCCTGCCGCATTTGCCGGCGGATGGAGACACGGGCCGCATTCTGCAACTGCTCCAGGCCCTCGCGCACCTTTAGCTCCTCCTTCAGCAGCATCCAGCCCTGCCGCGCGTGGAGCTCAGCGGTCGCGCGGCCCTCAATCGTGCTACGCTCCTTCATACATAGCTTCATGAGAGTGTCGCGGGATCTCAGCTCTTTGTCGATGAAATGAAGGCGCTGGTGCTCCCAACTGACGCTCAGGTCTTTGAGAATGGCCATACACCCAGCATCACACTCTGCCTGCAGGCCCGCCCGTGCTTCGACCTGCGCATGCGCATGCGTAGGGTCGAAACAGCATGTGGACCCCGCCCCCCCCTCGCTCTCCCTCTCGCTGATAGGTCTGGTGTTTGGAGTTGGAATAATGGCCCATCTGGGAAAGAGTGGATGCTGTGTGGGTCAAGGTCACTCCAGAGGCAATGTGGGAGACGAAACCAACGATAGCCAACAAAGAATGATTCTCCATTCTCCCTCCCCCCTTTCTCCTATAACGACTGACAAGTACTTCTTGACCGAAGTTTCGTTGGAATCCCGTTCGGTTTGCGCCTCGAATTCCGCTTCATTTGTTCCCAGCGTAAAAACGTGTAGAGCGAGGGGCGCCGCAACGGGAGCGGGTGCCTGTCCTCCAATTGCTGTCTCCCCCTGCTTCTCATGCACTTCCGCGTGAGGGAGCTGTATGGGGATGGAGAGTAAGGGTGAGGGAAGTGCGAGGGAGAAAGGGGGAGCAAAGGGGGGGCGGAGAGCTGCGGGAGAGAGAAGGTTTGAGCGAGGGTGTGGGCAGGGGTATGACATATAAATATAGAGGGCACCTCGTCTCCCTCCTTTGCCCAACGGCGCTGTCTGACGATACTGGGTATACAACGAAAGTGCAATATTCTTGCTACTGGCCCATGACCTTGTCGCCACTCTGAGCCCTGACTTTTCGTTTTGCAAAAGGGGGAGAATGAGCGGGAGCACGGGAGGAATGTATAAGGGAGGGTCAAAGGGAACCCCGTACAACAACTCGGCGTCATGCATCTACAAGGAAACAGAGGGTTTCCTACGTTCGGCCACGCTTGTCACGCGTTGCTACTATTGTCGGGACATGCTGCCGGTACGGGCGTTGCCACGAGCTACTGGTACGCGGCGCAGCACGACGTCACGATCCGCGCAAGGGCGTGTGGCATGGCGCGGGAGCACGTGTGGGCGACGCGGGGAGGCACAGGGCGGAGGGAGGGGCTGTACGCAGAGCGATCGGACCTCTGCACACTCCAAATGCCACCGCTGCCACACTCGTGTGTAAGTCGTGCGGTGGTCCGCCTCTCTGCCGTGGAGCACACTCCGAGCCCTTGCTTCCTGGACCACGAGGGACAGACGCTGCTCGCTGGCGGCCATCGCTCGCAGAGCCCCCGCCGTTTGGCCAAGGTCTCCACTAGTCCACCGCTGCATCGCTTGTTGCCAAAGATCGGTCCTTTGGGCGCTCTCTTCGTGGATTACAACGCGCAAGTCCTCGTCGTCCATCATGCTATCCAACCATGAGCACACGGCTTCCAATCCGTTTTGGTGCTCGCCCTCAATTTGGCTCCGGGCATCCGCCTCTTGGATCGGTAAAGCGTCCAATAACGATTGCAGATCACCTCTCAGGGCTAGCCTTGCGCGCACATTCGCTTGATAAGTTTGCAATGCAAACCATCCTCCCTCCGCTGCGTTGATCGTTTCAGTTCGGTGGATGCATTGCTCCGACTCCAATTCTAACCTTCTCCATATTTGTTCGATGTTTTGCACGGCGTTCGCTTGCTGCTGAATAATTACTTGCCGTTGCAAGCGCTCCACCTCTTCCACCGGGCGCACCATCTCTCTACGAGCCGCCTCCGCTGCTTGGATGGCCCACCACTCTTGGTCAGCCGTCATCTCCATCTCAATTTGGTCCCGCGAAAACCATTCTTCGGACTCAACTTTTCGCCGTGTCTTGGTCACCTCCGATACCAAGGCCGATGCGGCATTCAACGATTCTACCCATACTTTGGACAAATAGCGGCGGGCGGCATGTCCTCGATATGTGGCTTGGATTAGAGTTGCTGCACAATCTAAGACGGCTTGCACCATCTTGGGGAACAACTGTGCGAACTTGACCCTTGAATCTTCCAATTACATGTGCCGACGTCAAAAAAAGTAAAATAGACTAGAGTAAGAAGAAAAGCACGCGCAATTAAATTGAGCAAGCACAATCCTGCTACTTGGCTACCGCAACTTGCACTTCTTGCAGCGGCTGAGTAGTGCTGGTCCCCAATGGGGGCCAGCACACAGCTGAATTTTTGGTAGTGGTGGGAAGATGCGCTTGCGCGTCAACCCACCATCCCGTTTCCATTGCTTTCGTCTATTTTAACATCTCCCCTAGCAACGGACCCAAATGGGCCCAACCATAAGGATGGACCTGACTAAGGACACACCGCGTTAGTTTGCACAAAGCTTGTTGTAACGCACTCAAGAACCACATGCTGAGTAACACGTGACTTTTGGCTTCACCACACAACACACACCCTCCACAGTAACACAGCTCTGTGCTTATACCGCATCTATCTTTCGCCTTTTACTAAAGATAGCCGTTGGCTACAGAGCACGATGTGTATACATCACTTTTTGGTAACTTCTCAATGTAAGACATACGTGATTTGTGCCCACCACTGAACGACTGATCGAGAGTCTCGATTGCCTCACACCAAAACCCTGCAGTTTTTTCCATGGTCACGCATTGTCTATCTCTTGACACTGCTACTTATTTACCCTACATCCCCCTCCACCAAACCACCACAAGAAAAAACACACCCATCTAGATTGCCTTTGGCATGTACCTTGTACATGCAAACCATCGGAACAAACAACCATAGTTTGCCTACCTCCCAACCTCAAGGATTGCTGGCAAGCGGAAATCACATCGGCGACGGCGCATGACATACATATTCGGCACCCGTTGATCACGCCGCGCCCACCATGATGCTCTTCCAACCTATGAAAATTACACCATCGTGACCCGAGTCGAAATTCTTTTAAGAGCAACAAACCTGCCGCACCAAATGTCTCTTGCACTTGAGATTGATAACGAGCTTGTACGAAGATGTTCCAAATAGTTTTCGTCTCCGTTCACTAAAGCATTGGTAACAATTCATTTCGCATCGATCAATAATCAACGCATGCGTGAGATGAACGGCGAAACGAACTTTCAAGGAGCGTACGAAGTGGTGACTTGGGATGAGATCACCCTAGGTGCCCCCCGGCCCAAGAATTATGGACCTCCTCATCTCCTATACTAACTTTAGGCCAAAACAATCATCAAACTTTGGCTATAATTTTTCGGTCCCAATAGAAGCCAACTCCTCGTGATTAAGTTCACGACCAAGTCGTGCGGCACAACGTACTCATGCACTAATCTTGATATGCCCAAGTACAAGTATCACCACGATGGGCTCAAGAAGGGAAAATCTGTAACACCAAATGTAGTCAAACGTCAACGTAGTCAACGTAGTCAAACACCAAATGTGTTTGATTACTTACTCTCTGAAGTGAACATGGAGAGTGAAGAGGAGAAGGTGAAGGAGACTCGTCTAGACATCGACAACGAACTGAGCCTCAAGAATGAGCTTACCAAATTGTGCCAACAATTAGAAACACTTTAATCCCACCCTAATAGGCACTTTCATCCCACCCTAACAGCAGACACCACCCCACCACTCTTGTGACTCTTGTGTTGGGAGTGACGCTATGCACTTGTGTGGGCACTTCCTGTTCCTTCCTTTTCCGAGGGAGACCCATGGAGGTTCCAAAAAACCTTGGTCCACACAAGTGTACACCTGGTAGAAAAACTTTTTCGAAAATTTTCCGCTAAAGTTCTGTGTGTCCCAAGTCCCAAGCCAAAACCCTAACCCATGCTCTTGACATAGCTTTTTGGCCTTTTGGATGCCTTTTTGACCTAACAATTTTTCGAATTCGGCGGGTTCGGCGTTTGTCAAGGCACGTGCCAAACCCCAATTGGTGGTACCACATAACAAAGTAGTACTAACAATACTCGGATGGGGGTATCGACATCCTATGGCCAAAAACATAGGATAAAAGTATGTATAGACCGTGTTGCGGCACATTTTTTGGCTACATTGGCCATGTTGCACATGGCACAGCACGACATGCGTCAAAATGGTTCAATCCATATGGTAAAAAATGCAGTAAGGGAAAACCTCGCCCGTGAGACTACCTCACTAGTGAGACTGGCGCGCGGAAAAAATGCGGCGGCGCGCGCTGCGATTTGGCTGCGCCAGCTCGGTGACGGTTGGTTGGTTGGTTGGTGGCCCGGGGCGACTCCGGGAGCTTGGATGTGGGGTCTGAGCGACCCCTGCACACCAGATCAGTGCTTGGACCGGCCCTGTTGACCCATCACATCATAAGGCACAGAACACTCAGCAGGATGCACCGAGCTGGGTCCCCACACCCAACAGAACATGAGGCTATGTGAAGGCGCTGAGCTGTGAGCTACGCAAGACATGCAATGGCGTCAAAGCTGTGCAATACGAGACACGCAGTGGCATCAAAATGAGCAGAATCCATGGAGCTGACCGACCACCAGCGCGTCGTTGAAAAAAAGGGGGATGGAGGCTGGGGTCGACAGTGCACAGAACGCCTTGATCGGGAAGGGAGACGCGCCATGGTGGCGGATGGCAAACGTGGACAAGCGATCCGCCTCCGCCTGCCATTCGGGAGCCAGATCTACAGACAGTGAGTCGTGTTGTGCCTCCACCCAGAGCTCGCTGACACGCAGAACAATAGGCAGGCTGAGTATGACCTTGGCCACACAATCGACCCACGCAGACAGGGACAGCGCCCTGGAGAAGGCGCACAGATGCGCAGCAGAGTTATCACACAGGACATATACTGCTCCGGATCCACCGTGGCACGCGCCACGCCGCCGTAAAAGAAGACTTCACCGGGCACGCAAGCAATAGTGCCGTCCGGCTGCAGGCGCAGATGGGTGTGCTCGAATTTCGAGTGATTAGAGGGTGCACACGCGTCGCAACCGCATAGCAACCATGGCATGTTCCGCGCGTGGAATCCCAGTGCTCCCAGATCCGCCAAAAATCTAGACCACCCATGAGCAGCAACCGGCGCACAATATCCTGAAGCCCCTATAACCACAAGCGCCCCCAGCACCAGGGAGCAACGACCCGTGCGCGGTGTCCTGATGCCCATGCCTGCTGTACACGACGTACACGGAGCATACAGAACAGGTAGCGACGGCCCGTGCAAGGAGCCCAGATGCCAGAACTGGGGAGAGGGCACCATGCAATATAGGCACCGCTGCCTCACCTGTTACTGCACCGATAGTGAGGCAACGACCCGTGCACGGAGTCCTGATGTCCACAGACCGCTGACCGAGCACCCTTGAGCAGCAATCCGCACACAGTGTCCTGACATCCCCTGATCAACTAACGCACAGAGCACCAAGTAGCAACGACCTGTGCAAGGAGTCCAGATGCTGTCCACAAAACCATTGCGACAGCCCGTGCACGGAGCTCCGACGCCTGAAGTCACTGTACTCTGCATGTACGATGGGGGTCTGCTGCATTGCAAAGTGGGTGAAATTGGGCGCGTGGACAAAACATAGCACACGACCCCACTCACGTGGTGGCGTTCGCATACCCCATGCCGGGACATGCACCAATACTGCTTTGAGACCTGGGACAAGGCCATCGCCACCAAGAACCCGCAGAGCGCCGAAAATCATCGATTCAGAGCTAAATGAGTGCTGACACCGGGCACCAGGGCTTTATCCGTACACTGCAAAATTGGTGGGCTCCCCTGTGGGGTACGGCAAGCGCAGCCCCCGCAAGCAACCTGTTGGACGAAGGGACCGCGCTAGCATACATCGCGGGGAGTACTGCATGTTAAAGTCACCCTGTACAATCACGGAAGCCACACGCAATACTGCCACCAAATCGGATATGGTCCTCAGGACATCCTCCACCGCGCGGGCGCGTAAACTGGGATCCACATGTACAGAACAAAGCAAAACCGCCGATGACTGATAAGACATTAACAGAGCAAACAAGCACCGGGTGTCGGATACGACGACGACGGGGGAGTGTGGATTCTGGGGGTTGTACTGCAATCCAAGACGAACGTGCAGAAGGAAACCCAGGCCACAGCCCCGGCGCTGCAGATCACTGCAGACCACGACATAACAATCCAAGAGATCCCGGTCATCGAGATCCGCGCTCCACAGCTCCTGGAGAAACACCACATCCGGATCGATGGGCAGGATGATATCGCACAGCTGTCCCACGCGCGTGGCCACGCCTCCACACTGCAGGCCAAGAACCCGCCATGCGTGTGTCGTCGGGCTGTCCCGACCCCCGTCAGCGAAGGACGACGCCCATGCCGGCAACCGCGGGAGACCGACACCCGCAAGCGCACATGCGCGGGACAGCACAGTCACAGGTAACACCGGGCCAAGTTCGACCCCCTGCACAAACACATGCGATCGCCGCGCCGCGTCCTTGACCGCAAAAGATCCCGAACCACATAAACACACCGCAGCGTGCGCAACACCGGGAAACGGCGAGAAACCCGAAGCATCAAGCACACCGGGGCGCGCACATGAGTGACAGAGTGACCGCGCGAACAGAAAAATCGGCGGCGCGTCCACCGGTAACGGTACATGCGCACCAGGCACCGCACCTTGCGAACTGCGAGATAGCAGCAGCAGCTGGGAACCATGCTGGATTAAAGGCGAGACCACAAAGCCCTTCAAGCGCGCTGGGGAAGGCGATCCTGCGGCGACAGGCAGACGCTCACAAACGCAGCTGTACTACCAGCAGGGACACGTAATCACGCTGGAGGCCCTGTAAAAAACTCACCACCCATCGCGCCACCGCCGGACACCGTGACAGGAAGTCGCCAACGTATGCCTCCTGTACACGAGATGTCGGCCGAGGCGCTGGAGCCTCAATCCGGAGTCGAGAGCGGCCACCGCAGGAGCCACAGCGCCACAGCTCAGGGGGTTCCATACTGGCTGTGACCGCAGCACAGTCCCAGCACGCCGCTAGCGGGATTGACGGTGCCACAACGCCTAAGTCCGTCAGATCGTCGGTGTGCCGCAACCAGTCAATAAAACCTGTGAACTGGGACCGCGGCATAAAAGAAGCGACATGTAACACAACTCGCTGGACTCCCCAACAGGGCGTGTACCCTGGCGGCAGGATTGGGCTTCACGCCCAATTGCATGTTGCCCCCTCCGGGTATGCCTGTGCTCCATACGCCACGTTGGCCCCGCCGTCCGGCACTGATGATGACACTAACGACAGCTGCGCCGCAGAGTTGGTGGCCACATGATCGAGCTGCGATGACAGGCGTGTAGGGGGACAGTCGCCAACCTATGTGCTCGGAGACGTATACCCGTCATGACTGTAGCGGGAGTGTGCACAAAATACTGCGAACGGCAATGCCTGAACGTGAACTGCGTCCCGTCACCAGGCGAGTGGGTGCTCCTAGCATGATTGACATAGCCCCTACTGACAGAATAGGCCCGACCCGACACCGCATAGCTACCAAAGCATGTCCCGCGTATGATATCCCAGTGCTCCCTGGCCCAAGAAATATTTAGACCACCCAAGAGCAGCGACCGGTGTACAATATCCTGAAGCCCCTATAACCATGAGCGCTCTCAGCACCAAGGAGCAACGACCCGTGCGCGGAGTCCTGATGCCCATGCTTGCCGTAGGCGACGTACACGGTGTATACAGAGGAGGTAGCGACGGCCCGTGCAAGGAGCCCGGACGCCAGAATTGGGGAGAGGGCACCATGCAACATAGGCACCGCTGCCTCACCTGTTGCAGCACCGATATTGAGGCAACGACCCGTGCACGGAGTCCTGATGTCCACAGACCGCTGACCGAACACCCTTGAGCAGCAATCTGCCCACAGTGTCTTGACATCCCTTGATGGACGTACGCACAGAGCACCAAGTAGCAACGACCCGTGCAAGGAGCCCAGATGCTGTCCACAAAGCCATAGCGACAGCCCGTGCACGGAGCTCAGACGCCTGAAGTCATTGCACTCTAAGATTCCGAAGTCCAAGTTGTGAGTGCTTTTTCTTCGAGAGAAGGATGCAATCAATTAGTGAAGTATCAAAGATTTCTTGTTGTGTGGTACAAATCAATTTGTTCTCTTCGTCAGGCGGGGTTGTTGGGACGTCAGCACAAACACGTAGCAAGAGGTCGCACTGCAGCAATACGGCCACCGATGATGACACAGAAGCAAAGAGCGTGAGGAGACAATCCGCTATAGGCCCATGGGTCGATTTCTGAGAAAAATTACAAATTATGCACACAGAATAGAGACACAAGGCACCGGTCAGGCGCACCAGGATCAAACCTGTTCCACACGTCATGGAGTGTGATACCGACAAGTCATCTCTATTTGCATAGCAAAATTCACATCTGGCCATCGATGTCACAGGCGTACACCGCCATTTTCTGGTGTGGGAGCGCAGGGGGTCCAGGCTGTCAATGGGTTCCCCCATACTTGCATGTCCAAAAATTTGAAACTAGGTTGAGCTACAGAGTCGCTTGGCTAAATCTACAGTGGAAAGCCTTCTTGACGACACTCAGAACCAGTGATGAAATCATCATAGGCCAATTAAGTGGCCGCCCATCTGTAAGTTTCCGCACGTTTTCCTGGAACTACAGTTTTTCCTTTGGGCAAGCGAATAAAATCATCGAATTCATTGTCAAGTGTGAACCAACAACCCAACTAAACACATTTGCATGGCTAGTGCATCTTGATTGTGTCTCTGAGGGATGAGTTGAACACGGTCAAGGAGGACGGCAATTTTGCGTGCACCCTAGTTGTGAACTTTTTCGAATGCCAAATATCACAAAAATGGAGTAACGTCTGCATGCGAGCTGCTAGCTAGATTGCAATCGCTATGGGCTCACAAGAAATATTGTGGGACGAACACGCCAAAGGAATACTTGCAAGACACCAAATAAAGTAAATGCAATGATCGATGTAGTGGTCAATGACCCTCGCTTCAATGGGAAGCATATGAACTTACATTTTGGCTTGGGTACATCTTCGGAAAACCGGCAGCTGGAAACATTTGTCGAGGTAAGGATAGTCGCATATTGGGTCAAGCTTTGCGTGCCATTATGCGAATGCAAACCACATAAGAGGTGAGCTCACTGGGCGTGTCAATAAGTTTGAAAACACACCATGCATCCTCGGAGACCCGTCAACAAAATACAAAGTTGAGTGTGTATGTTTAGCTCGCTTCTTTATGTGGTTACCATCAATGAGAACCATGGTTAGTGGAACGAACACGGTTTCACAATCTCCAAAACAAAACCTCGAGGCTTCAAGGGAAAGTTGACTCAAAACCAGCCAACGTAGCAATGTGTTGTCCGAGATACACCAATGTTGTCACACGTCGTCGAAAAAAGAGTACTCCGGGGCTGTTAGCGGTGCTCGGTAGACGAGGCGACGAACAGCTTGGAGTGGCCCGACATGAGGAAATCATTACATGAGGGAAGTTGATTAAGCCGTTGGCGGCCACCTACATCATCAAATGATGCTGCGCACCAATCGCCGATACCAACGAGCAAGTCACGACCATCACGCTATACATGGTTGACCGGGTTGGGCGTGCTTAAGAGCAGGTACGCACCATAACACAACTGCCCCACAAATGCTTAGTTGACAAAGGAGAACGATGTGACAAAGTGCAAACACATGAAATCGTGTGAAATCCATCCTAAGAGCCGAATATTCTCCGGAGGGGTATTTTTTACATGGTTGAGGATCTCGCTCGTCGCTTTGGGATTGGTTTGACACGATTGCAGTTTGCTCCACCAACTTCATTGCAACAAAATGATATCCATCACCTTGATAAACATTTGATTGTAGCGAACACCTTATTCAATTCCGACGAGCAATAGTAAGAAATTGCAATCAAGGTTGTGCAAGGTGGCCGGACATGGCCACACGTTTCTTACCATGTCAAGGATGACAAGGGCACGAGAGAACAAATCAAGATCCCATTGCAAAAAAAAAATTGTGCAATACATAGGAACACCACCTTTCAGGGAAGGGTGCCTTTTCTTGGTAGATAAAGTGGCCGCGTAATTTTCGTAATCAAGATCCAAGCAATTGTTGGAAGTTACATGTACGGTGGGGCCATTTTTTCTCCGTGCAAGTTGAAGGATTGCTCAAGTTGAGGAGTCATCAATTGTGGCTCTGCATTGCAAGGTTCGTCAAACTCGTTGTGGTTGGGGCTTGTGCGCTTGTGATTGGATTTTTTGGGTCCAACCCATTTCGGTGGGGTTCGCAAGGGTCGTTCACCACCAACGAAACAAATTTCAACATAAAAAGAGAAGGAGAATTATGGGAGTTCTTGATCCACAAGAGATCCACGAGTAGGAAACTCTTCATTTATCCACCACATAGCACACAAAAAATTGCAAACTTTGCATGCACGACTCTCAAAACCGCCATTGTGAGAGGAGGGCAAGCAGCGATACGCAACCGGAAATGCAAACTCCGTTTGCGGCAAATGCTTTCTTTCATTTTATTGTGCGTGTTCCGAGCTTCACGAGGGAACCCAATCCAAAGCTTTTTGGGTTCGAGCGCTCAAGAAATTCGGGACGAGGGTAGTCACCGTCCGCATAAAGGCATAGCGAGGGCACTCACAAAGGCGGCTTACACACACTTCTACAACAATACAAAGTCCGTCAAGCAAAGCAAGCACTTTGTGAGCCACACCACGCGCTCTAGTGCGCAACTTCACTCTTAGGTTGAGCATTTCTATTGCGCTTGCGTTTGCGCCAAGGAGGTGTTGCACGAAAACGAGCGTAGAGAGCGCGGTGAATTCAAACTTGTGGATGGCCTTGGCATGGAAACTTGGATGTCGTGCACCTTCAAGTGGGAACTTCTCATTCTCTAGTTTTTTTAAACGTCCTTGCCCTTTTACGAAGTTTACAAGGTACAACGAAAGCCAGAAAAGGTGCTCACACTCTTTTACCAAAGCAAAAAGAGGGAGTGAAACTTGACGAGCGAAACAATGAGGTGTTGAGATTCAGTCGTTGATTGACAATGTTGACCGAAGCCAATCCGCAAAACCAAGTCGGCAAATACACTTGCACGAAGCGGATCAATGTCAACGCAAGACACATACTCAAGCCTAGGAAAATCTCGCTGATCGATGATCGAGGACCCCAGTGAGACAGAGAGGTTTGTCCCGCGAATCCTGGCGAAACGTTTTGCTGACCACCACCACCAGATTTAAACGTTGCGCATGAGCCAGATGTGCAGAGACATGGGGTTATATCGCGGCGCCGGGGACTTTAAAAGAATCGACCTAGAGAACGCCACCCCTGAAGACGCGGACAAACTAGAAGAGATGACTGCGGATGAGATGGCAGTGGATGGCAACTGCATGTTTGCAGGTATTGCTCGCCGCGAGTATAAACAGGGTTGGAAATTCCTAACCCTGTGGGATGGCTATGGGCATTCTAAGGCGACCTGGGAATCCATGTCTGCCTTTATACAGCCTGATGGGAGTATCGATCCCATCTTTCGTTCCTATGTCGTTGAGAACAACGAGAGTCAGCTACTAACCCGCGTAGGAGCGAATTCGCATTCGGCGAATTCGGTGCGAATTCGCCGAATTCGTAGAGCACCTTGATTTCGAATTCGCAGCAGAATAGTATGATTCAATGTTAAAGCTTGATTAATGGCGGCGGCGCCGTCACCGGCATGGCCGCATCGGTGACGGTATGCAGACTGCGGCCCTAGCAGACTGCGAAAGACCAACCAACCAACCAACCAGACTGCGAAAGACTGCGCACGAACAGGCGACACGCGCATTTACGACAACGGAAAAAACGACTGCAACTGATCTACTGCAACTGATCTTCTGCTAAAAGGCGACAAGGATGTTTTGAACCGTTCTGCAGCCCAAATTTATAAAATAATTGCATTATTTTATCGCCAGATAAGGGAACGATACCTTACTTGTAACAAGGCTACTGCTGCTGATTTTCAAGTCCCTCCAAGTGAAAATCCACTGCCTCCTACTCATTTTCAACTCCCTCCTACTCATTTTCAACTCCCTCCTACTAATTTTCAACTCTCCCCTGCTCATTTTCAACTCCCTCCAAGTGAAAATCCACTCCCTCCTACTCAATTTCAACTCCCTCCTACTCATTTTCAACTCCCCCCTGCTCATTTTCAACTCCCTCCAACTGAAAATCCACTCCCTCCTACTCATTTTCAACTCCCTCCTACTCATTTTCAACTCCCCCCTGCTCATTTTCAACTCCCTCCAAGTCAAAATCCACTCCCTCCTACTCATTTTCAACTCCCCCCTGCTCATTTTCAACTCCCTCCAAGTGAAAATCCACTCCCTCCTACTCATTTTCAACTCCCCCCTGCTCATTTTCAACTCCCTCCAAGTGAAAATCCACTCCCTCCTACTCAGTTTCAACTCCCTCCTACTCATTTTCAACTCCCCCTGCTCATTTTCAACTCCCTCCAAGTGAAAATACACTCCCTCCTACACATTTTCAACTCCCTCCTACTCATTTTCAACTCCCCCCTGCTCATTTTCAACTCCCTCCAAGTCAAAATCCACTCCCTCCTACTCATTTTCAACTCCCCCCTGCTCATTTTCAACTCCCTCCAAGTGAAAATCCACTCTCTCCTACTCATTTTCAACTCCCTGCTGCTCATTTTCAACTCCTCCCTGCTCATTTTCAACTCTCTCCAAGTCAAAATGCACTCCCCCCTACTCATTTTCAACTCCCCCCTGCTCATTTTCAACTCCCTCCAAGTGAAAATCCACTCCCTCCTACTCATTTTCAACCCCCTGCTGCTCATTTTCAACTCCCCCCTGCTCATTTTCAACCCCCTCCAAGTGAAAATCCACTCCCCCCTGCTCATTTTCAACTCCGTGCTGCTCATTTTCAACTCCCTCCAAGTGAAAATCCACTCCCCCCTGCTCATTTTCATCTCCCTGCTGCTCATTTTCAACTCTCCCTGCTCATTTTCAACTCCCTCCAAGCGAAAATCCACTCCCTCCTACTCATTTTCAACTCCCTCCTACTCACACACAAGTGTCCCCCCACCGATCCAACCATCGACTTGCACACTATTGTTGTCACTGGAAATTCCGTCCCTCACCTGCCCTTGCACACTTGGCACGAAGAAAGCATTGTTCCATCTTTTTTTGTGCAATGTGCAAAAGAATGTGTAAAACAATGTGCAAGAGATGTGCTTCCCGATGATGAAAGTAGTATACATTGTGGAGCCGTAGCTCAAAACTGGGGGCCATGGAGGCATAACCCAACCTTACACAGGCGAACCGTGAAGGCATGGAACATAAACTCAGACTTGAAATTTGAAATGTCCTTAGTTCTTCGACACTTGAGCCCGCCACTCCCAAAGCTGCTTACACTGATGCAACTCAGCTGGCGAAAGTTGTTCCCCACATGCAGCCCGAGCATACAACTGAGCCAAGCGAGTATCAACCTGCTCAGCCGAGTCAACCATATTGTGAATGTGTGCATGCAATTCATCATTATACGCGGCCTGCTGCGCACTCAGGCCCCCAGGAGCCTGATTCACGGTGGTTAGCGCATCCGAAAGCTCAAGGGCAGCATTCAGCTCTTCCTTCAGCGGCGGACCGCTACCCCTACCCTGACCCCTACCTCTTCCCTTTGTAGCACCCTTTGGACCATCCCCTCGCTTAGCGGCCTTCCTGACAGTTGGCTGCACGGTTCGCTTGGCGGCCACCAGCGGGGGAACAGGTCGTGGTGCTTGTGCACCTGCCACATGGACCTGTGTGGAGGAGGCTCGCATGTCCACAAATTGGTTCAGTAGCCTCTCCTCTTCTTTGAGAAAGGCCCCTGCATCCTGTCCTTGGTCCGAAAGATGAGTTGCCACTCGATCCACATTAGTTATATATTGACGCATCCGGGACTGCAGGTTCCCAAGGGAGCGGACAATCTGCTCGCGTTTCGTTCTGGCTGGCAATTCAGCCCACGAGGAGATGTCGGTCAATATAATGTCATCGTCTGTAGCATGGATTGCCACGGGTACCTGCACTGTGGGTAGGGGGAGGCGTTGGCTGCTGCATTTGGCACTGACAAGGACCTGAGTTGCAGTCTGAAATTGTTTTAAAAAAAAAAATTGGATTGAACAACCCAAGATGGAAGCCGACTGAAGATGACCGATGATGCAAAACAGCAAAATAGTGACGACATGGATGCCCGACTCGGACAGCAAGTCCACAACTACACCAAAAGTTCGTATAGGCACCATCCTCAGCCAATGGCTCGAACAGACAAACAGAATGTGGACAGTTCATGTAACGCGAAGTGCAGCTGGATTCACTTCGCTTTACCTCATAAACTATATTTTTGCCTTGGATTTGGTGCACACGATTGGAGATCGCACAGAATCTCGGTAGGTCTACCAACTCCGTCTCAAGTGAATCGTGACACTGTCGATCATAGTTCCATAAGGGTGCCGCCCTGTTAGCAACTATATATTGGGCCTCCCTGGACACGTCATACTCATACACGAGGTACGCAGTTGAAGCATTCATCTGCTGGAGCATTCTATCAAACGCCCAGCTTGTCACCTTGCCTGAAACGAACTTGACATAGAATGGGAAGGTCTGGTTAGCTATTTGGTGATTGGCGTGCCGCTGATTCACCTTTTCAGTATATTCAAGTTTATAGCCCTCCTTGGAGAGCAAGTGCAAAACAGATAAAAAAATGTGGTAGTAACCTTTTCTTGTAGTTAGGTGGCGCTTTATGCGGCAATTCAAAGACTCAGCCCTCTGTGTGGACTTGCAGCCGAAGGTAAAAACTTCTACCTGCCATGCAACACACCAACTGTCAAGACGATATAGGGGGGATCTGACTCCAAGGTAGTCCTTGACAGTTTTCTAGCGGGGGTCCTCCAGAATTTTGCGCCAGAGAATATCAGCAGCGTCCTTATCTGGGCACTCCTGAACCTGTCGGATGGCGCTCTCAAGAGCAGTGAAATCGTGTTGCTCGAGGGAGTTTCGGCAGTTTTCGGTAAGATTTTTGTAAATGTGAAAAAGGCAGAGGAAGTGAGCACTTCGGTCCGGGGGGAAAACCCTGGGAACGGACCCCAAGAGGGCGTATGCAGCATCACTGAACAAAACGCGGGGAGCACAACCAGTTGCCTTTATCCACTCCTGCCAGAGCCACTCATAATCCTCTGCATTTTCACTGCTTGGCATGCAGCCCTGAGCCAGGAGAAGGGTTTGGCCATGTTCGTTGATACCGCAAAACAGGGCCAATGCCTCGCCGTACCGATTCGATTTGTACGTGTTATCTTCAAAAATAACTTGTGCATATTTTCTGGCGTTTTTTACTTGCTCTGGCGTCATAAAAAACCATCTTCGTACAACACCAGTGACTGGGTCAGGGGCTTCATGATTGAAATACCAGGCAGGATCTGCCTGTTTGAGCATTTTCAGGTGGTTAATCAAACGTGCAAGATCATTTGGGCCCATCTTGCGTTCGATGGACTTGAAGAAATTTCTGATGTGCTGGGTTGAAAACCCTTTGATTGCTGGGTACGCGTCCTCGCTATATTTCTTCCTGAAATTTATAAGAATTTGCTCCGGCATTTCACGGTGCTCATACGCCCGCTCAATGTCGTGCCAGAGCTCATCAGGGAGGGCTGATTTGTCCAGTGGGGGGGCCTCCTCCTCGTCAGGCCACCAATGGTCAGAGTGGTCCCAATTACACTCGGTTAGCTTCCACAGGCCCGTGCCAGGATCATGGGTTAGCGTTGCACCATATGGACACAAATCAGACTTCGTGAGAGGCCGGGGATGCTTTTCTGGGCGTGCTCTACTGGTCTCCTTTAGGGGCCCGTGTTGTTTTAGGCGTCCCCAAATGCGACAACCAATACGTGCCCGATTACTCCCCCCTGCAGACTTGCTGGTAACGCTGTTATGTATTGCCAACTCCCCCCGAATCTTATTCAGGTATGCAACAGCTTCGGTGTGGGACCGGAAGGTGCAGCCAACCTCGTCTCCACGTCGGGGGGAGTGCTCGGAGGGACAATGGGCTTCGCGTTTCACGCGTTTGCGGGGGGGGATGTCGGGATGAGGTTTAGGATCAGAACGCGGTGACTGGGCGGCACTAAACTCATGCTTAATTAAGGGGGCCGGATCCGTAGATTCCGTGGGTCCCGAGTCAGATGCCGGGGTTGGAGATAAGATGGCAGGGGGGTTTCTTACGGGGGCAGGTCTGGATGAAACTGCCACTTCCGCGGGTTCCGTTTTGACGTTGTCCAACATTGATGAAGAAACAGATCTCAAGGTCGCACAAAATGGATCGTCATATACACCCCCAAAAAGCAAGGTCATCTGGGCGGGGGTAGGGTGGCCCATGGACGCGTGGAGGGACCAAAAGTTGGTTCGAAGGAAGTCTGCGGTTTGATCCTGCAGCGGGATGCAGTTCCATGCAACACCACCGCAGAGACGAAACAGGACAAGAACCCGCTCGTTACGGACCCAGTCACCGGTTCTGCGTGAAACTCTACAAATTCGCTGATCATGAACGGGCACACCAGTGATGATCCTCACCAGATCTGAGATGGCAGCCTCACTGATATCCTTAGGCACACACAGAACGAGGGTTCTGTCGGAGAGTGCCACGAAAATGGGGATCTCCTTCCTCGCACATCGTCCCTTGTGGAGTAGTTGACACCTTGAGCGTCTTCGCCGCTGTTGGTGGTGTCTACGATGCCTCCGATGGAGAAGGGAGAGAACAACAGCGGCCGAAACGAGACCACAAAGGACTATGGTCAGCCCCACAAGGCTCCAGCCGACATCGCAGATTGCGCAGAGCAAAAGCATTAAGATGGACATGTCTACACCGAGAGATGAACGTGAGAGGCTAACCCCCATTATTGATTCACAAGGGTCCTCTGATGCACGAACTTGATAGGCTACCCCCTGACTATTGGTTTACCAAGGGCCTCTGATGCACGAACTTGATAGGCTACCCCCTGACTGTTCATTTACTGGGGGCCTCTGATGCACAAACTTGATAGGCTACCCCCTGACTATTGACTTACCAGGGGCCTCTGATGCACGAACTTGATAGGCTACCCCCTGACTGTTCATTTACTGGGGGCCTCTGATGCACGAACTTGATAGGCCACCCCCTGACTATTGATTTACCAGGGCCTCTGATGCACGAACTAGATAGGCTACCCTCTGACTATTGATTTACCACGGGCCTCTGATGCACGAACTTGATAGGCTACCCCCTGATTATTGATTTACCGGGGGCCTCTGATGCACGAACTTGATAGGCTACCCCCTGATTATGGAGTCAACAAGGGCCTCTGATGCACGAACCTGATAGACTACCCCCTGACTATTGATCTACATGCGGCCTCTGATGCACGAACTTGATAGGCTACCCCCTGATTATTGATTTACCAGGGGCCTCTGATGCACGAACTTGATAGGCCACCCCCTGACTATTGATTTACCAGGGGCCTCTGATGCACGAACTTGATAGGCTACCCCGTGACTGTTCATTTAACGGGGGCCTCTGATGCACGAACTTGATAGGCCACCCCCTGACTATTGACTTACCAGGGGCCTCTGATGCACGAACTTGATAGGCTACCCCCTGACTGTTCATTTACTGGGGGCCTCTGATGCACGAACTTGATAGGCTACCCCCTGACTATTGACTTACCAGGGGCCTCTGATGCACGAACTTGATAGGCTACTCCCTGACTGTTCACTTACTGGGGGCCTCTGATGCACGAACTTGATAGGCCGGCCCCTGACTATTGATTTACCAGGGCCTCTGATGCACGAACCTGATAGGCTACCCTCTGACTATTGATTTACCACGGGCCTGTGATGCACGAACTTGATAGGCTACCCCCTGATTATTGATTTACCGGGGGCCTCTGATGCACGAACTTGATAGGCTACCCCCTGATTATTGAGTCAACAAGGGCCTCTGATGCACGAACTTGATAGGCTACCCCCTGACTATTGATCTACCTGGGGCATCTGATGCACGAACTTGATAGGCTACCCCCTGATTATTGATTTACCAGGGGCCTCTGATGCACGAACTTGATAGGCCACCCCCTGACTATTGACTTACCAGGGGCCTCTGATGGACGAACTTGATAGGCTACCCCCTGACTGTTCATTCACCGGGGGCCTCTGATGCACGAACTTGATAGGCCACCCCCTGACTATTGGGTTACCCAGGGCCTCTGATGCACGAACCTGATAGGCTACCCCCTGACTATTGATTTACCGGGGGCCTCTGATGCACGAACTTGATAGGCTACCCCTGATTATTGATTTACCGGGGGCCTCTGATGCACGAACTTGATAGGCTACCCCCTGATCATTGAGTCAACAAGGGCCTCTGATGCACGAACTTGATAGGCTACCCCCTGACTATTGATTCACCCGGGGCCTCTGATGCACGAACTTGATAGGTTACCGTCAGACTCATGTATGGCAAGACATTGCCCTCCCCAGCCTTGAAGGATGCGGGGGGATGAGGGGGGTGGAGGGGGAGGTGAGGGCTGACCTGGGGGGGAGGGGAGGGAGGGGAGGGGGGAGGGTTTGGGGGCTTGGGGGTTGGAGGGGGAATTGGGGGGGCCCCGGGATGGGAGGAGGGTGCGGGGGGGGGGGGGCGGGGGAGGAGGATGTTGGAAAAGCTGGAGGGGCGTAGGGGGGAGAGGGGTGGGGGGGCTTGGGGGGGTTTGAGGGGAGGTTTGGGAGGGCCCGGGGGGGGGGAGCGTAGGGGGGAGTAAAGGGGTAAAAGGGGGGAACACTGGGGCGTCTGATGTACGACGGGCATCAACTCAATTGGTGATTGAATCATGAATCATTCACAGGCCCACGCACGACAGGCAAGGGAACGAAACAAATCAATAGCAGAAGGATTGAGCAAGTAAAATGTGCGAATCCAGTACATCATTTTCAAGGATCCACTAGCATTTGTTCACACTTGGGTTAAACGGGAGAAACATATGGGGAGTCGGAATCAGGCTGATGACGACAACGCTAACTGACACTTATAAGCACGTGGGGGTAAACCATAAAAACTGGCCGGTAACCTGGAAACAAAACTCGCTGGCTGGGATTCGGCCCAGAGGGTGCCGTAGTTTTGTTATCGCCCCCCTGTAGGGGGACCCTCTGGCACTCGAGGTTCCCGGGGTGTGACCACACAGGATCCGCACATCTGTGGCGTCACGTACCTTCCCCTAGCCTCGGTAGCTGCCTTACCTGCACTAATTGGCCAGCGCCGTTTCCCAGGTCCCTTCTGACCTGTTTTTAAGGTCAGGAACAAGCTTCACGCCCACTTACAACGTGGGTTGGGTCTGTATAATTCTCTTGAACCCATTTGGGTTCAAAATTCGAGTTCCCTTAACCGCACCCACGCAACTAAGAAGCAAACGACGCAAACACACTGTAGCTGTGGTGTCTTTGTAGCCTGTATCAGCCATTACTCTCAAGGTTGGACAAAGGAAAAGGGTTCGGTCCGGTCAAACCAGTCAAATCAGACGAAATGGGGTAGATCCGAATAATACTCTTGAGGCTAAAAAATAGCGTGTTGTAACAACACCTGCGGTAACAGAAACCAGTACCTGTACCTGCAATCTGTCTCACCTGGTGAAACCAGATGGAAAGTAAGCAATGGGATCCGGTCAAGATCAGGTCAAATGAGACGAAATAGGGTGCCCTTTGGCTCCAAAAAATGAACAAACACCCCAAAAGCGCCAAAGAGAAAGTCACAGGGCTAGACAAGCGCGTATCAGGTAGGAGGTCAGTAGGAGGTCAAACAGAATTCACCGCGCAGAGAAAGGAACAGAATGCAATGGAGCCTGGCCTTTCAATATTATATCTGGGTCCGGGAACCGGTATCAAGGGTAAAATTTGCCAAGCAAACAGCAGTCTGCTGACCCCCCCGCCGTAGAAGAAAATCGCGGAGCCTGCAATGCGTGGGTTCAGATCTCAGTCTTGGTCCGGCGATGCGCTCTGCCACTACACACGCCATCATCTCACTGCCCAAACCACTTCACAATGCAAGCACTAGAAAAACTTCTAGCGCTTCCAATTAGGGTTACCGGCACCCTCGCGCGAGCCCCCCCACTGATCCTCCAACCCAATGGCGGTCACATCGTAGAGATAGACCACCCATGCAACTTGGGTGGTTCCCCCCTTTTCGGTTTCCCGCTCCACCTGCCGAAAGTTCCTACCCCCTGCAAGCCGCTTCTGATTGACGTTCGGGACCCAGAAGGCTTCAAAACTGCTGAGTCGGCCCTTGGAGTCGGGCCGACAGAAGGTGAAAGGGGGGGTGCACTGGTCGGAGTCGACCAGAGCGAGGGGGAGATAGGGGACGGCCTTTTCTGGTGGCAGGAGCCACTGCGTTGGATTGCCCTTGCTGAGCATCTCCTCCACCTCAGCCTTCGCCTTCTGAACGGGGACAGACCTCTTCATGTGCCATCCCCCCCCCCCAAACAACAGACTTGGACAGAGTTGTCCAACAAAAACTTGGATCCCGAACGTCAAACTGCTGCCTCAAACCTGCTCCCTGCACCGGCAACGACCCCCTACGAATGAACTCTTTAAAAAAATTTGCCGTTGCAAACGTGCAACGGTACGGACTCCCATCGACACGAGCCCTCTTTGCCTTGGGCTCGTCAGGCTCAACGCCGCAGGGGGGGCTGACGGTCCAACTCTTTCCCCAATGCTCGATCCGCGACTGCAGAGCAGGCATCTTAGCCAGCGCCCTGTCCACCACCACCTGACAGATCCGCCTGATCCTCGGCGAATCCAAGCCTCCAGCCTCCCAGACCAGCAGAAACCAGCTGGACTTGCCCCTTGAATCCTTGCTGCACTCGGCAATGACCGAGATGCAGTGGCCCATCCCTCCCCCAGTCCCTCCACCGCCGTCGACGAGCTTAATGGCATGACCATTAATCCTGCAAATGACATGCCCATACACCCTGTCCTCCACCCTCTCGTACACGGACTTGTCCTGGGTCTTGATGTTTTTTTTGCCAGGCGGAGCTACCAGGTGCTCCGCCCGCCACTCAGCCCAATCCAGCGTCGCCCCCCACCGGCTGTCGACACCCATAGCGCTCTCTGCCCGGACAAAAAATGTCTTCTGGCGGATATCATGCGCTGCAGCTTGGTATTCCGCATCATACCCCCTGAGGTCGATTCCGACCTGCAGCCACTGACCCGTCTGGCCGTACACGTCCTTCCTATTCTGCACCGAAATCACCTCCCACTTACCATCCACAAACACCATTTCTACGACACCCCCAGGAGCAACCCCCTCGAACTCGTAACAAAACCAGGGAGGGTAAACGCCTGCAAGTCGCGACCCAGCCGTGATGAAGTCGCCCCCCAAAGAATTCTGGTCACCCCAGACCGTGGTCAACGGCCTGACCAACCTTCCCTTCCGCCAGTCCATCTTGAAACAACAGGTCCGGCTTTCAACCTGTGTCAAGTGCCCCCCGATCTCGGACCACAGCAGACGCACCCTGTCCCCCTTCCTGACAATAAACTGCCCCCCATCAACATGGGTCACGGTGGCCTGGCTGGGGTAGGTCACCTTCGAAGAAAAATACTGGCGACCCACCAGGGACCCGTCATCAGCATACAGTTGCGCTGCAGGCAGGGCAGAGGCGCTGAGAAGAATGTTCTGGGTGGTTAGAACTGGCTGGTTGGAACCTTCTGCAGCAGGTTCATCAGGGCCAGCAGCATCAGCAGGTGGAGGCGAAGGGGGCAACGGGTAATTTACGCCATAGAACATGGCCAGCTCGGTACCCGCCTTCACCTCCCGCCAGGTCCAAACCCTGGGGGTACCGTCATCCAGGTGGATGATCACGTCGCAATCCTCCAGGCGAGGGCGAGCGTTGATACGGCTAAAAATATTCCCCCTTTTACCCCCGTCCACCCAAACCCCCCTCCCAGTCTTTGAATCTGCCCCCCCGCCCTTGATGCACAAAACCTTATCCCCCCTACCCGTCAGGCAATCCGGTGCCGTCCCTTCAATCCTTTCCCCCTTGTACTCCCCCAGGCAGGTGTCCGCCGCAATATCCACCTTCGTTTTCACCCCCCGGCCTTCCCCAATCAGGGACTCCACGATCTGGAGGTGCTTCCCCATAACAAAATGCGGCCGCTCCACCACCGCCCGTTGCCCCTCCTCCTCCCCCGCCCCCGTGTCCGTGGCTCGGCGTTTTTGACCCCTCGTTGTTACCCCCTCCGGTTGCTTGGCCTCCGCCGCCCCCGTGTCCCTCAGTCGGCGTTTCGTTGTGCTTTGGCTCCTCGCTGTGACCCCCTCCGGTTGCTTGGCAACCCCCCCGCCCCCCGCTTCTGCCCCCTTCCGCCCACCCTCCGCCTCCGCAGTCTCGGTGTCCTTCTCCTTCATCTTCTCCTCCTCCGTTTTCTTTGCCTCCTCCTCCTCCTCCTCCTCCTCCATCAACACGTCGGTCGGGGTTGGGCTGACCACCGGCGACTGGGGCCCGGGGCTGGGCGAGCCTTCTCCAAGAAGCTGGCGTTCAGGACTTGGGCTTGGGCTTCGCTCCTTCTCATAAGCCCACTTCTCCGCGGGCTCCTCTTCCCTTTCCCTCTTGCCGAGAACTGAATACAAACAGCAAGGATCAGAGTTAAATTCTCAACAAGCACAGCAGCAGAAGAAAACACTTACGCATGCAATTACATACCGTGGGCTCTCACATCCCCTCGGTGCAGGTCCCAGGACGCCCTCCTCTTCTTCTCCCGCTGCGGCTTCTCCCTGTGCCCCGCCGTCCTCCACCAATCCTCCCCCTCGTCCGACTCCCACGCGGGCCAGCAGCTCGGCCGCTACCTCCTTCGTCGTCTCCGACACTAGACTCGCAGGACCTATAGGTGCAGGCATATGGTTTCGTTTATGAGGGTCTTTGTGAATCAGTAATTAGGGGGTAGCCTATCAAGGTTGATCATCAGTGGTGTTGTGCAATCAGTGGCAAACCTGCTTCTGCCCCTTCACCCTCCGCTTCTGCTCCTTCCTCGCCCTCCTCCGCTGCTTCCTCCACTTCGGCTTCAGCTGCACCTGGATCAGAGGATGTGCGTTCTATTGCAAGGACCAGCCTAGCGATGTCGTGCATCAGGGGCGGTAAATCAATAGTCAGGGGGTAGCCTATCAAGTTCGTGCATCAGAGGCCCCTGGTAAATCAATAATCAGGGGGTAGCCTATCAAGTTCGTGCATCAGAGGCCGCTGGCAAATCAATAGTCAGGGGGTAGCCTATCAAGTTCGTGCATCAGAGGCCGCTGCCAATCAATAGTCAGGGGGTAGCCTATCAAGTTCGTGCATCAGAAGTGCCTTTGGTACTGTTGATGTGTTGACCAGGATCGCGGTGGTGGTAATGGGTGGTGACTGTGGGACTCGTCAGATGGCGGGTGCGAGAGGGGCTAAGATGGGTCGGGGTGTGTTGATTGGGCAATGGCCTGTGCCGCCCGAGGGGTGAAGCACCTGCAGCGGCTTTCTTCTCCGCCTCCAGCTTGGCTGCCTCGTCTGCAGCGGCTTTCTTCTCGGCCTCCAGCTTGGCTGCCTCGTCTGCAGCGGCTTTCTTCTCGGCCTCCAGCTTGGCTGCCTTGTGAGCAGCGGCTTTCTTCTCGGCCTCCTGCATGGCTGCCTTGTCTGCAGCACGAGGAACAGATGGATGGGGCAGGGGGTTGCATGGGTGATGGCACAGCAAGCGGAGGAGGAGGGCGGACAGGGGTCGGGGAGTATACGACGCAGAGGGTAAACCAATAGTCAGGGGGTAGCCTATCAAGTTCGTGCATCAGAGGCCCTTGTGAAAACAAAAGTCAGGGGGTAGCCTATCAAGTCCGTGCATCAGAGGCCCCGGGTAAATCAATAGTCAGGAGGTAGCCTATCAAGTTCGTGCATCAGAGGCCCTGGGTAAACCAATAGTCAGGGGGTGGCCTATCAAGCTCGTGCATCAGAGGCCCCCGGTAAATCAATAGTTACGGGCAGGCCCATCAAGTTCGTGCATCAGAGGCCCTGGGTAAACCAATAGTCAGGGGGTAGCCTATCAAGTTCGTACATCAGAGGCACCCGGCAAATCAGTAGTCAGGGGGTAGCCTATCAAGTTCGTGCATCAGAGGCGGCTGGCAAATGTAAGGGAACCAGTGAGCGAGGGTCGGAGGGAGCGAGCGAGTGAACGATAGGCGAGGCGTAGTGTGAGCCCGAGTGAGTGAGAGAGCGAGCGAGGAAAAAGAGCATGCGCACGCGCACAGAGAAAAGAGCACGCGCACACGCAGCAGAGAAATCACGCTCCAGAACAATAGAATTTGCGCCCAATGATTATGTAAATATAGGTCCAGTGTATGTGCAATCGTACATGTTATGCTTGCATGTTATGTAGGGGCATGTAAGAGCCTGAGTTGGCTCTGCGACTCTGGACCGGTGCAGGACTTCAAGTATGCCATGTATGTGTTGAGTTCTCGTGTCTGTTCTTGTTACTTTGCCATACCAGCTCAACTTCGATGGTTTTCCAGTGGACAATATCAATAATGAGGACATATTTTCAGAAATCAGAAGATAATAATAAGAAAGGGAACTTCATCAACGCCCCGAAACACTTACAAGCCAACTAATCTTACAAGGCGTCACTCAGCGACCTGCTTGCCTCAGTGCGACCGATGACACCTTCGAACAAAGCCCAGAAGAGACCTTTGATTCTTTGATTCCAGTGCACTTGAACTCTCGTTTGGTGCGAGCTCTGCAGGAGTCCATTGCATCTGTTCTTTTGCCGACAACGACAAGGAGCGATCAAATTGCAGTTTTCTTGGTGTTTGCTGCTTGCGCATTTTTCTGAATTTGTTGAAGGTCTGATCAGCAAGTTGAGTTTCACAAATGAAAGAATTGGACTCTGTGGACGCGTTGTCACCACGTTTATGCTCCAGCGCGTCACATGTAGGCTTTGTGGCTTTGGACACAAGTTGCAACCTCTTTTCTGAGTACTTACAAGGTTTACTTCTTGTCCATCCTTTGCAATTTGGAGTTTGGGACACTTTTGGACCAACTGGAATCTCAGAGCTGTGATTTGGACTATTCGAAGCAAATGGAAGCGCGCGAAGTTCTTCGGCGCGCGTCGACGGTCGTCGGTGAGTGTCTGTGTGCTGGGAGAGAGTTTTTGTGGCTTGTTATGGCCTCATTTGGGGTTAAATTGGCCATTTTGGTCAAATTTGGTCAATTCTGGACATCTTGGAATTTGGTGCACGTGAGACCATTCTCGCGCGCACGTGCGACCTACTGGGCGCACGCGCGACCTACTGGCTGCGTGCGTGAGACCCTCCTTGGTCTCTAAGTCCATTCAACTGTTGGTGGGTTTGATCTTGACCCACAACCTTTCAATTGGGCTGCAGGCAAAACGTGGTCACATGGACAAGGATCATCCTCCACATCTCCTTTATTGTCTGGTGCTGGGCCTGCCAGGGCGCTCTAAAGTAGTTTGAAGCTTTGAGAAACTGAATTGATGACACTTTCTTACCTTCTTCCCTTTCTCTGAACGTTGAACAAAAATTGTGCTGAATACCCAAAGCGTTTGAACAAGTATGGTAGGTCGAAGTTATTCTTCTTTCTCCATGACCAGAACTCGCGCGTGGAACCATTTTGGCAAGTCGTTTCTGAGTGCGGGTGTGTTTATTCCACTCGTCGCCACTCTTCCTTTGTGCTTTTAGCACCATTTTGGTTCACCTTGAGTTTTCAGTCAAACAAAAAAAATTTTTGGACAATTGTCCTGGGTGACACTCATCGTTGTGGTTTTTCGACACACAAGTGCGTTCGTCGCACTCGTCGCCACTCGTTTTCTGTGGCGCCAACGCCTTTCAAGCTTGTTGTTCAGTTTTTGGAGACTCATTTTGTCTTAGATTTGATTTCTCAATACTGTGACACATTTTTTGCCTCAAGCGACCAGCGTCGGTTGAACACCGCCTTTGGTCTACAAGACTTGTTTGAACTTTAGTTGCAGTGCCTTGCCTACTTTGTCTAGTCTGTTGATTGTTGGGACCACCCAGTTAGAGGTGTGTACCTCATGAGTCAATTTTGTGACGGTTGTTTTCAAAAAGTCTGTTTGACGAGTGACGAATAGTTGTGGAAATATTCTTGTGTTAGCTCTTGAGTTGATTGTTGCTTGACTTGATTGTTGAAGTGTTATGCAGTCACAGCATATTGGCACACCATTGCTTGTTTCGAGTCATCAGACAACTTTGTTCTAGTTGTGTAAAGGTTCGTGTGAATCATTCATTGTCTCCCTTTTGTATCAAGCCTTGAGTCCAGCACCAATGCCTAACCTCCAGGTGCCAAGGTAAACACAGGTTTTTTCAGATCTTTCCTACTGTGTGAGTGTGACTCTCTTACCGCTTGTGTTGGTCAGGACACGGAGAACGCATTGTGATAAGAAGTGGTATATATAGTCGCCTTGTTAGTTCACGTCCGCATAGTCTGTCACTTACCTACCTGCCACCACCGGTAACCTCTCGCCATATTTGCATTGCAGTGAGGGTTAAGTGGACTGAGCTACCGGTGAGGTCGGAGTGTGCTCCTAGGCTGGACTAACCGCTGTGTTGATGGGGTACACCGAGGAGTCCACGATTTCTAACCCAAGGCCAACCTGAGTGCAGACAGGCCAAGTTACAGTACGGGGCATGGCGTGACGAGGACTAGAGTAGAGGAAAGGAACCAACGCGGGCAACAGTGTAGGATGAGACCACCAGTGACCGGCAGACCTGAGTGAGTGCCAGTGCAGGACCACAACCATCAACACGGAGTAGTGTCATATTACCTGAGTCTACATGTAAGCATCCTCTTACGTAGGCCAAGACTACTCGTGTACCACACAAACATGAAACCCAACCGAGTGACGGCTTAGGTGACTCCTCGGTGCAACAAGCAACCACCACACGAAAAACACAGCCACCGACACACAGAGCAAGCGCGGGCCCACCACAAAGGTACCCGACGCACACCCAGCCAGATGCCAGGCACAGGCGTATGCGTACGCGTGTGATGGGGAATAATTCCCTGCTGAGGCCAACAACCACGAACACCACAGCCAGGAGGACCCAGAGAGGGCGCCAGGCACCAAGACCCAACAGAGGGACCAAACACCACATAGGGCGCACAGAGCGACGCACACAGCGCGCGCGGCCCACGCAAACAGCAGACAGGCAGAAAGGGCATGTAAGTGCGGCTAACCCCCATCTGCTCAGATTTTCACAGATCTGCCTCAGATTGGCTACATTTTGGTCATTTTCTTTGCTTCGGCGGAATCGCCGCCTCGCAGCTCAGTCTCAGGATCAGACCTATATATTTCTGATATGCCGGATCTGATTCCGCGGTCCATTCTCCGTAAATCCGCCGCGTTCCGATCATTTACCTGGAAGCGCCATTTGCCGCTGACGCGCGCTCGCGGGCCAGATCGGCCAAATATTTTTCACAATCGGATTTATATAAATCTTTTCAGACAGATATGGACACTCAGATGTACTTAGGATAATCCGCATCAATTTTCTTCATAGACTGGGATTTTCTGCCGGATAACAATCAACATGGATCTTGCTTCCGTTGTTGCTGCTCTCGCCTCCGTTGGTGTCCGAGTATCCGGTTCTACCCCCAATAGCAGCGTTCAGGTCGACTCCTCGCGTGCCTGCCCCACTGGTCTTGCCGGCCCCGAGCCCTCCGGCACCATCAACGACCCAGGGCAGCACTTTCATGGTAGCAGAGGCTACCTGAATGTTGTTCCTTCGGTGTCCCAACCACAGCCCGCTCCCCAGTATGGCCCCGTAGACCCCGCCGCTTCTGGAGAAGTAACGATTACACTGCCTTGGTGCTGCGCGAACGAGGCCTTGAGAGGAATGCCTTGCGCGAGTCCAAGCTGCCCAAGAAGGGCACAAATCAGCAGCTGTGGGGACCCAGATTACCACAATCCCAGTCGAAATTGGCCATCGGGCAGCTGGAATCAGCCGGCCTACGACGATGGCAACGCTCCGGTAGACCTTACGGAGCTGGCAGGTACCAACATTCCTTACCAATGTCCAACATTTGAGACCACGGACGCCGATCTTGACGACATTGAGATGGGTGGTCCAGGTGAGGTACCTAGCTATAATCGACCAGCCTCTTGGGCACAATGGGACGACCATTTGTCCCTAGAAGTGACCCGTAACCTTGAGGCCCTTGAGGCCCTTTGTCTCTTAGCCACGTCTAAGCTGATCGGACAAGAAAGAATCGCCTCTGATTTTTTAATGGAATATTTTTTCCTCCTTCAAGAAGAAATTAATACCAGGATGTGGTGGCGTTCTCAAGAAGATGACTCTTTTGCCATTTTTTTGCAGATCTGGGAAGCAAGCCCCTTCCCGAAGGAGAAGACCAAGGCACCTGTTGCCGGGCCCTCCGCCCCTCATCCCCCTGTTTCCATCCGCGACGATCTAGCCGCCGCGGTTGAGGAAGGAATTTTAGAGGCAGCCAGGCAGGCAAGCCTGGAAATCACGGCTGAAGGAGCTCCCCAAGTGGACTCCTGGCTGCGGACCACCGAGATCAGCGGTCCGACAGCCTGCTCAGGCCCTTCAGGACACGGTATGTACTGTCCTGCTGACTGCTCCTGCAGATTCCAACGAGATGCTGAGCTCCAAACGCTCAAAGATCAAATGTACCTCATCATTGAAACGCTGGGAATAAAAAATCTTTTCAAGACGCACATGCGGTCTGAGGGCGCATCATCCGTGGAACAAGCAACAGAGCCGTCGGAGGAGGCGACAGAAATTTTTTCAATTGCTCCTTCGGTGGACTCCAAGACCACCGATGCAAGGATCAGCAGGACCAAGCTAAAGGAAAGGGTTAAAATCTCTCGATCTGAGAGTAGGACGGCGAAGGCTAGGACTGAGGCTCAGAATGCCAAGCGAACTGCCTCCCGTACTGCCCCTCCTGCTGCTGATTCCAATGCCTTAGCCCAGCTGTTGCTCGCCCAGACCCTCGCCGGAGCTGGTGTGGCGAATGATGCCGCCAAGGTGTCTGCCATTACGGCCGGTGTTGGGCTGGATTCGCTTCTTAATCCTACTTCATTGCGACTTCGTCAGGTTGCCAAGCAACCGAAGTATAATGGAAACCCCTGACGTTGGCCTCAGTTCCAACGGGAATTTAAATTGTGGGTTAAGACTCAAAAACTCCAAGATGATCAGTTCCTGATGGCCCTCTTGGACTGCCTTGAGGGAGCGCCGGCCAACACTTGGCTCAGGACCTGGAGTGATCGTGAGGATACAAGTTCCCCCCTTACCTTTGATGAGGTGTGGGAACAGTTGGAGGTACGTGGATCCCGGCTGCCAGAGGACCATTACCACCAAATGTTGAAGAATTTTCCTTCATTCTCGCGATTAATCTTGCACGAAGTGCAAGACAAGAGACAGCGCTTCTGGAACTTAGTGGAAGAAGCTGAACATTCAGGCAAAAAATTTTCTAGTGCCGAGCTGAAAAATCTGATTTTTGACAAGATCCCCTCAGAAACTGCCGCCACCCTTCGGAATAAACAGTCCGAAGAAAAGGTCAAGACCTGGTGGGCGGAGGTCGAAGGCTTCGATGCCTCGGCCAACAGGTTCTCCGTCAGGGAATCACTTCAAAAGTGTTCCCCCACGTCGTTTTCCAAAGTGAAATTCACTGAAAACACGTGGAAAATCAAGTTTAATGAACACGAGGATCGGGACTTGTTTGTCCAAGTCCTCAACAAGGGAGTAAGCTTCCATGGCCATCGCCTGAAGGCCAAAAACTGGGTGTTTTCGTACCACCCGAAAGAACTCTGGGAAGAGGTTGAGCGGCTCGCCGACGCCGCCAATCAGAATTTCCATGAGGGTCTTGGGGGAAACAAGAATACCCAGCAAAACACCCAAAATGGGGCCCAAAAGGGCAACAAAAAGGTGAATGACGCCCGGAATGTTCAGGATCACTGTAGCATCTGCCTTCTTTTAGGTTCTACGAACCGAGCTAAGACGCATTCTACTGGTAATCACCGATGGTCTCCTTACGATCACAAGGTGATTGGTGAAAATATCAGTAATCCGCAGAATTCAGACAGGAATGACAGACAGGTGCATGGTGGAAAGGCTGGAAAAGGGAATCCGACCCCCTCCGGTGGAAACAAAAATACTGGAGGCCCTGGCGGGTCCCAAGGCAAAGGAAATGGGACTCCATCCGGCTCCGGTGGGCAGCCGAACGGCCAGACAAATCCCAATAGCAACGCCGGAGGCGGAAATCGAAATCCAGGCCAAACCCCTCAATCCGGTACAAACAAGGGAAATGCTCCAGGATTCCAGGGTAAAGGTAAGGGAAATACTTCTGGGACCCCTTTCTCTGGTAAGGGCAGAGGTGTGGCGACGGTGGAGGTCCATCATCCGGCGGCCGTGGCCGTGGACGTGGAAAGGGCAACCATCGTGTGGATCAGGTCTCAGGTGCAGATCAGGTGTCCGATGCGGATCGAGATTACGTTGAAAATGCCTTGAATCCAGCAGATGATCCGCTCCAAGATGAGTGGATCGACGAATCAGGGTGTGTTCACAATGTTAACGCAGCCACTGGAGGTCAGAACGCCTAGGGGAGCCACGAAAATCGCCCCTCCCCAGGCGATTTCAGGCATGATCACCAGATTCCATCTCGACCACTACTTGATGTAGGGTCGCTTGTCTCCTCTCCCCTGGATCCGGCAGCGGATCCTTCTGTTGTAGTGGACGAGGTTGGTGTACAGTCCAAGCACAGGGCCCGTCAGTTTGTCACAAAGCTGTGGGTCTCTGATCGCAAGGGAAATTTCCACCTCGCCACTTGTTTGTGTGACAATGGATCAGAGGTAAATCTCCAATCCAACTCCTTTTTGCCTGACGACTGCTTGTTTGATTCGACTTATCCTGTTACCCTCGAGGGAGTTTCTGGACATTCTCTCGCAGGTGGGCAACGCGGTTGTTATATATCAACTCATTTGGTCGCTCAAGACCTTTGGGAAGAAGGCAATGTGGAGGAAGTTGTCCTTAAGGATGACTACTTCTATCGTGCCGACATAAAGTATGACCTTTACTTGGGCCATCCTTGGCTTAGCAAGAACAGGGTGGCGCCCGTAGGTCATCGGCGTTGTTTTTTGCTGGAGTCAGGTCCCTTGGAGCGTCCTGAATTTCGTTTTTTGCACGCAGGGTTTAAAAGTGCAGAAGAATTTTTGAAGCGAAAGGTTACACCAAAATTTGGCGAAGATGTCACCATTGCAGAGGTGAATGGGAGTGCCGATTACTCCCGAGAGTTAGAATGTCTTCGTAGGGACTCCCAGCCACGACGCCCTTCGCGCTGGCACTCTTCATCCTACAGAGTTGTCGACAAATGGCGCGATACAATTTGTGAATATTTTTATGAACACCATTCCTTTTGGCCACAGTATGATGCCTTTGCTAACCGCGAGAACAAGCGCTTTGACAAGCACTTTCGCGACGCTTGGACCCATAAATGGGACAAGAAGTTATGGATTAATCCTCCGTTTCACTTAATCCAGCAGGTCATCCACAAAATCAAGCAAGATAAAACCCAGGCGATTTTAGTTGTGCCTTTGTGGGACGACAAGCCTTGGTTTCAGGAATTGCAAGACATTTGTGTAGATTACATCGAACTTCCCAGGAAGATTAAGCTGTATGCCAGGGACGACACAGGTCCCCTGCCACAGCGGTCCTGGAGTTCGCTTGCATTCCTGGTGGATGGAAAGCTTTCTGACTCTAATTCTGCTGATTCTGGTACTGATTCCTGTGTTGGGTCTGAATCTGAGGTTGAGCCAGGTACTGATGATGAATCTATTTTTTCTGATTTTTGTCCGTCAGATACCCAAGGTGATCCAACGTCAAATGGATCCGCCTCGTCTCCCTCTTCCCCAATACGATCGACATCGAAAAGAATCTTCAGTGCACAGTCGAAGAAAAATTTTAAATCACGCCGCAATTTCAGAGTTTTTTATGAAAAACCCCGTGTGGAAGGTTTCATAGATCCTTTCGAGGAGCTGGATCAAGAAGAGAATCTCTCGAATGTCGACACTCGACCCACCTATCTTCAAGAGGCAGTTGATACGGACCTTTTTAGGGACATCCGTAAGAAGATTCTTCCTGCCAAGGCCGAAGAAGTCGCCAAAGTTTTTTCGACAGTAATTCCTGGCGATCAGGTGGACACTGAATTGTGTTCCAAGAAAAGAGACAAGATTTTTGAGGAACGGAAGGACACAACCCTTTCGGGGAAGTTGATCAAAGACCCCCCTGTCCGTGGGCAGTTCGGTGAAGCCTTCATCGAGCTTCGTGAAGGGTACAAGGCGAAGAAACAGGGTCCTTATGAGAACCATGGACATAAACATGAGATCCTCAGAAAAATAATCGAGAGAAATCTCAGGGAATTTGGTTGGCTTGAGGGTTGTATGACCAGCGAATGGTGCTGTGCACCCTTCACAGTCCCGAAGCCGCCGCCTGCAGACCAGAACACTATAGATGGTTGGCGAATGGTTGTTGATTTTCGCAATCTCAACGCCGAAACCAAGGCGGATTCGCACCCCCTGCCCCTCATTGAGGAGGAATTCGCCAAGAGGGCAAGAGGTCGTTTGTTTTCTGTGCTGGATCTCCGTCACGGCTTTCACCAAATGCCGTTGAGGAAGGACAGCCGACCTCTCACATGTATGTGCACGCCATGTGGCCCAGTCCAGTGGACGGTCATGCCCATGGGCCTGAAGAACGCCCCTTCGTTTTTTCAAAGAATGATGGAGGATGTACTTTTTACAGCTCATCCTGAGCTTCGTGCCTTCGTGAGTGTGTACATAGATGACATAATCATCGCGACAGAGGGGGAGGGACTGACCGAAGCCGAGCTGGTGGCCCTACATGAAAAGCAGCTGAACCAGGTTTTGGACATTCTTGATGCCAATCAGCTGATTTGTGGGCCAAAGGAGGGAAAATTATTTTTAAAATCAGTCGAATTTTGTGGTTCTCTCCTTGAGAATGGCACCCGACGACCCAGTCCAGGGAAGCTCGTCGCTATTCAGAAGTGGAAGCGCCCTGAGACGATCACGGAATTGAGAGGATTCCTGGGTTGTTGCAATTTTTACCACACTTTCGTGCCGAATTATGCCAAATTTGCTGCCCCCCTCACTGAATTATTGAAGGTAGGGAGAGATGCGGGCAAGGCAGGTTCAAAGGTTCGTGTTAAGTGGACTGACGAGTGCGAGGAGGCCTTCCATCACTTGAAGGCGGCCCTCTGCGAAGTCGCCACGTTGCATGTGCCGAAATTTGACCGACCCTTCTACATAAGAACCGACGCTTCTAGGTACGCGATCGGAGCTGTCCTTGAACAGGTTGATGAAGCCACAGGTGATCATTACCCTCTTGCATTTTGGTCTCGGAAGCTAGCCCCACGCCAAATGCAATGGTCGCCGCGTGAGCAAGAAACCTACGCCATAATCTGTGCTTTGAAAAAGTACCAATCCTGGGTTGGCACCAATCGAGTCGAGGTCCTGACGGATCATCGATCTCTGGAGTA